>OV121138.1:1200000-1800000 GCA_921294245.1 Brassicogethes aeneus | reverse complement strand
AAAATAATATAATTATATTTAAAATTTCCCATTTTAAAAAACCTTTTTTGTAAAAAGGAAATTGCCCTTAAGCATTGTTTTTTTGTTATAAAAAACATAAAAAGCGCACATAACATTGATATTAAATTAAATGGACTAAAAAATGTACTGGATTACTTTTAAAACATTTAAAATATACTATTTTATAATAAAATTTAGGATGATATGAATAAATATAAGAAAAAAAATTCAAACCTAGTTTTCGGAAAGCTTTATTTATAAGCAATATTTGTTGTTTTGACCTTTCTAACGTTGTGATTACGCCTCCTCTATCTTTATTACTCAAAGTTGGACAGTGAGAAAAATAAAAGGTAAATCATATACAAGGGGACCCAACAAAATATCAAGCAACACATTGACTGCAGTTAAGTTGACACGATCATCATCATCAAAATAAAAAGTATAAATACAGTACATAATATACGAGACAAAATTTCTCAAGTGTACCACAATCTTTTTTAAATTGTACTACATTATAGTACAAGTTAGGTATTAACAATTAATTATGTAAAGGATTTCGCTTCATTATGTCTGATTATCACATTAGAGGGGTACAAAGTTTACAATTTTACTTTAATGAACTTAAAAATTAAAAAAAAATGCTCTTTTATGAAAATATAAAAAAATAATTTGCATCATTAAAAAGAATCCAAAAATTAATGTTTTTAAAAGAAAAATTGTAAACTGTTTACCCCTGTAATTAGATAACCAGAGATAATGAACAGTAAAGTAAACATTTTTCAAAAGTGAACATTTAGGCACACTTGAGAAATTTTGCCTCATTTGTAAATAGTCTATAATTACAGTTCAATACTTAATCTTTGTGGTAACTATATGTTTTATTGTTATAATGCTCGTACTGCGATGTTAGCTTACTCACCATTGAATGTGCCATTTATGTGATAAGTTTTCTTCTAGTTTACCTAGTATTATATTAGCTAGTGCTAAAGAGATCTTTTGAAAATTATTTTGTTTTTAGTTGATAGGTTGTAAACTTAATTTTTTGTATATTTTGTCCTTTTATTGGAAATGTTTTTTTCTTTTGGGCAAATAAATGAATTATTATTATTATTATTAATATTATTATAAATAAAACAATTTGTAAATAAGGCCGCAATGTAGCAATTGGGTTGGCTGTTAAAAGGCGCGTGGTTGTGTAATTTCACCAAGTAGCGTAGTACTGAAGTGCTATAGCGGTAGCATTTTCATCGAATTTAAGCAAAATTGCCTAGAAGCTTTCAATTCTTTTTCGCATTGAAAAAAAAATCCATTAATTTAAACTACAAAGGAGAACACATTGACAGATGTTGACACACATCTAAGTAAATATATTTTAAAGAACATAACCTAAATTTGATAGTTTGTTGAGCAGAATTCCATATGTTAGGATTATTAGAAATGGATTAAGCCATACCAACTAAATGAAAATAATTTAAAACTGTCACAGTGACAGTTACTAACCTTATTTTTGACGACATTGTATCTGTCCAACTTAATCTAAATTTAATCTTATACATATAAATACGCACAGGTAATAAGAGAAAGTATCAAACAAATTGCAATGCTAGAAAGTATGAAATAATTATTAATAATAATAATTAGACGAATAAAATATTTTTTGTTTATAGGTAGCTTTACTAGTTAACTTCATACATTATATCTCCAGTACATTTTATATTTTGTGCTGCTGTCATACCTATGCTCATTTGAAACTTTAAAATGAGTATACTCCTTTTAAAGTTGCAAATTGGCATATACATATAGGTATGTATGTGTGCATGTGTAAAGTTTATATAGCAAATATTTTACCAATTCCAATGCATATTTGACTTATTATAAGTTGAATTTCATCTAAAAGTTTTATTATATTTTGTGAGCGACATGACTTTCTACTTTTCCAATATTATACTTGTTCATTTAAATAAAGTTGGATTTATTTTTTTAAATATTTCAAAAGCTCTGAAGTATACCTAAACAAGGTATTATCTATACATAAATATAATTTTTATGTTCTGTTTTAATTATAAAATGTCCATACCTTGAACAGTAGGATTATATTTATTATTAAATTAATACCATACCAAAAATCAACTTAAATATAGCATCTGAAATGTGGGTCAGATGTTTATTCAAAACTTTTTCAAAAGTCGTAGCTTAAAACCCTCGACCTCCATTGTTGTATGTTCAGTCAACAGATAGGGGCTTCTTACAAAATACATAGTGGAATATTTTTTTATGTTTAATTAAAAAAAATGTTGTTTCTTAACTGGTATAGCTATTTCGGCATGAAGTATAGCAATGACGGAATCCACTGTCTTTCCAACTAGTGGACTCCATTTCTCAGGTTAATAATTGTTAGAGCACAACCTTCAGTTTTCGTTAGGACTCCCTGATTTCTTTCGACAAGTCTTAGATCATCGTCATGTGTGACCACCGTTTAAAAAAATAATATTTGACCGCTTGAAAACTCTCCAAGTGTCTCAAAAACAATACATGCGTTATTGGACTAAACTAAATCCCAGGAAACTTTATCAGAAGTTTCTTTCATATATCTCAACTGGGCACTGTTTATGCATTTAAGCCGTTGCAGCATCTGTCTGTCCACTTATGGAAAAGTTTAAGTAAAGACTGGTTTAACATTCAGCTCTTTCAAGGATTGTGCCGCAAGAGCATTGTGAGTACTGCATTAAGAAACGTTTTCTTTAATAAAATATTATTTTATTTCTCGAAATGATTCTGAAATATTTTCTATGAATACCTAATGTCTTTAGCCTTTAATTAATAATGTATTTACTCAAGTTCTTCAACCTGCTTACCATAGACTGCGTAGTGATTACAGCAATTTGATTCTGAATTTTGGAAGAAAATTCTCGGCGAGAAGATGTATGGTGTGTTATGGGGGCTGAAGATGTAATTGACCCCTACTTTTTTAAAAACAGTTAAGGTAATTCTGTTACGATTACTGGCGAACGCTATCAAGACATAATTGGAAACTTTTTCGGACAGAAATTGGAGAATTTGGAACTGATTGACATATGGTTTCAACAAGATGGTGCAGGTCGCACACATTTTGAAATTCAAGAACATAACCTGTCCTGCAAGATCACTAAATTTAATTGCACTAGATTTCTTTTTATAGGGTTTTTGAAAAGGAAGGTCTATGTCAACAAGCCTACAACATGTGAAAATCTATGGGGTAGCAGATCTATATAAAACATGCATACCCCTAAACTGACAACTGCTTTATTTTATCCTAGCTCTCGTTCGGACACCCTGTATATACATTATACAATATTATACATATTTTATCATGTTAAAAATAAACCTCAAATTGGTAAAAAAAAAACAAGTTGTTACAAGTAACTTACAACAAACATGGTAAATAATGAATGCTGTGGAGAACGTTTTATCAATTATAATACTTTCATCTCGAAGTGATAACAAACATAAACTCGCACCTGTAAGCCTTTCAATTAAGGCGGGCGGTCCAACTAGGCTGCGGCAGCGGTAGGTTTTGAGTGACATTATTCCTCTGTACTTTTCCTGATGAACAGGACGGATTTCTGTTGTTGACGTGGATCTTCCTGATTTATGAGTTTCTAGACCGAATTCGGGCAGAAACACAGCGTGTGTATTATCCCGCGCCCTTACAGAATTACGCCGCTTCCAGTATTATTATATCGTGTACAATTAATTTCGGTCAGAAATTCTGCTAGGTCTTTTTGTCCCTGTGTTTGTATTAGGTTTTTCTATTGCACCCCGGTAATTATTCAGCAGTCCTTTTCATTAATTAGGAATCGCATAAAACATTTATCCTCCTTTCGGTCCTCCAAACCCCGTTTAAATCTACAAGCGATAAATATAAATCTCTGTTTTCATACTTTTTGTTTTGTTCGCCTTTGTCCACTTTAATACCTTTTATTTCATTAACTCACGTTATACTCGTTTATATGATACCAAGGCATTAAGCAGTTTTAGTAGTCATCATTTTTTATTATAAAATAACAAAATAATAAAGTTGTTTTAACTTTTGTTTTATTTGTATCATTGCCCATTAAAACCAATTTCCTGGTTTGTAAACATCAAATATTTATCCAGTTATTGACTGCGCCATTTTTCTTGAAATGCTTAGCTTTTAATTCTATATGGATTTTATAATTTAAAATTGTGATTCGTTTCATTTTATGCTGTTGTAATTATTTCTTCTGATTTAGATGTAAAATCGATATATTTTATATAGAAACAAAAAATATTTATACATGTACAACAAAATGTTTGATTCCAAAAAGTGATTCTTTGGGAATTGGAAATAGCGTTTTTATGGGTAAATTATATCAAACTTTGAAGGCGGTGAAATCGATTTAGAAGAATAAATACTTTTTTGATACAGTAGTGTAAAGAAACAAGTGGCGATCTCGCAGGTCATCCAATATACAAAGTTTCTTATTAGTTCGTATACTGAATCAAAATCTATCCATCAATTTGTTTGGTTTGGAAAGATTGTTAGTACACCGTGTTCATCGGGTTACATCAAAACATACCATTGAGCAAATGCCTTTTGATCCCTTATCAACCGACTGACATATTATTATTTAATGGGATAACTTTATACCTACATTGAATACAATTTTAACTTCTTGGGTAATCTATTAATAGAGAGATAAAATTAAAGTATCGATTTATTAAGCATTAGCTGAGATAGCATCAAGTTTACTTCTTGAAAAATCTAGATTAAATATTAGGTGACCTTGAATAAATATACATTATCCTAAAAATTGTAGAATGATAAAATGATAAAAAGTCCAAATAAGCCATGTAATTAAATTACTAGGTATAAAAGGATAGTTTGACAATGTAAGGTTTATTATAGGAAACCAAACTATTTATTAGGAAATTTGCATGACAAATATATTTTTCTGAATTATAATATACTATTTCAGGACTTTTCTTATCAACCAACCACTATAAATATTTTTGTGCCTATAAAATCGAACAAAAAGGAAATAATGTTCCTGTTTACTAAAACCGGGTGCTAAAAATTCACCTTTAATGTTGTGCGGCATAATTTTTTCATTACAAAATGATTTCCTTACGATTTTATCTCCCCTAAAAGTTTGTTCATGCAGTTATTTACAGTAGGTAGGTCTGAACAGTTTATCATATTTGAGAACGAAATGAAATTTTCACAAATGTTTTTTTTTAGAAAATAAAAAATACATTGAAACACTCCTCGAAACATTCTTTGTGTTAAACAAAGATATAGAATAAAGAACGAAGTTATGTAACAGTAAATTACTGCGCACGAATATGTTAACATTTTTATCTACTCCTTCATTTAATATACTAGTATTAGATGATAGACACTGAGGTAAACACTTTTAGAGGATTCAAAATTTAGGAGAAAAATATGAATATTAAGGAGAGGTCGGTAAACATTTAGATGATTTTAAAAATGAACGAAAAAAAAAAACATAATATTGAAGATGATGACCATCATTCACTAATAGAAGAGAATACAAATAAATAAAAACTAAATGAATGAAAACAAATGTATCTTACCCAATATTACTTTTAGCTCGATGGAAGATAAAAATTCTAGTAAAGATGACAACAAACCCCATTCGATTACTTCACATCCTATTTTATGTTCAAGAAAAGACGCATTTTTTAAAAAAATTCCTTTGTAAATAAATAAATTTGTTTAAATATTTCTAACAATTTTGGCACTTCTTTTGATCTATGACCTGATGGTGTCAATTGCCATCGCTTTCTAGTTTCTTTATTGTTAAGACAAAAAAATAAAATCCAAGGCTGAAAGGGTCAATTTTGGGAATTTTATTCATATATTTAACATATTAGATTCATTAAAAACCCTTTTTTATGGTTATACATTTTAATAAAAGCCTATAGGCATATAAAAAGAGAAAATTGTGCTCTCTAAGTTTCATATCGAATAAAACCATCTTTGTAAATGTGGTGTTAAGACGTAATAAGGTTTTATATTCAAATTTGATGGTTGCTATTAGATGAATTCGCATTGATATTTAAATGGAGTTATTTACGATATTTTTGTTTTTCTGCTTTGCTGGGGCAAACAATAAATCCAAGCTTTTCACGAAACAGCACTTAGTAAAGTATCTGGTTCCTTTAAAAATTAAAGCTTTGAAAACGTTTAGGGATTCAAGAAGCCGCGAGTCAGTAAATCCCGGTGGAAGGACTCAGTAGACAGTCGTAAACGCGGCCCAGATTACACAATAGTGGCCGAACCGTATAATCCTGCATTTCTTGTAATGGCGCTCTAAATATTATTCGCAGCAATTACGGCCATAATATCAAAGAACGCTCAGTGATTAATTACTTTACTACTGCCGAAAGTTTCCCGGCAAGTTTTGCCGTTACAGCGGAGAAAACATCTCTCAGCCACTTTGTAACAATAACAACCTTTCTGAATATAAATGAAGTTTATTGCTTTAAATTCACGGTTACGTTCAGCCAGCCACGTTTTAAAACGCCGCGGAATATTTAATTTTGCGTTTATAAACCGCAATAGGCCACCGTTGAATCATCCAGAAATTGTTACGTATAATGAAATTTCCTCATCAACCTTTAAACACGACCAAATAAAATTTAAAATCATCAAATAATTAACATTACAATAAAGTTTTTTCTTTTTAAAATCTGCAAAATTTTATATAACAGGAAACATACTTCAGTAGAGTTTATTTTGCAAAAATATCTATTGTAGATTTCAAATTATAAAACCTACACAACTTTTTACTGGTCTCAACCTCAAACTTTTATATGAAATTAAAACAATTACGGATAAAAGTTGCATTAAAATAACTTTTAACTTGTAAGCGTACAAACCCACCCACCCAGTAAAGAATCTGTAAAAGTTACACCCACAGTGATAAACACCAAGGCAAATGTTATATTAAATTACGACAAATAAATAAAATAAATACGGTATGCTATTTATAATTTTTATGAATGACTTTGTTGTAAACAATGCTTTCGTTTTTATGTATGCGGACGATACAACAATTTTATGTAAAAGCAAGGATGAAGCTTGTCTTGAAGAGGAGTCCTTGACTGCAGCAAGTGATGCCAAACTTTGGTTTGCTGATAATGGTTTGCTTTTAAATGAGGAGAAAACCCAAAGCATGTATTTTACTTTACAACCGTCTTTTAATAATCAGCTTTCAATTAAATATTTGGGAATATACCTGGATAGCAGAATGGACTTTAAGGCACATGTTTTAAGTTTACTAAGTAAGTTGTCAAAAAGCATCTATTTGCTCAGACAACTTCGTAGTCTATTATCGATAAGTGTACTCAGAATGACATATTTTGCTGTTTTTTATAGCCATTTATCTTATGTTACTTTGGCATGGGGAAATTCTTCTAATGCTTACAAAGTTTTCCTTTTTGTTTTTTAATTGTATTTTTTTAATTCTTTTATTTGCTTGTTTATATTTCTTGTATTCTTTATTTTATTATGCAACGAATTTTCTTGTATTTATTCTTTTATTTATAATTAGTGTAGTTGATAATTATATATTTATTAATTTATGTTCCCGACTTGTGCATAAATAAGGTATTATTAATATTATTGTTATTATTATTATTATTAAAGCTCATTAATTTAGTAAGGTACTTTTGAGGTGTTGTATTCATGGGGAAATAATAAATACAGTAAATAAAAAATCACGTTTAAACTCAGGTCAAACACCTTGAAGGCTCCCGTTTATTTTTTATCTATCATAAAACCCTCTGAAATGAGGTATTATGGGAGTTAAACATATAAAACACTAAAATTTATAACAAACAATAAGGATATTTATTTGGATTAAGCAACAACAATAACCGTAACCCAAACGACATTTAACTTATTTTCTGAAAGAGAACTCTAAAAAAAAGGTACATCCTACAAACCCTTATTTTCTTCCATCTTAGGTTTTCCATATAAGTGAGGTGGTGATTAATTTCTTGACTTTTTGTGCTAGAGTGCTGGTATTATGCTTTTTACCACATATACAGTGACTTTTAGTATTGAAAATAGCTATATTATGTTTGTAGAAAGAGCAGTGGTAATGAAATCAAAGTTAATTAGCAATTTTTGACGTGTCATAAAAATACACGAAATGTCATCCCTTTTTCAAACCTAAATTCCCTTATAAGAATCAGTCATGTATGTAAACAACCCTTCAGAATTAACGGCGACGATTTAATTAATATAGACATTTGCTGTGCCGAGATGAGCTTGCGACACAATGTCTAGATTAGTGTCTCTTTTTGTGTCTATTCATCTTGCCATAGCGCGCTCCTTTTCTATCGCACACATGACATAAAATCACTGATTTGGAGTTAATTAATTTTATGGGTCACTGTCATTTTAAGGATCACTAACTTTACACATAATTTACAGTTGTCTCGATTGACAAAGACCGGTGCTTCAGATTTAATTACTTTTAAACCACCTGACTATGTGCGCAATGGAAAACTAAACAACCAAATAAACACACAGCGTTTTAGGGTTCCCTTCCAAGCTAATGGAGAACTTTTCAAATACAGGGCTATTATAATTTTTTTTTATTTAAAATAGTATATAGTGGTTGAAGATTGGTCTCTTTCCAGTTGTCCATCAACTAGAGAAAATGCTAAAAAAGTGAGAAAAATTGTTTCCAAAGTTTAAGGGAACTAAACATATGTTCAATATAGCAGAATTTAAGTTAATTTAATTTAATTTTAATTAATTTTAAAATACATAGCAATCTGGTTGCTGAAGACATGTTGGAACGAGTAAACATCTAAGATAAAAGTTGTTTCAACAATTGTATACAAAGTGCCCAATCGATCATGCTCAAGCTTTTTAATATAATAGAGGGCAGTGCTACCAACTTCCATCATTTTTTATTTGAATATCTTTAACCTTTGTGTGACCAAGAAGGGTAACTGAGTTACCCCAAAACTCTTTTTCATAATACTATTATATATAATAGGAAAGTCTCAAAACAGCAGTTTTTTGTCTACAGAACGTAAAAGTCTTTCACATCCCTTGCTATGTTATTTTGCAACGAGTGGGAAAAATGGTTTGTTGTATACTACCTAACATCTGTCAATTAAATTATTTATTTTTAATTTTTATTTATTGGTTTTTATTTCAGATTTTTTCGCCTTTTCATATAAAATTGCCTATTTTTTTTAACATTTAGTCGTACCCTGTACTTTTATTTTAGTTTTTAAAACAAGTTAATAAAATTTAATAAAAAGCTTTGAAGTTTTATTAAAAAAACCTCACATCTTGCACAACTATATCTTTTGTTTGCAATACCTGTTTAGCGCTTAATTGATTTTATGTAAACGCGGTAGAAAAACGGAAGGGCAATAATCAACTAAAAAAATATTTACCAAAATCATTTGTTAAGACAAGAATGAGGACACTCTCGAAATAAGGATCAATATAAACGATGTTGTTGCGATGCAGTGGAAGTGTAGTTCAAACAGCGACCATGTTTGAATAGGTTTGATAACATCCGGGAAACTACTATAGTATATGTTTTCATTTATAATGAAATTGTCCATCAAGCTTTTAAAGATACCCAGTACACTTTTGCTAATTTGATTTTCAAGCAAAGTATATTTTAGAAACATGGTAATTTTCTTTCCTTTGTGATATAAATCTATTTTTCTATACTTTGACAAATTTGATTATTTGGTATTGAGTAGCAGTATTTTTTTAAATAAATGTGTTATAGTTATCACCGTATAAACTTTAAAGTAAAAATTAGTAGTAGTAAAATAATAGTACCAATAATTGAAACGAAAATAAAAAATTAACCAAAAAAATCTAAAAGCATAAAAATAATACAAACATTTCATAAAAATTACTAAATTAGAAATAAAAGAAAAAATGTAAAACGTAGCAAACAAACAAAAATTGTGTTTTAATCTTAAGATATTAAAAATTAGAAAGTTTTATAAAAAACTAAGGAGTTTCCAAAATTACAAGAAAGTGTAACAAGTCGCAAAAAAACAGTATAAAATTTCAAGCGTTATAACATAACTTATCTGTAAACATATCCTATTTTAATTTTTAATATTTTTCATATATGCATAACGATCTTATGTCAAAAGGGTGATTTCAAATGCATACATAAAATATTAAAAATCGTAAAAATGTAAAAGTCATTTTATTAAATTTATTTTTCATTTTCATAGATTATTTAAAATAGATCCTTAAAATCCCCAATTACCTTATTTTTTTGTTTAATACCGTCATAAAGAATTTTAATTTTCTCTAAGACCCAATTAAAAAAAGTGTTTTCGCTGCAATCATATTTTATGATCTCTTGGGCAGCCGGAACTCTATTTTAAAATAAATTATTCGGCTGATTCCGTCTTATGCTTGTCATAAAGATAAAGATAAAAACTGCAAGTAATACAGCTATTCAAAGAATTTTTTCTTTCTTTTAGCTTCGAATTATTTCGCTGGAACTTTGTTTAAGTGCGGTTCTTAATTTTTAGTGTCTGTTGAATTTTTATTTGGAACAAAAAGTATGAAAATGTTTTATATTTTTTGCAAGACGATTCAATCTTTTAAATGGAATAATCGTTAAATTAATTAATTAAATTAGTTTAAATGTTTTAATTTAATTTTCGAAATTCTGGAGAGGGTTGTATTTAAAAAATAATTAAAAAGTGTCAACTTTATCCTCCTACTTTAATAAATTAAAAAATGATACGAGGGTGGATCGGAATCTTTAAATATTATTTTTATAAAATGTTGATGAGAAAGTATTTGTTTCAAAATTAAAAGAATTAGGAATAAAAAATAAAGTTGACATGATTAAAGCTTTAAGTGCTTCCAAAAATAGTTTTTATGGAATAGGGGCAGATAAGTTTAATCAGCACAAAATTATGCATTATTTTTTTATAATAAAATTAAGTAAAGTTAAAAAAATAGCTATTAAATTATATAAAATTTATCTAAATTGTCAAAATTTCTTAAAATAAGATTTCCAAAATTATTTATTAGTATTTTAAAATTTCCAAAATTTGAACATTTTAAAATTTGAAAATTGTTGATAATTTAAAAATTTTCACTCTTTTTTGTTTAGTTACGGACTTAAATGAGTCCGTAAAATAGCTATTTTTGGGAGCGAATGACAAAAATTAATTTTTGTGAGAATTTTTTAACTATTGTACAAAGTTTGGTTATTATATTTATTAAATAGTCAAAATAAGTTAATAAATAGTCAAAATAAGTTAATAAATTAATTAAAAGGCGAAGATTTAGCGTAATATTTTAGCTACCAATTCTTTGTAAAATTTATTTCGAACTAAATGAGATGCTTAAGCATCTAATCTAAGCACTAATTAGACGTTACGTCACAATTTAATTTTTGAGCTTTAAAAGTTTATTATCAATGTTTAAAGTATTTAAAAAACAATTGTAAACTATTTACATAAAATAATTTCGTAAATTGTATCTAAATAATTACAAAACTACTTCAAACTTAAATAAACTAAGCATATTTAGATATTTTCAGTTTACAATTGTTTTAACACACCCTCGTAAAGAGGGTAAAAGTTAATTTAAAAGAGCCATCTTGATTCTCCTTTAATAAATCCAGAGTATAATATACATTACCCATTAAACATTAACGTCTAGTAGGCGTTTTAGCCATTTCACTTCATCATAGGCACTTTATCACTTTCTTATCAAGTAATCTTGCTTCTTGCATAATCTTTATCATCGCTCAAGAAGGATCTCGACCGTTGAAGAATTGGCCGCTCCTTTAACATTGACATTTTAATTCCGAAGCCATTTTATTGTTCCCTAAATTTAAAACTTCCTATCTTTATTGCCTCATCTGAATTTTAAATTGTCTTGTAAAATAGCTAAGTATTTTAATTGAAATTTTTACTGCAATTAACTCCTTATTTAAATGTTGCGTCAGTGATAACTGCAATTTTGACCCATGCATAATTTCCTTCAGTTAAATGTGTAAGTGGTCATATTTTGTACATTTTATGTGAGAACTGGAGTAAATGAAGCCTTTGACCGCATATTAGTTATTAATTTAATTACTCGGGGTTAAAATTTCTTGTAAAACCGTAGTACATTTGAATAATGTACTATTTTATTAAACCATTAAACAAAAAAGCATTTTATAAAATTTCGATAAATCAAGATGCCTTATTATTATTGCAATATTAGGGGCCATTTGTATGCATGTAACACTCGTAATAGTGCCTTAAAAATGTTGAAAGAATGCAGTTAAATTTGTTTTATTTCCTGGTTTATCGGGCACATTTAAGTAAAAACTGTTGCAAATTCCATTTGGAGGAAAATAGAATATTCGAAAATGCAAATTAGTTAACACGGTTAATTGGTTTTTGCTTCAGGCGATATGTTTCAGTTTCAAACGTTTAGAAGAAAAAGCATTTGTTTAACCCGTATCGTGGGGAAACGTCAGCCTAACGCAAAAAGTTTTAATGAATTTCACTGATATCTTTGTAACAAATACTGCAAATAAAAAGGTCAAGTGCTCTCCTGGTATGAAAACTTCACGTTATCATGATGTAAGTTATGAAAAGTTGCGCAATATTTTACATTTGGCATTTTTTAAGCTCCAACCGCTTGACGAAAACAGACTTGACACATCTGCAAACTTTATTTTAAAGTTTCTGGTCGTGGCTTTGGTCCATGTCGAGTTGTTGTTTTACTGTGTTCTATATAAACTAAAAATAACTTTTCAGGACGCAATTTTTAAAAGCGGACGTAAAGTTTCGTTTTTTAGTTTTATGTGTAAAAAGGATTTGGAACCGTATCGGATGTTTAGTTGTCTAAAAGGTTACAGGTTTGGTATGATCAATTGAACAATTGATTGGAATAAAGTTTGCTATAAGAATAAAATAAAATGTTTTATAACTTTTATTAATTACTTTTAGTATCGACTATGAATAAAATAAGGGTTTACGTGTGGAATAAACTCTTCCAAAATGACCGTAAAGGGTTTGGAAATGAAGAGAGCTCTGGACTCCAGCACATTATTAACCAATGAAAACGTGGAAGGAATATTGATGAGTTTTTAATAAAATTTACTAAAGTTTTACGCGATTTTGTGACAAAATAATAATATATTTTATCTTTATTAAAATATTTGGTATTTTTCTAGCAATCTTACTATTTAATTTTCACTAAAGATTTTTCGGAAAGGCGAAGGATATTAGAAGAATTTAAAGTGGATTTTTTAAAAAAAGAAGAATACAAATAAGAATAAGAATACTTTAAGATGCCAACAAGTTCTTTGGAGACAAACTACCTTTTGTGTTAGATTTTCTTGGTATAGTATTCATGAGATACTTAAAAAAAATCCAGAGCTATATTTTAAAAGATATTGCACAATATTGTAAATTTGGCAAGGTTTAACATAATAACTGCTGATATCTGGTATTGTACTTTTCAAGTTTATAGGATTTGTCTTTCTATAAAGCCTATAATTCTATAATGTTTTTAAATGTATGACCAAATTGGAAGAAATAAAAGAAAATTGTAGGTTGTGGAAACCTTTTATTTTCAACTGGAATCCTACAAACAAGGGATTTGATGTGACCCCACAGAAAAAATAGAAATAAATGTATCTTATTAACAAATATTGTCAATTTTTTGGTCAACTCTGTAAAAAATAGATTTTTTGGTTTTTATTGATTATTTCCCTCATTATAATATGAACCAATAAAAAGCCTTAAATTTTCGAATAAATTTCGTTTAAATAAGCGATTAAATCACTAGAACTATTTAACAGCGATTAAATTTTAGCCTCCATATTGGATGTTTGTTTACGATTTTATGGTGTTATTTACAAGTTTTAACAAACATTCTTTAAAAAACAATAAAACATAAGTTATCTAGTATACGAAATATCAATTATTACTTATTACATACCTTAAATTAATGGAATTTTCTTTAAAAAAATATTTAAAAATATTGACACATACGTCAGATTTTATGAATTGTCAAATAGTTTCCTTTAATTCGAGAAATAATCTAGACGTATATCTCTCAACCTATAAATTTAATCTGCCAAACTATGCTAAGTAAGTTTTTTATTTGAGTTTTTTTTTAAAACAAACAAAAAACTACTGAGCCTAGTTTAACCGATTAAATTCATAGTAATATATGATTATAATTATGATAAGTCAAGAAATGTCCGATGACATTTCAAATTATATATTACACAATTTAATTGTTAAACTAAAACGTTCATTTATTTATTTATGGTAATTTTTTGTATATTAAACAGATTTAATAAAAGCTTTAATTTACCATTAATAAATATTTAACACTGTATTTAATATTCTCCACTCAAGGAATGCTTAAGTATCTGCGTAGGTAAATAATAAAGTTTATGGAGAGATATTAATAGGATTTAGCTTACATATCAAGTGCTAAAATGTACCCTTTAAGGACCTAACCTGTTATAAGATCTAAGTGTAAGCACTCCAGGATTAAATGCTTTATTTCATAATTTATGTTGACGTAAGAAATTAGGCCGTAATTTAAGTTTTTACGGCGGTCTAAAAAGAAAATAAATTATGCGGTTTAGGAAAATAATTACAACCCCTAAGGTGTATTTCTTATTTTGTCTCATAAATTTTGTTGTAACAAATAGTTTCAAAAGCACGTATTTTCTCATTGGTAAACTATTAAAATTTTAAAATGTTGTCTAGTGGAATTTGTACTATAAGCTTGAATGAAAATTTTATGTTTAATTTTTGTTAAAATTTTGTTTAAATTTAAGTGTACCTGTATGAAAATAAACATGGAACACTTGAAGTTTAATACATATACAATTTGACAGTCCCCTGTAGAGGATAAAATATTCTCAGAAAGAATAAGAAACGAATAGGGTTAAAAATGAAAGAAAAAAATGATTTAAGTTTATGGACCTGTTTGTAAAGGTGTCATAAATCGACAAAAGAACGAAATTGGTTGCAGTAGTCGCTGCCAGTGACTGCGGGTCAGTATAAAAGTGTGGCGGTAGGATTTGAAGTCCGAAAAATTGGCATTATCGGATTAAAACCCTAATTTTAAAGTAATTGCCTCTGCGGAAACCGGATACGTAGTTTTCGGTATATTTTGTTATTTCTTTTTGGCAAAATTGTTAAACTACAAATCTTATATATGTGCTCAGTTTCTTGGCTTATACGAAAGCCCGGCAGTAATGAAAAATGGATAAAGTTATATTTTGTCCCGGTTTAATTTTATTATGAGAATCAATTTCGTACTTTATTGCAAAATATTTCTGTTATTGAGTACGGAGGATATATTTGCTAATAATACCAAAACCAGTTTCGATATAAACCGATATATATATATATATATATATATTTGTATTGAAGGAAAATCTAACCTCTGACAATGCTGAGCATTTAAACATCATATATTTTTAGCTGGTTTTTTGTTATTTGTATTTTTAATATATGTATACATTTTTTGAACAAGTTTAATTGTTTTAAAACGAAAAATACCTAAAAATACAGAATGGCAATAATATACAAATAAAACATCAGAGGTAAGCAAAAGTAAAAAATGTATTCTTAAAACATATAGTTTATTGTACTTAAAAATGAAAACCTTATAATTAGCAACCATGGAACAGATTTTAGATTTTAGATAAGCATTAAATACTCTCATAAAATGAATTAGTCAAAAATAACTAATTATAAGTCATATTTGACTAATTGTCATAGCGAAAAAGCAGTCACTAATAATTAGTCAAATACTACTGAATGAAATAGTCAAATTAGTGGATTTAAATTTAAAAAAAGTTTTGACCCAACTTGTCAAGCTGTTGTCATAACCCATTTGGCCATCAGCCTCTGTTATAAAAATCAATTTTATTTGTCAACAAATATTGTTCATAATATTTTAAAGTTGAAGTTCAAATAGTAGAATTTTGACTATTTCATTTTTAGAGAGTAGAGAATCAAAATACCTTTCCAATGAGGTATCACAAGCTTCCTCTTTCCATTTTAAATTTTAAGTTGATACTACCCTCTTGGCACTACTTAGATAGATACCTATTAATTTGACATCAAAAAGTAGTATACTTAATATCCTTGACAATGGTTTTGTCTGACGTCCATAACTTATTTCATCCAAAAGATAACAAGGAGGACTTTTATCGTGCGCATTGTATTTTGTGTTAACGCAATAATTTAATCTTAACTTTTAAAAGAAATGCTCGTTTGTTTACATTAAATGGGCCTATACAACCCAAAACAACTTTTATTTTTTTACTTTTAAATCTTTAATAAAATCCCAAAAGTTTCGAGAAGACTCTTATCGCTTGACCAGTTTTATTACAAACATCTCAGTCATGGGAAAACTTTCAAAGGAAACAGCATTTCCAACAAATGTCGTATATGTTTCAGACAAGAAACTTATGTTTTAAATTTAAAAATACTTAAATTTATTTTAAAAGCAAGTTTACGGCAAGTGTTGTGTATAAGCTTATAAAGTTGTTTACCACATTAAATGATTATTTAACTCACAAATTTTTAAAACGGCAGTAATATTTAACAGAAGTTTTCAGTATTATTTTATTATGAAATATTTAAGTTTCTGCTAGATATTTTAACTCACAAAGTATGTTTGAATATAATGTAGACACTAATGTATATTAAGTGTGTACTACAGTAAAATAATGTAATATCTATCCAATAGTTATTTATGTCATAAGGCTGAGAAGTATACTTCTCAGCCTTATGACATAAATAACTATACCTAAATAAAGTTTGGGTGATTTTTAAAATAAAATACTTGTTTTTTAAGATGATTTTATTAATAAAGCGAAGTATAGTCCTTCGGAGGGGACTTTAAGCCCGCGGTCCGTTCCTACCCCTAACCCGCACAAACCATTCAGTTGGCTTATGGGACTTCTTAAGAAGTAATGGTGGAACTAAAAGAGCACTTTTGTATATATATTTATATATTTTATAAAATCTAATATTTTAAAAATTTTAAACTATATTCATAGACTTAATATTTAAAAAAAAAACATAAATAAACTTAAAAATAAAGATAAAGTATAATAATAATAAAATCTTTAAAACTATATTCATAGCATCATCACAGGCGATGTCTGCTAATACTTTAAAAGAATCTAGTCCATTATCTGTAAAAATTTGTTAAAAATAAATATAACCTGATTTCCTTTAAATTCATCTGATTAACAATTAACAAGTGAATTTATAGTAAATATACTTTATTTATTATTAATGGGTTAGTCAACACGTGGAAACATCTTGAAACAAACGGCGCCAAAATTCAGCCAATAACAAGGCTTCAATTATTATTTTTTTTAATAACTCATAACCTTTAAAAGTATTAGCCAGATCTTTAAAACTGTTTAACAGTTTAGAATATATTATGTCCATGTCAACATCCATGTTTAAAGAACTATTTTTTTTGTTAGCTTTCAACACCATAGAAATATATTATTAAGTGCATTATACGCAATACAAATTTCCTTATTAAATGAAAAATGATGCCAAAGCACAAAAGAGCACCGCCCTTATCAGCAAAGATGTAAACCACCCACTACGTGGCATTTTAAAGTGGAGGTAAAACGAAGCGGTACAATATTCCATTTGTTAATTATTAATATATCATATTTCTTACAAACATAGATTTAATAGTTAGAAAATGTGCCTTATTTATAATGATCATTATTTACAAATAGTCTTAGCAAATTTAATAATTTTTTACTCGGAAACCAGACGGTCAATCTTTCTAAAACTTTGTATATGTATTTTAAGTAAACTCTACTACAACCTGGAATTTTTTCAACATTTTCTCACAGTCACAACCCAACTTGTTTTAATAAAACAACTTGAAATTAAATCTACAGCTAATGTATGAAATTAAACCAATAAAATAGGGAATAATTAAATTACAAAATCAGGTTGCATTTAGATCTTTGATACAATTTATTGGATATCACTCGCTGACAAATCTTAGCTTTGCGAGAAGAGCTCCTTAATTACACCCAAAACTTCAAAATTTAATTGTAAGTTCGCTAGGTACACTATTTTGCCGCCATTCAATTATTTTAATGGATTTTGTCGAAAATTTGTTTAGAAACAATCAGTTTTGGAATGTGGAATCAATAAACCTGGATCCGAATCGCTTTTCACCGTTGCACGTATATCCAAAGTTTCCCGTGACTGAGCCAGTTAAAACTAATTTGTTTTAGTGTCAATAAATAAACTCCCTGCTTCAGGAGAATTTTTCAGTTTTCTTTTTTTTATTTAAAACATTAAAACCTAAAAGTAGGCGCTATAAAAAAGTGGGGGTTTTTAAAAATACATTTTTATATAAGTTATAATGTATGAGTATTTTTACAAGGCAATCGTTTTATACCTGAAATAAAAAAAAACACTTAAAAATAAAGTAAAAATTTACCAAATGAGCCTTGATTTTTGACATTTAAAGAAAAAAGTGGTTGTTGTATATCATCTAAAATAGATACTTTCTTGAAATGTTTCCATTTCGACGTAAGGATACCTAACCTAAATATTATATTTAAGAAAAGCTAGCGGGGTGTGACTTTTTTGTTATCGTAATCATTATTGTTCACGGAAACATCCGCATTGTCCCAATCAGGAAAAATATAGTTCTTAAATTGCTCAATTTCTTTGGCAGCACCTGCTCCCCTTTTGCGGAATTAATGGAGAATTCACATGTTGCAATCTGGATTGTTTCTTTAACGTAAGAAAAATTACATAAAATTTATAAAAAGGATTATATAGCCAAGATTTTTTTTTAAATTTATCCTTTAATGATTCAAACTATAAAATTTTAGTTACCTTGTTTCTTTAATGAGGTAATAACATCATTATCAACTTGCAACTAATTTATAATTTGTTAGCATGCCATAATTTTTAATTTCAATTAATAAAAAAGGTAACCGAAACATCGAACATGGAACTGACGACACGGTACTGATGAATGGGATACAAATTTGAGATTATAATTCGGAATTAAGTATTTTACTAATATTTTTTATTGGTGGATGCTACTTATCAACAAATAACATATGGCCTTATATAAATTACAATGAAATATATATACGTAAGAAAATAACTACTCACCACAATACTGAAATTTTGACTGGAACTATACGTGCATTCACCACAACTTCGCCGCTTGCATTGTTTTCAAGATGACCGTCGTGCAAAGGGCGGGCTCTGTAGGTAATTTTTTACCAATACTTGAGTAAAAACGAGGACTTGACATTTAAACTTTTTCGCAGGAATTTTGAATTTTAACATTTGACACAGAACTGACGGGATTGTTTTTATTCGAATCTATGATAAAATATGAAAAATACATTATTTAATGTTCTATAGTTTGTAGTGAAATTGAAAATTTTTAGATAAATTGAATATATTTTAAAATAAAATCACTCAAATATTTGATTCGGGAGTTGTGACACGCCAAGGTACTGATGTTTTGAATATTTATTATGTTTTTCTAGAAACGTGCTATTGAAAAAATACATTAAAATTGGGTGGACAAGTTAAAAAAACCTGGATCTTTTGTAATATACTAAAATATTTACAAAAAATATTAAAATACCTACTCTATTGACTGATGACATCAAGTTGTCCAACTTTTGTAGAATCACCCATATGATAAGTTGTTAATAATAAATAATTTATAATGTAAAAATAAACTCCTATTTTGGTGTAAAAAAAATCACTAATGAATGTTCTTCATTACAAGCAATCAATTTCTTAGAAAAAATAGAGAAATCACGTCTGGATAAGTGCCGAGATAAATTTTATTCGGCACTACAAGAACATATCGATTTTTTATACAAAAGGTCGTAAGTAATATATACGGCTCAGAGCACGGTTTTATTTCCTTACTTTGACCTCACAGGTCATTTGTAGCGGGGGATACGAGCCTTGGACAGAACAAAGCCCCTTTGATATACAACAACTACCATCTCAGATGGCTATGACATTAGATTTCCCTGTTAAAGGCTCGTTATTGGTCGCTAAAGTGCAGTAGATCTGCTAATAATAAATTTATTGGACGAACTCTCTCCTCCTGGAAATTTTCTTTTGTACGGTATTTCTTTTCAAGCAGAAAAGAAAATAGATAATAGGATGATACTTGTGTAATACAAGAATTTATGGCGGGATAAAGATTTTTTTCTTTGTGCCGCACAAGTTTCTTTCAGGTTTCATTATTGTTTATATACAATGTCGTTTCATGTCGCTTACTTTAAATATATTTTTATTAATAATTTTCCATTTGAATTTTAAAATAATTTTATGTTTTCTCAAATCTTCATTTTCGACGATCTCTAGAAATAAGCTATTGTTACTTATGGAATATTGTAATTTATAGGAAAAGTTCAATACTAGTCGAAGTGGAAGGAATTTATTGGCTTGATCCACTTTACCTTCGACAAACCTGTTAACTTATTACTCTATAACTATGGTAAGTATCTTAATGGTCCAACTTTGACAATAGTCTGAAGATTAATAAATACCTTTGCAAATCATTTAAATTTATAATTAAAACATAATACTCAAATTATTAAAAATAAGTATTATTTTATGATAAAAAAAATGGTAAATGTAAACAATTTTCCAACTTAGTTATGGCGATAAAAATGTTATTGTAGCAGATTCCTTGTAATGGGTTCGTGGCTTATAACTTAAAATTCACTTTGCGTTTGGTAAATTTAATTAACCAGAACAAAGTAAAACAAAATATAACATTTCTTGGAAGCATACAAAATTTAGATTAAGAGTGCAAATTTAATTTAAAGTAAAAGTCGATAATGCAGCTTCTACAGTTGTTACTGTTTTATTAAATAAATTTGTTTTATTTAAGTTCCATCTTCTTTCTAATAATATAAAAATTAAAAATTCTAAAACTGCACTGTATTAATAATGTAGTCGATTTGGATTAAGGAATAAAATAATCTTATAAAATTACATTATCAGTCCAGGAAACAAAGATTGTGATGATGTGCCCTTTTGCTATGCGCATTGTGCAAAGTTGAGCGTTGCTTTCAAAATCACTTTTTTGTTTTTTTTTTATTATAGTCCAATATACTTGTATATACTTTATATACTCTTTTTTCAAACTCATCCAGTATTTAAAGTTATAGAAAAATACTTTCCGTATATAAGTCAAGCATGTTATTGTATTGTAGTATATTGTATTTATTCACCAATAAATCAAAAACCAAAATCCATCATATTTATTGAAGCACATTGCCCTGAGTAGATGTCCTATCTAATCTGGCTTATGGATCAGACTAATCACTAAGGAAGCTGTAATGGATGATAAATTATTATATCAACAATATGTCCTGCATATATTAACATAACTTATCCATATAAAGGGTATGTTTTAGGACGATACAATTCTTTGTTGTAATGTAAAATAACTGTCGTATTAAAGCATTTCCAATCAATACAAACACGAAATAGAAACACAAAGACTTTGATACTTTTGGATTATATTAAAAACGAATTAGAAATTTACTGTTTGTATACTCGAAAGTTTAGAGGGGTGTTGTCCAAAAGTATGGATTTTTTAAAGTCATTTACATATAAATAACTTTTGTTCTTTAAGTTTTTACGAGTTTATGTAAAAACATGTAAATATAAAAAATTGCAAATCGGGAAGTTGTTATACATTTTAATGTGAAATCAATTCAACAGATTTAATCATATATGAGTTGATAATTACAGATTAATATAGCTGAATTTTTAGGCTTAAAATTAAAAAAGGACCTTTAAAATATGTCACATAAACAATTTTTTATGTTTTTAACTGGGAAATATCAAAGTACTAAAGTACAGTCAAAGAAAAATTTTAAATATTTTTTTCCTTTTTCATGACGGTCAGTGAAATAAGACTTTTTTTACATTTCACAAAATGTTCAAGTTTTTCTTCATTGCTATTAAATATTTTAATATGCCAATAAGTGAGTCTTTTTCTGCCAAGCTCATTTTGAGCATACAACATTTTATCTTCAAGTTAAAATTAAGGACCAATTTTATTTGTTAAATAGTACATAAGATATACAATTATTAAAAGTTAAAAGTGTTTTTAGAAACGTCTGACATAGGTATGCCGTATTTTATGATTTGTCCAAATCACAGTGAATAATAATAAATAACCCATAATGATTTTTATGGGCCTAGGTCAATATCAATATCAATATCAATATCAATATCAATATCAATATCAATATCAATATCAATATCAATATCAATATCAATATCAATATCAATATCTATATCTATATCTATATCTATATCAATATAAATATCAATATCAATATCAATATCAATATCAATATCAATATCAATATCAATATCAATATCAATATCAATATCAATATCAATATCAATATCAATATCAATATCAATATCAATATCAATATCAATATCAATATCAATATCAATATCAATATCAATATCAATATCAATATCAATATCAATATCAATATCAATATCAATATCAATATCAATATCAATATCAATATCAATATCAATATCAATATCAATATCAATATCAATATCAATATCAATATCAATATCAATATCAATATCAATATCAATATCTATATCTATATCTATATCTATATCAATATAAATATCAATATCAATATCAATATCAATCAACGACAATAAAGTTTAATTTACACTGATGGGTGATGCCATTTCACTGCTTCTATATCATCATTTAAACGGTTGTTAGTTAGTAGTTAGTTTTTCAAGGGACAAATTTTGAATTACACATTTTGACTAGTACGCCGGTAATACAGATTCCCAAGTTATAAGATGTTACGCAAGTTACTATATTTTTCATATAAATCATTTTTTTATAGTCTACATTAAATTCGTGACTTAAATGGCGTTTGTTAAACTTAAGACATAATATACTATTAAAAAATATGCATAGCACGGTAATATTTTCGGCAAGCATTTAGTCAATATACTTAAAAAAGTAAATTATTTTGGTTTAAATTGCATTAAAAATTGATAATACACATGTGTGTTTTATAGACAATATATTATATAATATAAAACACACTACGAATTGTTATAAAATTGTATGTTTAATTAAAATATTATAAATCATATAAATTAAAAAAAAAATTACCAGGAACAAATTATGTGATTTAATGGTAAACATAAAAGTATTTGCGTCTTAAAGGACTGTATTAGCATATAGATAGTAATATGATGTATGAGGATCTTATTTATGTGTGCAAAATAAACAAGAGGTACCTGCACCTTGATAAAAAATCTGTGCCCGCCTTTGACAGACGTGGTCAAATTGAGTAAAGGGAAAATATAAATCAGTGTCAGGTTTGGTAATGGAACTTGAGTGTGGAAATAGATGCAATTTATCATACCTATATCGGTCTTGAAAAGAATCTCAGCTGTTCCGGCCCAACTTTAAACGCTTCACCTTATTGATAAACATTATTCAGACCACATGTAAATTTGTATTTTTGCTCAAATTAAACCTTGTGAGGATTTAGTTTTCAATGCTCTTTTTGCGAATATCATGAATTCGCAACTCCGGGGGACATTATACTTTCAAATATCAGGCGTCTAATGAAAAAGACACTGCAGTGGTCGCAAATTTTATTTTTGATATGCTGAAACGTATACAGATCAATATTTAAATCTACGTGTAAAACAGTGGCAGTCGTGTTTTTTATTTCGATGTTTTTTAGATGTATGCAAACAGAAATTCATAATTTATTTTTAACCGATTCCAATTACGTGGGTGCCTGTTGTTATAAAAGACTTAGCTTTTTACAAAATAATAATAGATTATCTCCTGCCTTTTGTCTACTAGAAATTCTTAATATATAAACGGAATTCGGTCATGATTAAATATACATAATTAAATTTGTTTCATTACTTTGTTATAACTTTTTCCAGACCTTCCTTTTTATTTTGTGTGGTTGTTGATTCAAACTATATTTTGTTGTCTTGTTATATTTAGTTGCTGTTTTTTTTTATTTTAATGATGGCTGTTGTGCATTTTACGCTGTTTTTCTTTGTTTGTAATATTTTTAATGATCTGAAATAAGAATCCTATTTAAAAATGCATTATAACTAATCCGGGAGAGGATCCACATAAACAATATTATTTTTTCATCAGTGGAAATTGTGCTTATGTCCCATTTACAAATTAAGCCAGTTTCAAATTCCAAGCTTTTGTTGTATTTTTATTCTAAACATACTAAAAACAAATTGGGCTTCTAACTGTCACAACCGTCCTAAAAGCCATTTTAGACTCGAATTTAATTTAGACACGGGCGAGCTTTAGTTTATAGTTTTAAGTTTATAAATACTTTTTCTACGACAAATACTTATTGTTATCTTAAAATGATTTAAATTAAATATTTGGATAGAGCAACATCTACAAAAAATGCAGTAACCGTAAGAATATATAATATCGTCGGCAAATGTCAAATTTTTTTGTGTAAAAAGAAAATTTATCGCTTAAAAATGGACTGTTTAAATCCGATATAGAGGCAGTTTTTTTACAGTGAAAGTAAAGAGAGTCCTCATTTTCAAGGGATACATTTTGATTTACACATACAAATTTGACATTATTACACATTTCCAAGTTGGTTACTCTATTATTTTATAGATGTCGCTTTATAGAAATATTTAATTTAATTCATTTTTACATAATAATAAGTATTTGTCGTAGAAAAAGTATTTATAAACTTTTCAAGACACTCATTCGTGTCTAAAATGGCGTTTATCAAACTTGATACATATAATACCATTTTTCATTATGTGGTGTTAAAATTATGTCATAGTTATTAATGAAACTTGTTATTCCTTAATGTGATTTTTAAGTGTACAGTAGGTTTTGGAGTCCCGCAAATAAAAGTTGGTTATTTTGATTAATTATATTCTTTAACAGTTAGGCATCTCATTTAGTTTTTCCGTGTAAAATAAACACAAACTTGCAGTATCAGTAGACAAATCAGTCGAAGTAGAGTAATTTTATGTGAAGACGTAAAATTGGTGTGCTGCATTGTTTTATTTTAATAAAAAAAATTCAGGATGATGTTTTAGGTATCAAATATAAAAAACCGTCCCTTTTTAATATTTTGTATTTTTACTTTCGAGATATGCAAATCTGAAATCTGGAATTGTGTCATTTTTGTTGAGGTTCTTTAAAATATCTTTCTTTATAAAATTTGACTTCTCTCATATACGGTTTTCATGCCGATATTATACGATAAACAGAACATAACAGAACATTTTCATTTACACTTATCTGACATAAATATTACCAAGAATAATAAACTACAAATAAATTAATCATATTGCTTTGTGGTCTATGGTATTTGTATTCTTTCTTTAGGTCATTAGTTGCCATAATGCAAGAACTTAACAACCGCTCTTAAGGCGTAAAAAGTCTAATTTTTTACTTGACCCAGAAAGCTGCTACAATGGAAAAATATCCTGATTACAGAAACAAAAAGTCAAGGATCTATATAATAGAGAGTTAATTAATTTCGAAATATTCTGTCAGAGACAGATGAGTTCAAGAAAAACTATTTGCAGGAGAAGATTGAGACTCTTATGGATACTTAAGGGGCTTAAATAATAATAGAATTATCCTTATTTTCAAACTATATATTTAAGGCTGAACACTGTAGACAATGATAATTCTGGAATGATGTTTTCGCCACTGAGATCCATTATCTAACAGAATTGCATTTCGAGACCCAAGACATTGTTTCCTAATTATACTGCGAATTTAACGACCCTTGTTGTTTGTTATTCCAATGTTATGAGTTATACATAGAAAAACACTTTATTTATTAATTTTAGTAAAGCGATATTAAATTTTAATATTAAGTGTTTTTAGGTATCTAGGTACCATTTTTAACACACTAAAGGCAAGGAAATAGAAAATAATGTATCATAAAATGTATTTATAAAAGAGTAAATGTTAACATAAACTTCTGATCCTGGAATGGTAGTAGAAATATATTTGTAATTAAAACTGATAATTATAAATGTGATGATATAGAAACATTTTTATGTACATAGGTATTAATAAAATTTTAATGTGAAATTGCTTAACAGCATGCATAAATTTTATAAAATATTTTTTAGCTGCTAAAATGGTAGTGTTTAAAACTTGCGAATTAAAATTACAATCTGCTTACTTAATCAGTTTTCCTAAACAAACTGAAAATTACCAAGGCCTCCTACCAGGACAAAGACCGGCAGTGATAAACAATTTATCAAAATTTCATGCGTTGGCCAATATTTAATGAAGTTTAATCCTGCTTGATCAAGTGAGGTTAAAGTTACTAGAACCTGGTCTGCGAAAATTAATTTATTAAGTACATTTATTAAACAATTTAAGTACTCTAAAACTTAAAATATAATTAATAACTTGTTCAAAAGTTCCTAAGCTGTATTGGTGTATTTATAAGTTTGTACATAATCCTTTAAAACTGCTGCTGTAATTTTAAATATTATTATCATAGCCATCAAAGTTTTGTAGTATTGAATTTAATAAAATCCCATAAACAATTTATATTAAACTCTTTAACGTTTGTTGTCAAGTTTTCATGTGTAACTATTGACCAAATTTGGCCACCAAGATGTTTTGATGAACTTGTCTTTACTTTCAAAAGTAATAATAAAAAAAAAGTAATCTCATCTAAGTAAAATGATGTGTTTTTTCCTTTCCAGAGATATTCCTTTTTTTAATGTCTTTATTTAGTGTTTTCAAAAATTTTCCTTTTGTGTCAGCTGCCTAGATGTCCAGGATGTTGTGAATTTATTAAACTTGGTTTATTATGGTAATAGCTACCATTTTGTATCAACCATTATTAACATAACTCCTTAAGTTTAGGAAGAGCTTACAAATTTAAACCACCCTCAAAATTCATTAAATAACATTTCTGAAAACATTTCCGAAAAAATTAATTCAACACTTAGTGTCAAGGGGATTGTTCATGAACGGGACGCAAATTATCTGTTTTAATTGAGCACTTGAGACCACTTAATTGCTGGATAAAATTCTAACCGTCGTATAATGCAAGGATCAATACTCACAAGCAGATAACAGGATGAATTTCTTTTTTAGCTTTGCTCTACTATCGACGGATAAGAGTTTATAGGCAATCATCGGTGCACAAAGAATTACCATATGCAAGGCACTTACTAATAAACTCAATTCAGAACACGATTCGCTAAGATGATTAAATTTTGAAAATACTGATTTTAGAAAATGTTTCCTTCAAATACCCACGGAATTTTTATTTGAGTTAACAATGCAGTGGTTATATGGTCTTTCATATATTTAGAATTTTTTTTAAATTAATATAAAAAAAGTTTTTATACAATAAATATTTTTTAATATTTAGTTAAAAAAGCATCGGGTTTTTGGTATTTTATCGTTGTGAAGAATTTCTTAGTAAATCGTTATTAAAATATGTATAAAACGCCATATGATGAAACAATTTGGATTTAGCACGACAGATAGCACAAATTTTGTTGGTCTGTTATTTTTAATATCCTTTTTTACTGGAGTCTTCTTAATATTTTTACTACTATACTTTTAATATTAAATAATTAAATAAATTAATTGTAAAAAATAGTAAAGTTTTTTATTCTATTGTAGGTAGTCATAAAACATTTTAAAAAATGTTAAGCTTAATTTTTCATTCGAAGGCATTCAGAAATGCTGTAAATAAAGAGTTAAAATCAATATTTCCACTTTGTATGTTGTTTAGACTCCTACTTAATATAAAATAAAATAAAACATAGGGGAGAAAAACACAAAACTCGGCTTAGAGTTTTACCAAATTTGAGAGTTCCTGGTTTCTTATTTGAGGGTGAAAAGCATTAGTCTTAGGTTGAGTGTTTCTATTTAGGTTTTTTTGCGGTATGCGTTTTTTATATATAGAAAAGAATGAACAAATTTACTGTCAATACAGATATACTTAAGTTTCATTACAGCTATTTACTTTAAAAAGTGGGGTGGCTTATCAAGGAAAATGTATACAAAATAAAAAATTTATTTTAATTAATCTAAAAAAATAACAATGTACACAATCTAGTAACTAAACAATCATAAAATAAAGTTAAAACTAAGTAAGTACATTCCACTTTACTGTTAGGTTTTAACCAATGACATATATAAAGTTCTTAATAATGAAAATATCTATAAATTCCTTTGTAGATCTCATAATAAACCCCAATGATTTATCGACAGTCGAACATGTGTTTTATTAAAGAAAGAGAAATACAAAATAATACACCTAAATAAAGAAATTCATCTTTCATCTTTTCTTAAATAAGAAATTGCAATTTTTACTTTAATTTTTATTTAAGCCATGATTTGACTTAAAATACTCTGGTTTATCAAAATTGTAATAACAAAATTAAACTACGTATTTCACATTGTTAAAGATTTTAGTAATAAAAAAATACCACCAGTGTTTATTCCGTCATTCGATGAGAGAATAATTCATTCTGTAATACATTAAGACATATGTCATTCCACATTAAAAATTGATATTAGAACGGTCAAAATCCACAACAGGAGTAGAAAAATACCATTATAAACCAAGCAGAATTGTTAAACGTTGTTGCGGGGATTTATTTTGTTAATGGCAGGTTTTGTTTAAAAACATTTTAAGGGATAATAATAAAATAAAATTAATGTAATCGTATGGTAAATATAAAACGAATAAACCTGTAGATACAGCGATCATTAACAACCATTACAGAAAGATAAGCATGGCCGGGAAATACCCCAATTATTTGAATTAAATGGGCAATTTATAGCTAAACCGATCCACTTGAATGAAACTATTGATTGAACTAAAGTTTAATTTGGAATAAATACAGGCGATAGTGTCAGCAAAATTGCATCCGATAATTATTAAAATTATCTCCTTCCGTTCCAATACAATTATTAAGTGCCTGATAAAGTTTATGATAATTACTACAAAACTCACTTAACACCTATATATTAGTGGTTAAGATCTTAATTAGTCTTTTATTTAAAAGCTCTTCATATACATTACTGGGATAAAAAAAATTATATTGTATATATTAAATAAGAATAATGTCAGTGTCCCTGTGCCCTATTTTCATAGAAATATTGTACTGTGCTAGACAAGTAACATAACAAACTTAAATTGAAAATATAATTATATATAAATAAAAAAATCTCTCATAACATGCACATTGCACAATAACGAATTATAAAATACCTTTATAAGTTGGTTTTTACATTTCACATGCTAGAAAAAATATTCCAACAATAAATTTAACTTACCCCTATTTATACTGTATGCAAAATTTAATTGTATGCGCTTGTGAGCGTTATGCACTCTACATTATAAACAAAAACCACTTAAATAATTATGCTTAAAATGTGTAATTGGATTCCGTTGTTCAGATAAATTAGATTATTTTGGTAGATGAAAATTATACTAAATTAAAATAATATTGTACTATAAATCGATTTGCCAAGGTGATGTTGACTGCATGATTTAAATTTTAATCGATATTAGATCAGTTATTTGTTAAAAAAATATAAATTAAAACTAACTTTGCCATTTATAGTATATTATGTATAAAGTTTGATAAACGCCATTTTATACACGAATTTAATTTAAATTAATGAGTGTACAGAAAAGTTTATAAACGAGGTGCATACTATACTTTTTCTACAACAAATACCTATTATTATCTTAAAATGATTTAAATCAAAAATTTGTATAGAGCGCCATTTATGAAACAATAAAGGAATCTGTGTGACAGCGTCAAATGTCACATTTTTATAAACACAGACCTTTATGGTTATAAATCGAAATGTATTTCTTGAAAACTGTCAGTTTTTCACAGTGAAAGTAAAGAAAATGTTTTATAAGGACTTTACAGTGGAGTCCGTGCCCGAATTTAAGTTATAGTTTACTGCCGGCGAAATTAAAAGGTCAGTCCAATGTTCATATAAACTTTTTAAATATTGGCGTTGAAAAACTATTTAATACTTTTGTATTTTTCTATTGAGATAATAAAATAATTTTCACATTTAGTATTATTTTACAAGAAAGGCAATTTATTTTAACGATTGTATGACATTTGACAACTGTCAACTAACTTAAAACTAACTTCAGCCCGTGACTAAAAACCTGTTGCTAACTTCAGCCCATGACTAAAGCGCCATAAGGCCACAACTTGTCAATGTGTATTTAAAAGGTCACTTAGTGTCATTGAAACATGTACGATAAAGAGCGTTTTAAAGGTGGGAGTAGAAAAAATACGTACGATGCCTTTTAAAGATAACATAAGATATTTTAGTGTCCGCAAAAGACCTACAAAGGTAACTATTTTGAATTATATATACTCCCTGTAAAAAACTTTAAAATAACATATTTAGTTATTTATCAACACTAAAAAAAGATCTTTGAAATGGTACAGTCTTCTTTTATATCAGTTATGTTTTGGGGTTGGGGAATATTTCTAAAATTGCTTTAACATATCACCAAAGTTCTCCCTTTTCAAATACACATCCACCCTCACATGGCCCATCGTAAGTTTTTGTTTCCAAAAATAAAGAAAACCTTGAAGCAAATTTGAGATTAAAAACGAATCGCTGAAAGTCCTAAAAGCTATTTCAAGAATTAAGTAGGTACTTGAAGTGTTTTAAAGCAAAAGAACAAAAAATATTTTTAAGAGCATAGCACTGATGTTGATGAAACTCCCCAAAAAACTAAATTTAATGTTAATTTCTGAACACACCTCGTCTTTGTTGTTCTGCAACATGAAATCTATAGATATAGACCTCCAAACGTAAACTACTGAAAATATAGTACTTTTTAAACCTGTATTCATCATCTCAAACGAAATCTGGACTCGATATGGATCATTATCAAAATGGTAATCATCTTTTGAAACGTAACATGGTCAAATTTTATAAAACGTAAATTAATGGTTTCTTAATAACTATCAAATAGCAATTTCTTGTACTATATTATATTTTTCAGAAATAGCAAGGCAGTAAAAAATAGTTTACGATAAGTATAATATTTTTGCCTATTTTATGAAATAAAATAATAAAATAACCAAAAAATGTTTGGTCTTGCGATGGTGTAATATCTTTTAACAGTTCGTTTTAGGAATAATGCTATTTCATATTTTAGTACTTTTCCATATTTGGTCACTTTTCTCTATTATTAAATGCAAATAAAGTTTGGTTTTTGTTTTTTACTATTCAAATTTCCATAGTCCGATCTTTTAATATCTTTTGTAATTGAATTTGGACAATTGTGTTTGTTATAAGATTACTTCCTTATGTTTGCTGTTTCAATCTATAGGTCGTCAGTATTATGAAGTTAAACTGCTATATTGTTCTAATTGTTCCTATTATGCCACGTTTGGTTGGAGAATAATAATTCGGTTGCAGGATAATGATTTGAAGCCTTACTAAGATACTCTATCCAAAATAATTGGAATTACTTTGTAAACATGGCCTTTATTTCGGATACGAAAGATAAACTCGTCATCTCTGATCAGTAATTTTTAAGAATTTGATGTTTAGATTGCATATTTTCCAAATCACAGTTAGTTAGTACTGGTGTGAAACATAAACAAGATTTAATTGACAAACAGCTTTGAAAATTTTATTTTGCTGAACATTAAAGGGTAAATATTTATCCGTTAATTATAATGATATGGTAATTTAATGGATATAGATATATGATATTGATATGAAATTATATGATATGCAAATCTCATTAGTAATTAAATTCCGTAGTATTAGTTTTAATAATGATGATCAGCAAATTATTATACACATAGTTGACGATGTTACCTGTTTTTGCTTTGACTGATGATGATTAATTTTGCATTAAAGTTGCAGATAATGTCGACAGGAAACCCTTTTGACAAACGAATTCCTAGGTCGAGTTAATGCAGAGGCAACGGCTGCCGGTTTACGTGTTCGCATGAATCTGTTCGACCACTACCAATTCAAGTTAATATTAGTTGTTGTTTCGGCCATATTGACCATTTATGCCGACATCGAATTAATTTGTTACGTGATTTCTGTTGGCGGCTTTCACACTTACCAGGCATCATAAATGACAAGTCTTGTGCCAATACACGTGGATAAATATCAAATATACGCTCTATTGAACTCGGCTTTGGCAAGCGAAGAAAATTAGAATTACATAAATAGTAAATATAATTTATAGTAGATAGGTACGAATTAATATTATAATATTATATATAAAGTCCTTCCCTGTACTTTGTACTTTGTACTGTGTACAATGCAATTTTTAATATTGATAATACAAGGAGGCATGAGTATAAAATTTATATACTTTGGTTAAAAAGGTATAGCTTCAAATTGAAATAATTTAAAATTACATTTGTAAATGAATTTTAAATGAAATAAGTTGAGCTTTAGAATATTATGACCTTTTAAGCCTGTTAAATAAACAGACACCACTAAGTCATTTTTATTAAAAAGTGGATTAGACGAGTTTTGGAATGGACCTTTTCATTTAAAATTATACAATTTTTAATAAAATATCTCGGGTCACTTTGGGAACAGCAATAAATAGTTTTGTGACATCAATAAGTTCTACTCTTCTTCTTCTTCTTCTTCTTCTTCTTCTTCTTCTTCTTCTTCTTCTTCTTCTTCTTCTTCTTCTTCTTCTTCTTCTTCTTCTTCTTCTTCTTCTTCTTCTTCTTCTTCTTCTTCTTCTTCTTCTTCTTGATAAGCCGAGTTTTGGCATGGACCTTTTCATTTAAAATTATACAATTTTTAATAAAACATCACGGGTCACTTTGGGAACAGCAATACATAGTTTTGTGACATCAATAAGTTCTACAGTTCTTCTTCTTCTTCTTCTTCTTCTTGATAAGCCGAGTTTTGGCATGGACCTTTTCATTTAAAATTATACAATTTTTAATAAAACATCACGGGTCACTTTGGGAACAGCAATACATAGTTTTGTGACATCAATAAGTTCTACAGTTCTTCTTCTTCTTCTTCTTCTTCTTCTTTTTCTTCCTTCAGCCTACTTTTGTCCACTTCCTTTACATTTTTTTCAATTAGTTCTCTTTTGGGATAGTTGATACCATCCTTTTCCTGCTACTTCTTTGATATCGTATTTCATTTCAATTCCTCTCTGCTCTCTACTTCTTTATTACGGACTCTGTCTGTGAGGATTATATATATATCATTGCATGTTCCAAAGCTTACTGTATTGTTCTAAGCTTGTTTGCACTTTTCTTATTTAGGCTCATGGTCATGGTTTTTAAGCAAAGTCTAACTTTCCAAATGCTTCCCAGCTATGCTGTACTCCTTGTGCAATTTATAATATTTAATTTTCTGTTTGAAGTAAACTTATTTTTAAGGGAAAACTGTAATACAGATTATCTATACAATTATTTAGTTAAAATCATTTTAAAATAATACCAAGTATTTGTCGTAGATAAATTATGGTATGCAACTTTTCTAGACACTCATTTAATTACAAACTCGCTCACAAGCTCGATGCTCGTATGATTGACAATTATTTTTAAATATCTCAACTTTAATTAAAAAAAAACAATTTAAGTTTAGCACAAACCCGATACGGTAATAAACGCAAAACAGATGCATTGTTAGCGTACGGGCGCGTGTTATGAAATTGGCTGGGTTTTTGCTTTGATACCGCCATTATTACACATACGAATACGTTCGCGTTACATCAGTTGCAAACTGGCATAATTGCTGCTAATTGTCTCCAGTAACGCTGTGTTCTGAAATTAACGAAATTTTAATTCAAATAAGTACCAAAGGTTTGAGTGCGTCGTTTTATATGTGCGCTAATTGGCTACTATTATGCTGTAAAATTAGATTTATTTGTGCATGTTAAAAAGTTTTATTTTTTTAGGAACTTGTATTTAAAAAAGAAACTTGGAAACAATCATACGAGGTATGCACTGTAGACTAAACAGTGTAGAGTAGAAAGAGTCGAAGCAGCCAAGACATTGGGCTTGCAAAAGTGCATGGTCTTAAAAAGCTTGATTCTGTAACGTATTTTTGTAATGACTTTAAAAAAGTAAGTAAAAGTTGTACACATTGCTCAAAATCGGTTTCCTTTATTATCATTTGATATACATGAAAAATATGGGCCAAAATATTTAATATATAACCTTTAATGTAATAATATATAACCTTAAGAATTAGCTATCCTTAGATATTGACCCTTTCAAACTATAATCTCCTAATATTAAAATTTAGAGGCTGCTTATCGCAATTTTCTATTTCCTACTGAAGAAAGAAAATTTTACGCTCTACAAGAAAGGTTTTATTAAATATTAACACAATTTGGAACTCCATCATATCAGGACTTGACGGCCTTTTAAAATCCTTCTAGTTTAAACTCTTGTATAAGTATAAATACAATCGGTTTAATTATGTGTATGTTATTTTTGTGTTCATTTATGTGGGTATGTGTTAATTTTTTTGTTTAAAAAATTGATTAATAAATTACAAGAATTGTTGACATAGCAATTTGTCATTTTTAAACTAAACATAAAGTTATGTGAACCTGGATTAACATAAAATCTGGTTAATATTAGGTCAAAATTAACAAAAAATTTTTACTGTGTATACAATAATTGATCGTTTAAACTATGTAGAATAATTTTAAACAGGTAACTGTTTTGATAACCAGCCTTTACTTATTTAATGGAGTAAATTCGAATCTAAACTCAAAATTGATTTTCAAGGACTTCAAGAACCCAAAAATGAAAAAGCTTGTTTCGGTTTATTTGATGATTTTAGATTAAATTTTATTTCTTTTTCTGAAAAACTAGTTAAAGCCATAAAAAGTAAAAAAAAATATTTTTTTCGTAGTCCCCGGCCCTTATGTTATCTCTATACAAAAATTACGTCGATCCGTTCCTCTAACTAACTAATTTAAATAGCAAAATATCTATAAACAAACTTAAATTGTAACTGCCAAAAATAACAAATTGTACGATGTGCAAAACGTGTTTAACATGCTGTAAAACAAATTACAACTAATGCTAATGAGAAACTTTAATATGTTTCCTCAGAAACTTCTACAAAGTGCATTGAAACTTTCATTCGACTAATAAGTTGCGAAGTTGATTGCCTATGTAACGTAAACGCTGCGGAATATCGATAATATTCTCTGGGTGATTATTTGAAACTTCATGACATAATGTTGTCCTAATTAAATAATTATACTTCATTTTAACAAACTGGTTTTACTAACTCGCTTTAGTTGTATTAATTATAGTTAAACATCAAACTTAAGCGGTCGTTAAAAATTTTATTAACCAAAAAAGTATCATAAACCTAATAAGTTCAGGTTATAGTTAAATGTTGGTAACATTAACAATATTACTGCAAAGGCTTTAAATTGTGGGTATAAAATACACATTGTATTAAGTTTGATAAAAGCAATTTTAATTAGGCAATTAAATAAATGATTATAAATGAGTTGCAAACTATACTTTTTCTACGAGAAATACTATATCTATATTTATAAGTATAAAAAACAAAATATTACTAATTAATTTAAATATTTGTATAGAGCGACATCTATACAAATATAGAATAACTCATGTATCTGTTTTACCGGCTTTCAAAATGGCAGTTGGTTGTCAAATTTTTCTGTAAAGTTCCAAATTTACCTCTTGAAATGGACTAACAACCGTTAAAATCGGATATAGCAGCAGTTTTTAACAGTAAAAGTGAACAGGATGTATTATGGGTATGGGTAAATACAATTTTGTATTTTTGATGTAATGACTTAATTTGTTTGTTATTAAGGAATGCATTAAGATATAAAATCAACTTAGTGTTATTGAGCCATATGAGAAAACAATAAACTTAAAATGAGCATAGTAACAAGTAGTTTTGGCGTGCAAATGGGAAGTAATGTTCTGGTTTTATCCCGTATGAAGATTTAAAAACTGGAACAGCTATGTTGACATGAAATAAAACCAAAATTCAGCGATAAAACGAACTTATGTGCATAAAAGTTGTGTATTCTGGTTTGTTGGATGTTGCATGAGAGGTCAGCAAGTTTGCGACCGACGCGACGGTTTCTTGGATACGAGCCTGGAGACGACTTTAAATACCCTAAGGATCGAGGAAATACACGACCCATCATCTAAGACTTTTGCATGACCAATTTCAGTTCTATTTTCCCAAGGGATTCTGCATATTAGACTCAATTTAAGTGCCCTTAAAGTTTGTATTAATTTAGTATTTTTTCTATAGGTTAACACACTTTTTCAATATTTGATTCCAAATTGCAAAACTTAAGTGATTGTATGTGATACTAATTTAAATTAAAATTTAACTAAATAAATAGTTTTTATAATTTTTTACTTCATTAGCATTTTTTAATTAAAAGAACAATTCCTATTCATCGGCCTAATTCCAAAACCTCGTATTTTTACTTCTGGAAATTGACGACATTTTCATGTTTTAAGATTTTTAGAAAAAAAAGTACAGAATAATGTTTTTTGTCCACCTGAAGAGTGAAGGCTTTTTGATATACGACATTTTTCAGCATGAACGACGGTATGCTTTAAGTATAGCTGAATCAGTAAGATTAAGACATTGCAAGTCGAAAATTTTAATTGTTTAAGTTAAGTTATTTTATACATTTTTTACTTAAAAATGCATTTTTTGTTAATATTTTAACTATTTTATAAAATAATTTATCAAAATTTAAAATTTTGGACTTGTACTGTTCTTGAAATAACCGATTCAGTTAAAGTTAATCCTTAGAGCATACAAAATATTGTATGTAGGTATAGTATTTTAAAAAATACGCTTATTTTTTCATAAAAGTATACAATACGAGGTGTGTTCAGAAAATATCGGGAATTTTCGTTTTTTGAAACAAATATTTATTTATTAGTCTAAATTAATGTTGTTGCCTTCAAAATAGTCCCCATTGGATATTATGCACATGTGCCAGCTCTTCTTTCAATACTCGAAACACTTCTAAAACTCGATCTTTGGGATAGCCTTTAGTTCTTTCAGCGATGCCCTTTTAATGTCATCTATGCTTGCAAAACGACGGCCCTTTAAGGTTCTCTTTATTTTTGGGAATAGGAAAAAGTCAGTCAGAGGCATGTCTGGCGAATATGGAGGATGGGGCATCATTACAGTATTCTTTTTGGCCAAAAATTTTGTTCAAAATTTAACAATTTTAGAACAAATTTAGCTGCCACGCATTTCATACTCAAAACATTCGAAACAATTTCATGGGATTAGCCAATTGATATACCAACATCATCAGCGACTTCTCTGATGGTTTATAACCATTTATTCCACTTTTTCCATGTTTTTATCGGTTGTTAATGTGCTTGAGCGTTCGGGGCGTTCGTCATCTTCAACGTCTTTACGGCCATCTTGGAAACTCTTATACCACGTGTAAACTCTTGTTTTACTTATAGCAGACTCACTATATGACTTTATTAACATTTTACAGAATTTATTATATTTTTTTAAGCAAAATTGGATACAAATTCTTTGATCCATTTCTTTTAACGAACGAAAAATCGCCGAGCTCATAAAACACGTCTAACCTTAGCGGCTGCGACAGACAAAGTAAATAATGAAAACAGCTAAAGTTTTTATCATACTTCGGGGGCATGTATACCAACATAATAAAGAAAATTTTATGACAACCGGACCCTCCGAACCCGCGAAATTTAACAATTCCCGTTATTTTCTGAACACACCTCGTACATCATTTTGCAATAATTCACTGAAAAACTAAATGCTACATACTAAATAGTACATAGTTTAAAGTATATAGTATATAGTAAATAGTAAATAATTAAATAAGTAAATAAATACTAAATAATTAATACTAAATACCAAATTCTAAACCATCAATACTTCATAAAAGCAAAAAGTCAACAAAATTAATATAATAAAAAGCGAAATGGTCTAAAAGCAATTTCCAATATTGTCCACCAAATAAGCCAATTACGATTTAAAAGATCAAAGGTTGGTTAATGTAGTAAAACCGAGGTTTAAAGTAAAATCACCAATTTTAAAACAATATTATCGAACACAAATTAATTTAATATTTAGCAAAAATCGGTTTGATTACGAATTTGGTTTTGACAGTATCTTTTTTGAATAAGTTGTTATCAAACGAAAAACTAAATGTATTTGAGGATTTTATCTATAATTAACATGCATTAGAATAATCTATAATCAATTTTACGCCACATTTGGCTTTAACAAATTCATTGAATAGTTATTCGATAATGACATGTTTTGCTAAATTGAACTATTTAAATTTCTGTTAGCCGCAACTCAATAATTATAATTATCCGGTAATGTGTAGTTTTCCATTGTGATAGATAAAACCAAATGCATTGTCAGAATTTTACACACAAATGTAAGGTAATTACTTTGGAAAAAGTAATTTATCGTATAAAATATTAATCAACCTCAAATTATTAAGGCCTCAGCAAATTCAAAACTGTCAATGGCCCTCTTACAAAATTAATAAATGATGGCAGTGATAAATTATTTTAATTAAATTTATAGAAATTAAGTCGGAACTTCATTAGCCACCTTATTAATCATTTTAATTGTTTAAAGTTCGAAGCTACAATGGGATATGGGAGAGTAGTTTTCAAACTAGTAATATTTCCGCAATAAAATCAACTCGCTTACTTTATCTTTATTGTTTTGCTGGTGAAATTTTGTCATTGCACCGTTTTATAACATTAAACGACACTTAAAAAGATTTTCACTATATAAAACAAATAATATTTCAAAGTAACAGAGATTTATTCTATATTTTAGTATGGAGGGAAACATTTTACTGCTGAGTTGAAAATTTTTCTTGACAATCTGAAAATTTATACCCCTTTTTCGCGTATGTGCTACCCATACATGATGTGATTCATATATTATTCAAGGGTTCTTTTACGTTTCACAGCTAAAATATCATTAAACTATAAGAAACTTTAATGTTTGTCTTTGTTTATTCTCATGTAACGAAATACATGTTTAAAGAGCTTATTTAAATTCCATTCATCTATCCCATTAGGGTGGGCCTTAGTGAGTTGTTTTTGAATTTGAATGCTCTAGGGGCTTTTAAATTGATAAAAAAAACTAAAAGTAGTATGTATACATATACTATGAGATAGTTCCCTTTGTGATCAAAGTTTTTATAGAAATAACATGTAATGGGAAAATATGTTTTGCTCTTTAAAATTACGAATGTACCGACAATAATAAAAACATGAAAACATATTATTTTGGAAAATTAACCGTTTTGGATTTATTGCAGTTTAGTCACGGGCTGAAGTTAGTTGAAATATCATACAATCGTTAAAATAAGGTGCCTTTTTTGTAAGTTATATTTTAAATAAAAAAAAATAATGTAGGTATTATCTCAAAATACAAAAGTATCAAAAAGTTTCTATTGTTTTATAGATGTCGCTCTATACATATATTTAATTTAAATAATTTTTTAGATAAGTATTTGTTGTCAAAAAGTATAGTATGAACTCGTTTATAAACTTTTCTATAGACACTCATTTAATTGAATATCAAACTTGATACATAATATACTATTATAGATAATATTAGATGTACTTCCATATTAACAAGCTGTGACTGTCGTTACAGGCTAAAGTAAGCTTTATTTTAAATTGGCAAAACTGATGTCAGATATTTAACAAAAAAAATTGGGTGTTCGTCGTAGATAAGGTATAGTATGCAACTCGTTTATATACTTCTCTAGACATTTTTAAATCTTAACTTGAAAAACTTTCACAAAATTTTATTAAGTATTGAGGTTATCACCTTTGTTTTTATATAACTTTGTTATAACTTTTTGTATTTAAAATAAAAAAAAAACTTGATTTCATGTTGAATTTTTATGCACGAGGATAATTAAAAATCAATGTGATGTGTCTTTAATTTAATGGAAACGTGTCAATATTAGCCAGTTGATCTGACACGGGTGCATGAACATAAATAGACGAGAATACGATTTGGCGCTCATATAAATTCATTTTTAAATCCAGCGAAAGCGACAATGATAAATTGGCAATTTATGTGCTTAAAATTCCATCAGAGGTAAAGCAACTTTCTGATGCCGAGCCAGCAAAAATGATTATGAGAATGTGCGGTTGGCAGATGCGCTTAGCTGCCGGTAATTTATGGAAGATTGGGCGAATATAGGAAGCTCATCAAAACCTCGCGAAATTAGGACGAAACGTGGCGCTTCCGTCGTGGACCGGAAACACGACACAGGAACTACACGTCCGCGATCCCACATCCATTTCTCTCTATTTCCCATACATATGTAGCCTTTCATATTCCCTATTGACTATTTCTATCCCTTTACCTCTTATATACAGGGTGCTTTGTATGTGAAAATAAAAAAATCTTCGGACCCATGTACTATGCTACACACCTCAAAGTCCCACCACGTGACCACGTACGGAACGCAGTCTTTTAAAAATTTGGCATTTAAGGCTTTTCAGGTTATGTATCTGTCAAAGTATAGTCAACGAAAGAAATAATATTATGTTTAGGCGTTAAAAATGTATAAATCTTTATAACATAACAATGGATTGTTTAATAATTTAAGAATATAAATACTGCATTTAATGAAATTCTAAAGTGTATGGTGCCAAATAAGTAATATTTTTGTGCATTTGGTCCAAATATCTGGTTTTCTCTATAAAATAATTTTAACTAAACAGCATTTATTAAAAAAAATCTAGCTTCTCTATTATGGAATAAGAATATCTGTTTTAAAGGTAGGTTAATATATTATAACAAAAATATCATATAATTTTGTAATTTTAAGGTTAGAAAAATTTATTTTGACCAAAATAAAAGTGTTTTGGATTATTTAAAAGACTGTATAATATGGTATTTAAAAATGTGGTAGTTTTTCTTATCCAGCTTAAAGTGTACCTACATAAAGTTTTGTCAATATAAATAGTTCAAAAGCTTCGACTGAACTTGATCTTCATCGAAAAATCATTATAACTTTAAAAATTTTAATAAATCACATGTCATGGGAGTATTAAATATTTTCACATTGCAAGTTTCTCTAAAAATTGTTTGTTTTCTTATAATCTAACTTAAAGTAGGTATGCCGAGAGGTATGCACAAGTTTTGTCATTAGAAGTATAAAAGCTTCAATTTAATTTGAACCATATTCAACAAATATTTAGTATACCTATATTTATTTATGACCATATTAACACAATCTTCCAAATAATCCACTTATTTATTTTGGTCAAAATAGATTTGTCTAACCTTAAAATACAAAATTAAGTGTAATTTTTTGTTCTAATACATTAACCTACCTTTGATACTGATATTCTTATTTCATAATAGAGAAGTTAGATTTTTTTTAATAAACGCTGTTTAGTTAAAACTATTTTATGGAGAAACACTTTGGAATTTCATTAAATGCAGTATTTATATTGCTAAATTCTTGAACCAACCATTCTTATTGTGATACTATAAAGATTTATTAACTTTTAACGCTTAAACATAAGCGGTAACACTATAAATATTATTTCTTTCATTGACTATACTTTGACAGATACATAACCTGAAAAGCCTTAAATGCCAAATTTTCAAAAGACTGCGTTCCGTACGTGGTCACGTGGTGGGACTTTGAGGTGTGGAGCATAGTACTTTTCTTTTCAGGGGGACACATTCACCCATCTGAAAAATTTGATTAGCTCTGGGTTAAAGGCATTCTCCAAGAAGTTTAAGTAAGTAGTTCCATTTAAATTTCCCGGTAAGAAAAATGGTACACCAAAAATACTAGCCCAAAACGTTTAATTCCTGAGGATGTTGAGTATGAACCATGGATTCGTTTAGGACCAATAATGACTAATATGACGGTTGAGAAAAAATGAATATTCGTCATTATTTCATAAAATTGTAAACGGCGGTCATTATCATCTTCTGCTGCCTTATTGCTCACCGGATTTTCAATTTCAATTTCAAAATGGTTGCAAATCCCGAAAATCGTAAACATTTTCATAAAATCCCTGTACTTGTTCTTATTATTTGATACAAGCTGAAAAATGTAGTGGAAGATAAAAATTATTCCGTGAAATATATTGGTTGGGTCGTAAAATAAAAAATTAGTTAAAAGTTTGGAAGTTTATAAATGAGGGTCTCGTAAAAATATTATCATCTATGAAGATAAATTCATCTCTGGAGTGTTCTTAGCATAACATAATAACCAAAAACAAGTAAACCAACAACGAGCATGCTTAGGATTTATGTTGCGAATTATATTTGTCCCAAGATTACATTACCATTATCTCTCGAAGCCGCAAGCGCGGGGACCGCGTCTACCAAAGTGTAGATTGGGGGGAGATTTCGGGCGCGGGAATATATCGCTCCATGAACGTTAGTGCTTCTCGTGCTTTAAAGTGCCTTATCTCCCCAAGGTGAGCTTATATGCAGTAAAGTCTGTCGTCGACGATATCCGCAAATGCAAAAAACGTCCAAGGTGCATGTTTTCAGATCTTCAATGTCAAAACTATCGATCTAAACTTAGAACGTAAATGCATCCAATAGGTGCGTTCTATTTAGATTATTACCGGCTTTAGAGAAAAAATGGTTTTCGTTTACTAAATCATTCCTGGATTAAGTAAAAAAATGTCATAATAAGTTTACTTTAGATAATCCCAAAATATACAAATTATCTAAACCAATAGCCAAAATTATCAAAGAGAATGAGAAGAGAGTTTTGCAATCATATTATGAATATGCACTTTCTGAAGCATCTATTGTGGACTGACGAATTACGCTTTGCTAAACGCAAGTTAAAAAAATGATCAGTTTATCTTTTCAAGAGTTGATCATACAATTTTTTGATTATTTATTAAGGAAACTTGTACTTGTTCTTTCAGGGTTGCTCAAAGAAGTTTCATTACTCCTGCCTTGTCCGAGATCACCTAATTGCTAAGTACCCACAAACCTGGTTTGGGAGAAACAACCCGTTTCGGTGACCCCCAAGATCACCAAACTTAACACCTCTGGATTGTTTCTGATGAAAATACATGAAGGACGTACGGAATCAATTGTCGCAATCCTACATAACACCAGAAATGCTGGAGAATGTCAGAAAGAATATCATTAAACGTTGTGAAATGTACTTGCAGAGGAATGGAGGAACCATCTAATGAGATAAAATCGGATCAAGTCTATTTAAAAAACGGCCTTTTCCCTAAAAAATAATGTCTCAAGTTAAAACTAACCTTAAAACTAAAACAAAGATTTCATATAGAATTTCTAAGATAGCTGCACATTATAGTTCTCCCACCTCTAATCATTCTGCTAAAACTCGTCTGTGTTTGTCTACTTTAGTCTATTAATAACTAATTAATGGTGCGTCTAATCAAAAAACGGCACCCTGTTTATTAAGATGTTACAATAAGATTATTTTTAATACATTAGTTTCTAGATTTTACACATAAAACAGTGACACTTTGTATCTGTATCTGTACTCACTAAATATTTAAAATTTACGTAGAAATATAAATAAGTAAAAATCTTATAAAAAAATATTTTTGAAAAAAAATTATAATTTAGCCCTTAGGCATCTTAAATCCGGCAATGGTTTGTTAGATGAGGTGCTGGTTATGGAAACTTATCATGTTCTATTAAATACTTGAATCTTCTGATGCTCCGAAATTCTCTCTGATAGCGGTAGTTTTAATGAAAATATTAATTTATGGTTTACATCTCCAGAGTCTTTAGGTATCTAATGATATCGTTGCGAGCAAATTTCAAAGATAATGGTTTTGCTTACTATTGTTTTTAAATTTTATAAACAGTTACTTTTTAATAATAAAGTTGTTATTTAAAGGGTTTAGGTGCTCTTTTAACTCTTTTTACTAAACCTAATCTCTTAAATCCAATATACGAGGTGTGTTCAGAAAATATCGGGAATTTTCGTTTTTTGAAACAAATATTTATTTATTCGTCTACATTAATGTTGTCGCCTTCAAAATAGTCCCCATTGGATATTATGCACATGTGCCAGCTCTTCTTTCAAAACTCGTAACACTTCTAAAACTCGATCTTTGGAATAGCATTTAGTTCTTTCAGCGATGCGCTTTTAATGTCATCTATGCTTGCAAAACGAAGGCTCTTTAAGGTTCTCTTTATTTTTGGGAATAGGAAAACGTCAGACAGAGGCATGTCTGGCGAATATGGAGGCTGGTGCATCATTACAGTATTGTTCTTGGCCAAAAATTTTGTTCAAAATTTAACAATTTTGGAACAATTTTTGCTGCCACGCGTTTCATACCCAAAACATTAGAAAAAATTTCATGGGATGAGCCAATCGATATACCAACATCATCAGCGACTTCTCTGATGGTTTATAACCATTTCTTCCACTTTTTCCACATTTTTATCGGTTGTTAATGTGCTTGTGCGTTCGGGGCGTTCGTCATCTTCAACGTCTTGACGGCCATCTTGGAAACTCTTATACCACTTGTAAACTCTTGTTTTACTTATAGCAGACTCACTATAGGCCTTTGCTAACATTTCACAGAATTTATTTCATTTTTTAAGCAAAATTAGATACAAATTCTTTGATCCATTTCTTTTAACGAACGAAAATCGCCGAGCTCATAAAACACGTCTAACCTTAGCGGCTGCCACAGACAAAGTAAACAATGAAAACAGCTAAAGTTTTTATCATACTTCGGGGGCATGTATACCAACCTAATAAAGAAAATTTTATGGCAACCGGACCCTCCGAACCCGCGAAATTTAACAATTCCCGTTATTTTCTGAACACACCTCGTAGACTTTTAATATTGAAATTTAAACTTAAGTTTTTGTTACCTTTTATTTAACTTTCTTTATTTATAATAAATTATTATCAAGCAAAATTATAGCAATTAACTTAAGGTGCTTTAGTAGCGTTGAACTGGACGTTAAAATTAATTGAGTAAAATAAACGTAACAACATCTAAAGGAAGACAACACAAAAGCAAAAGGACCCTAAAATATTGTTTCCCGAAAATCTGTGTTTAGCCGCATTCAATGTTTAATAAGGTTAATTATATGAACAGGGAAATATTATTATAATATCCTTTTATAAAATACACGAAATATTATTAAAACTTTTTAAGTGGTTATTATTATACATTGTGTCACCAAATAATTTTTCATCCTATAAGGGGATGATAGCTCCCTAACTAAATATAGGGAGCAATTTCGGTATATGGTCGTTTGGAATGATATGTTATAGAGTTTTAAAGCTTGTTAACAGGGTAAATAATATTTGTTCCCTTTTTAATTATGAATTAAACAATTATAGATAAGAGTTGATGTATATGGATTAAAATAAGTATAACCATGGTACTGTTTAATTAAATGATTGCGATCTTGATGCATCGCGGAAAGTTTAAATAATAAAGGGCGTTCACGTAAAGAATGAAATTTTTCAGATTCCAACTCGGATGTCATTTTTCTAAATTTGGGTTCGTGGAGCATACAATACAATGTCGAATGGATGTTTTCCTTTATCCGTCTCCCACCAGTTCGTGCTTTAAATAATGAGGAACATTTTACTTCCGGACATGTGGGATTTAGCCCATTTATCTCGGCGTTATTGAACTACGCTTACTTCGCCGACTAAAGAGTGTTTGTACTTTAAAGTTTAAAAAAATCCCATCACATTTACAAAGGTGCAGTATTCTAGACTCTCATCAATTTTAATAAATTTACGAGTTTTGTTTTGTCTCAGCTAATCGCTCCACAAAATTGCTTACCATTAATTGTTGAAACTTTCTGACTATTTATAAATTGCCAATTTAGGTCTTTACAGCAGCGTTAATTGGAAAATGTTCTTATTAAAAAAGTTCCCTAGACTTAAAGTTAGTTTAAACTTTAACTGTATAAGGTAATTATCAGGTTAATAAAAATGCCTTTACCCTTTATTACTCCAAATAATTTTAATAAAACAGTTTTTCTCCACCTACTAAAAAAATACCAAGATATTAAAGATGTTTACAACGGAATGCTTTTTAACTCTTTTGTTGTGGTATAGCCAGAAAAATATCTGTTGTAAACAGAAAAGGCATAAAATGCATTTTCATTATTTCTCTCACTACATTTCATATCAGCATGAATAAAAGTCGATCTTTATGGTTCAGTAGCATGGAAATAAAAAACATTTTACTGTAAAATAATATAATATCACAATGAAAAATTATTCATAATGATGAAAAGAAAAATACCTTTTTTAATAACTATAATTGTGAAAACACGGGTTTTCGCAACGCCCACGCCTCTGGTGGCGCTCGATAGCATTATTAAACTTCAAGGTTAGTTAACAATACATTTAAAGCATACGAACTGCACATAATTTTTGAATAAATAAGTCGTTTTTTCACAAAAGCGAGGAAGAAAGAAATCTTTCTCGACAAATTTTGTTCGCAAAGTTTCAATTGCACAGCTAAATCGCGCACGTTATTTGTGTTTCGGTTGCAAATAAAAACTAAAAAACTTTGGTATAGTACTCGATTTAAATTTATTATTTCTTATATTTTTGATAAAGAATCTTAACGCTTATATGCTTATTTTTGGGAATTTTAATCTCAAATTTGAATACAAAAACCTTTTATTCTCAATATTATAATAATTCGCTCACAATTTTATTTTTAGCCAGCTTTTCGGGCGCTTAGGACCACTGTGCGAAATTATTTAAATAATTTTTATAAAAAACAATTTTTTGCTAATATTCTTCAAATTAATTCATCTTAAAGAAAAATCATTTTAAAACAGTTACTTTCAACTTAAATTTTATCTGATTATTGGGAACTAGCCGTGAGGTATCAATTTTAATGTGGTAAAAATAATAAAAATAGTGATATTAATTATTATTATTATTAAACATTTTTATTATTATCGTTACATTCCAAAAAATCAATGAAAACTCATTTACACTTTTAACGTGGTTTTAAATTCTAAATGTAATAATAATTTGTATCTACTCCTATTGCATAATATTTTTTTTCGTAATTAAAACATTATAAATTCCCTGCCTAACAACAGAAATAATGAACTCATTATTCACGTTGTTAGGCATTAGTGATTGGCCGATTTCAATATTCACTGTAAAGCAATTGTGTTTAGGCAAAAACATTACTTATTTGAGCAGAATAAATCATAAAATGATCATTATCTTGCTTAATCGGATCCTGTTTTTTAATTTGCGACAATTAATTTTATCAATTATTTTCCATTTTCTTTTTCTATTTCTTTTAAGACAATAAAACAAAAAATACTAGGTGTAAAGGTTGTTTACGATGTTTATAAATGCATAATTAAGGTAAATGTTAAATTGCCAGGTAACAGGGATAAAGAGCTAATGGAATGGCCGTATAAACTGAATGGAGGACGAAAAGTATAAAGCAACTTTATTTTAAAACGCTGTTTAAAATAATTGGCATTACACTTGACTCTCTTAAATTACATTGAAATGTTCTACCGGACTCTGTAGTTCCCTAGGGAATTTCTATTTCTAACTGGACTATTACAACAAAGCTTTGAAATGACCGCAAATTTGCGTTGATTATAAGCCACATTTGCCGAAGTATTCTGTGTAAATTTGTTAAAGGGAATTTCACCACCGGTCCATATAATGAGCCAGCCGAGGAAACCTAGACTGCGAGAAAAAATAAAATAAAAGTTTTTATATTCGTTAAAACTGCTCATTTTCTTTTTGCTTGCTTTTTTCTTGCGGTTTGCGAATAACTAATGAATTTATTTCTTTGTGTTTGGCCTGCCTCGAGGATTTTTACTGCCGCCTTAAAATTAAGCGTCTTATTTCATTATCCAACAGTTCACCTGATTCGTTAATCGAGAAGAAACAAATCAACTGTAAAAAGAAACGCTAAAAACTTACTTTTTTGATAAAATGCATCTCGTAGGATCCCAATGTATATAACACAGGAAACATCAAATCTGCATTAGCCGACACACCAAATTCGCACTTGAATGCGTTTGAAAAGAACCGATGCCCGTCTGTATAAACATTGGAGCGCTGCCATTCATTACATCCATGTTGAAAGCCCGATGCAATATTTTCCGAATTATTTCAACCAGCAAATATGTGGCTTTATTAAAAATATAATGGAAACGTACTCACCTTAATCATGTGGCTAGTTTTAATGGGGATTGAAATAAAAAAATGTTTTAGTAAACAGTATATTTATTAAAATTCTACGTGTACTAGAATACTAAAATATCTATTTTATAATGAAAAAACTATGTACAAGTGTTCATAATGGAGATGTGTAATATCCAATACCCTTATGAACGTATTGCAATATATTCTACGATTTTATTATTCATATTGCTCGTGCAAAATATAAATATTATAGTTTATAGTTTTATAAATGTAAAAAAAAATATTTTTAAGTTTTGGTGTTTTGAAGCTTAAAGCTATTCTTAGTGTTACCTGTACAAGATAGCGCAAAAGTATTGTTAGTACTTTAACAAATATACGTTTTAAAAAATTCCAAGTTAGAAATTAACACTTTTAAAATTTTGTAAATTAAAAAAACTGGAAATTTTTTAAAATTAAAAAAAATTGACTCACAAATGGGAAACCTGGAGTAAATAATAAATTCCATATAAAATCGTTACGCAATCCCATATTTGTTAAAGCCAGGGATTGGTATTTATAATATAGATGGAAAAAATAATAAATAATAAATCTTCTGGAAAGCTTCTTGGATAGAAAGACCGCCGGTAAACCCAAGTGACATTTACAGATAAAATTTTACAATAGGTTGTATCTATGGTTTTCCAGCGAGTGAACATAGTTTAGACGTTCGATATTGCATGTGACACATTATTCAAGTTTGGTACATGAAACCGTATTACATATGTCAACTGGATTGGCACAGTGTGGTTTTATATAAGAATATATGGGTGAATAACTGTGGCAGAAGCATGTTTCCACTTTAACGCAAATCCGTTTTTAAAACAAAATCGTGAATGAAATTTTATTCTTAATACGAGAGGTACTTATAAAGAGATGTCTCCGCGTTTCATGAATCATGAAACATATTTCATGTAAAATGCAGTTCCAACGTACTGTGAAATGGCAACTGTGCTTTGCAACCACTATAAATAGACGTAGGCTTTTGTGAAATAGAATGTGTACGATTTTAAACGCAAAAATTTGCGATTTATGGTTTTAAATATTGTTAATTCATTTTATTTGTTAAAAAAAAGATGTGAAAATTGTGGAAAGAGTCCATTATTTGCAAATATAGGGGCGGTCGTTATTACTCACGTATTTTTACCGTAAATTGGAATTAGGCGTGATTTTACTAAAGAATTCTCTAGTAAAATCACACTTAAGTCGGCTCGATAAGATATATTTGCTACTATTATAGACCTATTCAACAAGACCTTAAGATGGTGTATGTATTGTAAATTAGTATTTCGATAACTCTCTTATTATATCGGATTTTTTTATCAAATTTCAACCCAGTGATATTTTACAATAAAAATTTTTGAATTTAATCTGTTGAATAACAAAGCCAGCTAAAAACAATCTTCTTAAGCCACTTTTTTTTAATAACTTTTTTAAAAAATTTGCCTATTTTTCTTCGTTTAACAAATTTCTTTTTTGTGTTTTAGAAGCAGCTAAATTTTCCAGCGAACGATAAAAATGATTCACCTGAAGACGACTGGAGATACCTCCAAAACCTTTCCTTCATTTAAAAAAATCATTGTCTACAACCTTTAGACACCCTGTATTCATGTTGCAGTTAAAGTTAAACGAACGTTTAATAATATAAGTATTTGTGGAGTTTTATTTATTATAGAACTAAAGTTAAAAAGGACATTAATATGAATTTAAATATAACGTATAGATAAACATTATAAATAAGGCAAAAACAATCTTTAATATACGTTATTAATTGACGTTTATAAAATGTAACATTTCGAAACGTGTAATGATCGTTTTCTAAACGCCAAAATTAAACGTTTATTTATTAATATTGTTAAACATTTTAAAGTTGATGGTACGTTGAAAATTTATGTAAAAACAAAATGGTCTAAAAAAACGTTTAATTTACGGTATTTAAATTTGGCATCTCCATTGCTATCAGCACACCCTGTATAATATTTTCTGAAACATTTAAATACAAAAAAATCTAACAAAGTTTATTATAAATATGAAATGGCAAATGTTCATATTCAATTTTAACAATAGCTTCATTCTACGTACAAAATTATTGCTTGGCGTAAATTCCTTAAATTTATCCACTTTAAAGCTAATTTATCCTGAAATGGAATTTAATGATGATGATTGCTGAATATGTTTAGTTTAACCGATTTACAGAATAGAATGGTAATTAAATTCATAAGGTGTGCTGATTTTTTTGATTACTTTGTTAAATCTGTTTTATACAAATACAAAATTTGGTAAGCATAAAAATCAATACCCGCGCGGTTAATTAAGACTCAAACTGTTTAAAGAAGCATGCAATTACCCTGTTAGTTCATAATCAAAAAAGTGCGTGTGCGACAAAACATTCCGCCACGCGCTAAATTACACCACCACCGGCGGTTCGCCCTCGTAACCTTCGTCCGGACTTTCTGTCAGCACATCGTTAACGACGTCGTTCCGGGTGTTCAAACAGCCGCCGCCGGACTCGACGGACTCTGTTTGCGCGCTCGCGCATCTCTTTTCCCCGCTCGCTGGATCCTTAGCGGCATGCAAATTGGCGGCAACGAACCGCGGGGGCAACTCCGAAGAGCAGCAGGGCAGCGACGAGGGGGCAAGATCTCCACCCATGATGTCCAATTTCGGCGGGGGGTAACCCGTCGCCGTGTATCGGACGTTCGCCTGGTAGTCGTAATCCAGGCTTCTTGATAGGTATTCGGCTTCCCGAGAGAACCTAGTAAATATAAAACGTTTTTTAGTATTTTTCATTTTTTTGTCCGCCGTCACCTCTTAAAATTTACAGAAAAGTAAGTCAAAATGGGCTTGTTGTATCAGGACTCCACGGACAGTGGATAAATCAAATGTCGCTATCGCACAATCACTGTTGCTACTCACTCTAAATGTATTATCAAATAATTAAATATGACTTGTAAAATTCACTTAACTTAACTAACTACGGGACAAAAATGTGAATCTGCGAGTACAATTTAATAAATCCCATATTCACGAAAATCTTCATTAAGTAAATCCCCTTTAAGAAATATTTATTAAAATATTTAGATTAAATCAAGTACAACCCTAACATTTTAATTAGATAAAATCAAGTAAACCCTGACATTTTAATTAGACAAAATCAAGTACAACCCTGACATTTTAATTAGATGAAATCAAGTACTTAATGTTTATTATTTAGAATTTATTAAACAAAACACAATGTGCTTGTGTTTTGTTTTGGTGTTGGGGAATATTTCTAATATTTATTTAACATATCACCAAAGTTGTTCTTTTTAAAGTGTCGTTAATGGTGTAAAATAAATTATTCAATATGGGATTTTAACAGATTTGGAAGTCTTCTTTCTGGCTGCTGGCTTCAGGCATCTGAAAGATGGTTAAATATTTTCACACCCTGTATAAAATGGTTGATTTTTATGAAAGGAGGATTATTTATTGACTTTATTTATAATATTAAGATTTAAATAATTATAATTATAAAAGAAACTTGATAATAGTTCCTTAAATACAAATTCCAAATTTCCAAATAGAAAGAAATTGTTGTAATTAGGTAATTAGGTACATTTAGCTTTTCTCGATAGAAATTGAACATTAGAATTCTGAATGTTTTTATAACAAGGGCGTGCTTGAAATGCAAAACAAGCTTATTGTATGTAACCTTATATTGAGAAAATGTAAATAACAAATCAATATAAAAAATTTAAAGAGCAGTGTATTTAAAGCTCAGTATGCAAATCCATGGTAAAAAATTATATTATTTACTGAAGAAACTAAATAGTATCATATGTTTAGAAGAACATTATTGATATATGGTTTTTACTCCACGTTCGAAAGCCTCTATCAAATATCGAAATACCTACATCTAAATTAATTTATTAAGTTTGAAATTGGATTCCAAGAATAATATTTTTATTGGTTTTATGCTCTTAGAAAAAGCATCTACAAGTTGTTTTTAATAATGATTTCAGGAATTATTGTTATAAGGAGTTATTCTGATATTCGCAGAATCATTTCCTAACCCTTGAGAAATGTTTTTTTCAAAAAAGTTGACTTCTTGAAATATAGTTCTTATTTATAATATGTTTATATTTGATTTTACAACTTTTCTTTGTATAAAGAACCCACCAAAATTGTACATCACTGTTTCATTCCATACACTGAAAAAATCGAACCTTGATCAATTAAGAGCCATTTCGCCTATGTAAGGAATTAGATATTTTTGTATAAATGCACTAAAAACTTCTTTATAAAGTCATTATTCATCATCACGAACCCCAGAGCTATCAAACTGGAAAACATCACCTCAAGGCTTAACCGTATTACCAAATGCTTTATACAATAACTTAATAAAACGTTGTACGCACGTAGAAGCGTACTTTGAAAATTTCCTGTACAAATTAATTAATGATAATTAAATTGTCACAAAGTGTTAAAACTCTTTTATTCTAAAAAGAGCAGCTTTAAGATAAAATTTTATAGACTACGTGTTTTAATTCGCTTTAGCTCTGCTAGTTTTCTACCCTATTTGCCGCTTTAATTCAACCCTAGTATGCTCCTACAATGTTATAAATTCAAAGTAAAAGGCTGCCTAATTACAAACTACAATTACTTAAAGTAAAACAATAATTCACAAACGTTATTAAGAATGTTCGCATCTAATGTATTTGTAAACTTCTAATTACAAGTCCCAAACTTTCTTTCTCCGCTATGGTGAACTATGTAAACAGTATGCCATAGTCTCCCCAAATTCGATTTAACTTTGAAAACAAAATCTTTGTATTGGTTATTTGTAAGTTGGCAGGTTCTTCTCTACAAGATTCATGCTACATTTCACATCAAAGTTTATTTAAACTCTTAGTTTAGTTGAAGTTGGTATCTATTTTAAAGTATTTGTTATTTTTAATAAATAACTTAAAATTCTCTTTGCAGTTTATCAATTAAACTGGGTATTTTATTATTCATTCATTCATTCGTTCGTTCGTTAGTTCATTCGTTCTTTCCTATATTTAATAATTCTTTCATAAATTCATTTATTCATTCATTCATTCATTCATTCATTCATTCATTCATTCATTCATTCATTCATTCATTCATTCATTCATTCATTCATTCATTCATTCATTCATTCATTCATTCATTCATTCATTCATTCATTCATTCATTCATTCATTCATTCATTTATTCATTTATTCATTCATTCATTCATTCATTCATTCATTCATTCATTCATTCATTCATTCATTCATTCATTCATTCATTCATTCATTCATTCATTCATTCATTCATTCATTCATTCATTCATTCATTCATTCATTCATTCATTCATTCATTCATTCATTCATTCATTCATTCATTCATTCATTCATTCATTCATTCATTCATTCATTCATTCATTCATTCATTCATTCATTCATTCATTCATTCATTCATTCATTCATTCATTCATTCATTCATTCATTCATTCATTCATTCATTCATTCATTCATTCATTCATTCGTTCGTTCGTTCGTTCGTTCGTTCATTCGTTCTTCGTTCCTTCATTTATTCATTCTTTCGTTCGTTCGTTCGTTCATTCGTTCGTTCGTTCGTTCATTTATTCATTCATTTATTCATTAATTCATTCATTCATTCATTCATTCATTCATTCATTCATTCATTCATTCATTCATTCATTCATTCATTCATTCATTCATTCATTCATTCATTCATTCATTCATTCATTCATTCATTCATTCATTCATTCATTCATTCATTCATTCATTCATTCATTCATTCATTTATTCATTCATTCATTCATTCATTCATTCATTTATTTGTTTTTGTGCCCAACAGGCAAAAGGCTCAACTACAGGATTTCATATACATGGAAAAAAAATGTTGTGGAAAGTACTACAATTGTAGAATTTTCTGGTATAAATTGTTTAAAAAATACGACCAAGAACAATTTGTTAGAAATATTTTAACATTTTTGTAATAAAAATAAACAACAATTTATTGAAGATATAATTATACAGCCCGTTCAGAGTAAAACCGAATATATCTATATATATATTGGGCGTGGCCTTGCCTTCCTCCAACGCGCGACACAGTAGCTAAGCAAATAGCCTGCATCGCTAATGAGATTTTTTGCATTATTATCATTTAATTTTTTAAGTCCTTACCAGCTCGACCTTTCGTCATGTCGTTTATCACACAAGCTACTGTGACGCGCCTTGGAGGGAGGCGAGGCCCCGCCCCATATATATATATAGATATATTCGGTTTTACTCTGAATGGGCTGTATATTGTAGTTAAATTACTCAATTTCTGTTTTAAATTAATATTGTTATATATTTTAATAAAATATTGTATTGACTAATGTCATTCTTTATTAAAAATAATACAGATTTGCCGTGCTCCAAAATTGTGTAAGTACTTTAAATAAATTATACGTTGATATAAATGCTTTAAGTTTTAGTTAATTTTAAAACAATTGTATTAAATAATTAAACATTTTTTTTTACAATATGGTTGTTGTAAAATTTCATTTAATTTTTTTCCGTGTAAAAATTTACCTATTTTTAATACTACTTTAATTTTCGTAATTTCTTATCCTTTAAAACATTGTTTATTAATTTTCTTATTTTATATTTTATATTGCAATACTTATTTTATGTTTCTTTATTTTATGTCTGACAAAATAACTAAATTGCAAAATATTTATACGCATTAAAGTGTTTGCTAAGTCGAGTTAACCTCGAGTGGTAGTAACCAGCTGAATAGGGTAAGTGATTATGATAATGATGTTTAAAGATGAAATATTATGATCCATGATCAGAAAAAAGTATGGGAAATTTTCTTTGAAAGAGCTAATGATTGTAAAATTATTGTCATTACCTGTTAATGGGATTTGCGGCTGAATGGCGCTTCAAACGCTTACACGGGAGGGTGCGGTAATAATTCTCATTAGACGTTTTACGATAAGCCAATTTCGGAAGGCCGTAATCTATGGGATAACCCTGCGAGTCGAGGACGCATCTGATGTTGCGCAACCCTGTTGTCTCCAGAAGTTTGCACATCCCTTGCTGATCGGCTCCGTCTCCGTCCCTGCGATACCCCAAGTTGCTTTCGGTGCCGTTAATGAGGTCGGGATTCTGTTCCAGTTGATAGCGCCTAAGAGACGAGGGACTTCTGATTTGATTAGCGACGGGGGACAACGAAGACTCGCAGGGTTGCACGCCGTACTTTATCATGTCATCTGAATCAGTGGTCGTATTCACTTCCCTTGCGCTGCCTTCCAACTCTTCATCCTGAAGCTCAGGCTTGCTCGTCGGTTTTTTCCGTTTTTCCTCTCTACAGCGATTACGATGACATTTGAAAATCAATACGACCAACACGACTACAATCATCAATCCTAGCACGGCGGCCGCACCGACGACCACAAGAAAATACTCGATCGGAAGGGAAACAATAATCACGATCGGGTCCTCCTTTAGCAGGATTTTCACGGTAAAGTTGGTGTGAGTGGAGCCGGCCGCGTTTTCCGCGTTGCAAACGTAGGTGCCGTTATCGTCGGCGTCAGCGTTGTATATGAACAGTTCGCTGCGCTTTTTCTCGGGACCCTCTTCCACGTAGTAAATCAAGTGTAAGCCCGGTGCAACTGGCGTATTGTTCTGCAGAATCCGGCCTTGAAACCACCACGACACGGTCGCTTCCGGGTTCGCGTGGACGTGACACAATAGCGAGACGTTTTTTCCCTCGCTCAGTTCCAGATAGAAGGAGGTCGGCGATACGTCGGGCAGACAGGCCAAGTCCGCGGTCGGTATTGATTTGATAACGCGACCGGATAGACGAGACGGACCCTTGCACATCGGTTCACTCGACATGGGAACGTTAAAATTCACAAGCCAACCGTGAAGATCTTGGATGTGGCAGTCGCATTCCCAGGCGTTGTGCTGTAACTCCACACCTGAAACAAATTCCACTTTGCTACGTGTTTTGCTTAATCACTTTTGACTATTTATTATTTTCATCATAACATTTCACGTAATCCCCCCCAACATTTTGCCATTTCATATGCAAATTTATTTTGCAAATATATTTAATTTACTATAGATTTTGGCATGTAAACAATTTATATAGGCCTGGTTTAACTTTTAACTTTTATTAATATTAAACCATTTTTTATACTCCCACCCATTATAGTACATGTTTCCATGACCCTAAGTGACCTTTTAAATGCACATTAACGTTAAATTTGTCGCTTTATTGCGCTTTAGTCACGGGCTAAAGTTAGCAACAATCGTTTCTTGTAAAGGCACTTTAACAAAGGGTAAAATTATTTTATCATCTTAATACAAAAATGTAAAAGTATAAAATTTTGTAAGAAAGAATTGAACCTACACCTCGCCAAAGATTTTGTTTTGAGTGCGTTCCACCAACTTCAAATACCTATATTGCATCAGTGTCGGGCAACTAAGTGAAGTGAAACACACACAAAACAAAGGACTACTTCAGCTTATATACTGCGTTGGTAAGCCAACAGAGGTGAGATGTAAGAACATCACGTGTTTCACACTGTATAACGACGTGGCCTTTGCCGCAATCAGTACATACTATGCAACCAAGACTGCACACGGTAAATTGTATCACAAATACCAATATCGCCTAAAGTTATTAATGATTTTAAGCTACTACTATGACAACATTTTTTTTCAAAGAATTATATTTTTTATTTTGAATGGGATAAATTATATTTTTTCACAATCACTTTCTTGTGCATTAAACATCATTTAAGTGTTTATGAAAAACAATTCATTTAGCTAACAGGCTTAATTATTTTAATAAGCTCTCATTAAAGCTTGCACTAAAATGACTTCAATTAGAATTAAACTCGTGCTTTTAGCACAATAGGCATTAACTCCCCTATAAATTTTAAACGTCAATAGCACAATGAACAATTTATCCCAATAAATTTAAACGTGAAAATTAGTTTTTGGTTACAACAAACTTTTTAGGAACTGCATTAATTTTGTAACTTCGTTAGTTATAAAATTACATTGTACATAGCTTACCTAAGATGTTCATAAACAAGATCTAATTAACTACTACCTATTGTGTATACACGTATATCACAGCCATTGTTTTAATTCATATGCAGATTTGCATCCAAGTTTTATACTTGTTTTAAATATTTGAATTTTAAAGCAAATAAATTTAATTTAAAATATTTTGTTTACTTTCAGAAATTATTTATTTTTGAAAATTATTTAATTTTTGTCTTTGTCCTAGAACAATATGCAACTTGTTTTATTAACATCTCTAGGTCATGACTAAAATTCCGTTTATTAAACTGGTTACATAATATAATATTATTTTGCATTACTTCTTTAATATAAAAATGTATAAATTAAACTAATATGAAATGAAAAATAAATATCTAACATGGCACAATAAAACAACATTTATAGGCTGTGCACAATAAAGTATACTGTAAGTAGGTAACATTCTAGTAAAGCGTTGGTAATCGCTTGCATAATATACTGCCACCTGGCGACTTTATATTTTAAACTAGTCGCAAACACACATGTTTCCCAAAATAACGATTACATTACATTAATATGCAAGTAAACTTACATATTAAATGGCTTTTCAAAAGTAAACATAAACTAAGAACCTAGTAAAAACTTTGACAACAATAAAGTTAGGTATAGACTAACTGAAAAAAGTAATGTGTAAACTTTTGTTCCTATTGTGACTAAAAACTAGTTATTTAAAAAAACTACCTTTCGTATAAAAAGTTGTGGAATGTATTAAGATCCACTCCATTTGTAATCCATTAGTATTAAATTATGGGTCAACTTAAAAGTTTAAAAACTATTAAAAAAATACTTATCAAAATAATAACAAACAACAATATTAAATTGAATTTAATGATAGATAAAAAAGGAATTTAATTTACCAAATTCGTGACTGAGAGATTATTTATTTTACGTCATACTTGACAGAAGCAGGGGCTAGTAAAACCATAGAATAAACTTATAAAGAAAAACTAAACAAATATTTACATTAATCTGACGACACACACATACACATACGCCTAAAGGCTCTTCTATTTTCTAAGCATTCTCCGACACAATAGAAATCATAATACTCGCTAAAGGAATACATGTCAATATCTAGTAGAAATGCTATGAAAAATCCAATAAAATCTAAATGTAACTAAATGGTTTGATGTCAACGGATAATAATCAATTAACGATTTAATTGTTGGGATAATCACATTATAGTGCCAAACGCATGCATATTGTCAAAGTAAAAACCCAAAAATGTATTTTTTCATAAGAAGTAATTCCTTATGAAACCATTTTGTACATTAGACCTTATTCATTTAAAAACTTAATGTTTTCTTCTATATATCTTTTTAAATAATGAAGGTAGAATTTCTTTAACATTTTTCTGGGATCTTTGGGGTCTGTAGATCATTTTGGGACACCCTGTATACTCAAACCTTCAGAAAGAGGTATTGCTTGTCAACATGCAAGTGTGGCATTTTCTTTATTCATATTTAATTTTCTTTATTCAGGAAATCTTTAAAATGATAACATTCTACATTATTTTTGTTTTTTTTGTTGGAAAGAAGAAAAGAAAAAAAACGTTTAACAAATTAATTTACAGCATTTTTATCACGTACAAAAGATATATGCACGTATACATATGTAACCAAGCATTTTTTAAAAAGTGCAGTGACAAACTGATAAAACCAAATAAATGGAGTGCTTAAAACAACAAAACAAAACAAAAAACCCCTTTTTGGTTGACATAAACCCGTCTAAACGCTCATGTATTTTTCACGATGACGTCTTTTAGAAATGCGATTTTACTGTGCCAAATCGTACTCATGTATATTTTAACATATCAGGTGTACTGTCTGGAGTTCCGCAAATACGGACGTTTATAGGAAATTACAGCTTACAAGTTGAGTTTTAAGTAAAATAAAATAGCAAGAGTTAATATTTATAGACCAAAAGAAATAATATATTTCTTATTTTAGTAATTTCTAGAACTACTAAACACTGCTAAGGAAGACCCCAGTAAAGATGGCTAAACGATATCATAGAAGTAGCAGGAAAATAATGGTTTTAACTAGACCAGAATAGATGTAGAAAAATTTAAAGAAAGAAGTATACCCTGTCATTTTTCATACCTAATTTAAAATTATTTTCCATTAATATAGCATACTTAAAAATATATAAAGGGTGGGCCATGTTTATGTTGAATTATAAAATAGCAATGAGAACAAGAAAAACTGATTTTTTTTCAACGAATTTTTCTTTATTTGATACAATGTTTCTTCCGATTAAGTATGGAAAATGATTTTATTTAAGTGGCCACCTCAGCTGGCTCGGCAGTTGCCCATCCTGGAACACCAATTTTCGAGCACTTTGACAAAAGTTTGCTGCTCTATTTAGGCAATTTGAGCTTGAATGTTTTGTTTTAAATGGTGAATAGGCTTTGTTACGGCGACGTGTGGATTTTCCGTGGCCCAAATCCTACAGTTTTGCTTGTTGACATAACCTCCGAGGTAAAAATGCGCCTTATCCGAAAAGATGATTTTTCTTGCTAAATTAGGGTCATCGTTCAACTGATTTAAAGCCCACTTAGCAAAGCGAAAACGTTGTGGATGGTCAACTTGCTTTAACTCCTGAACAAGCTGGACTTTGTACGCAAACATACCGAAGTCTTTGAGTCTTTGTGCAAAATCATCCTCAGAGTGGTACGGGAAAGGCCGAGTTGTTGACATCTGCGCCGAGTTGATGTTGACGCGTTCATGCGTATATTTTCGGCCACAGCAGCGATTGCTTCAGGTGTACGTCTAGGACGAGCATGCGAAACATGTTTTATGTCCACCAGCATTCCATTTCTGCGCAATTTTTTGATCAAATTTGTAATACTTTGGTTTGACGGCGCCTCATTTCTTCCAAACGCAATTTTCTTGCCGTCTCTGCGATCACAGTCACATTCAAAGTAAGATTTGAGTATTTCGAAACGTTGATCCAAATTTATTCGGTGCATATTTTGTAATCGGAAGGTTAAAACTAAACCACTGTCAACAATTCATGGCGCTTAAGTTGAAAGCTTCATTAATAGCACGTAGTTTAAAATTCAACTTATAGATGGCCCACCCTTTATATAGATGTAATTAAACTTTAAATAAAAAAGTTAGAAATCAAACCAAAACGTTCATTTAACGACATAGTTTTGCGTAAAAATTGAACTAAAATATTCACATAACAATTCTGGTTATAACATGCAAATTTTAGAATGTACATAAAAAGCAAACAAGGGAAAAAAGGAGTAGTGTTAATCGCAAGCTCGTTTTAAGGATTAGACCTTGACCTTGAATCGATTTGAGACCCTCACATTGTATCTTCTTTGGGGATCGTAGGTCATAATGATAATTTAGTGGTCTTACGAGAGTAATAAAGTTTGACACTTTAACAAATCAGTTGGATCAGCAAGTTTTAGTGGTAACATTAAACAAAGAATGTTGGGGGAAACTGAAAACATCAATTATGGTCCAAATTAACAGAAGTTTAATGGGTTATGAAAAAAGTTGATGCTTTGTTTGAAATAAATTCGTGTCGCAGGATAATTGTGTTCTTTGCTTGGAGCGTATAAACAAAGTTTGTAATTTTAAGAGAACTAACCTTTAATATTATCGGGAAGGGTTTTCCGTCCGGGAATAGTTTTTAATCTGTTTCCGTCCAAATGAAGCCATTCCAGGCTGTGAAGTCCCTGGAAAGCTCCCGCCTCCACTTCGAATAAAGAACAATTGCTCAACTCCAAGGTATTTAAATAAGTTAGGTAGTTAAAAGAAAACTTCTGCAGGGCGTGGATGGGGTTGTAGTTAAGTGTGAGCCTCATTAGAGCCGGGCAAAACTTAAAAGCCTCGGTGGGCACGCGCTCGATAAAATTGTTGGATAGGTCGAGCTCCACCAGGTTCGCCAGTCCTTTAAACGCTTCCTCGTGTATCGCCCTGATATTGCAGTTGGACAGAAAAATTCGCTGCAAATTGACCAGCTGCACTTTCAGAAGAAATTCGGCCGGCAGCTCGGGCAAGCGGTTGCCGGAAAACTCGAGCACTTGCATGTCAGCGCTGAAGCCTGACGGAATCGCGTCTAAATTCCTGTTCGAGCATTCGATGGTTTGTTTTCCGTTTTTCCATTTACAGGCGCAACTTTTCCCACAAGCCCATGACGTCCTACAGCCTAGATGTACGCAAAGGAATACCAAAAGGGCCTTGCTAAACATTTTACGACCTTCTGCGTTTCGGGCAATTCACATGTTAATTGTCTGCAGGTAGCTAAAACAAAAGAAATCCATTAAATTCTCCTTTTTTATCGACACTGGATGCTAACGAATCATAAAGCAGCTTTGCACCTCCTAAACTTTATAAGCACGAGCAATTTTATTAGATGTATACGCTATTTTATACTTCCACAACTTTATGACTTTCTTACAAAAACCCATTAAGACTTTCCTTTTAAAAATACAGAAAAATAATACTATGTTTATAAATATACTGAATTGGCATTTTTATATAAATAACAAGAGATGCATTGCAAATATTTGCCTGCAATTTTAATGCCTTAAGGATATTTAGTGTGCTGGATAAAAATAATTCATTGATAATAACTGAAAATATCCGAGAGATTTAAAACTTATCTTACGTATTAAACATTATTACCAATAAATAATAAAATAAAAATCATCATAGATCATTACAGAAGATTCTAACCATAAATCTGGAACTTTTCTTTACGATTTTTAGATTTGCTTAATAAAAGTGTTGCTAACCATATAATATATGCTCTCTTAAGACTTAAAATAGTTATGTTTGATGCTAGATTGCAAAATGCCACTTTTGCATTTGAGAATGAAAGTTTTAGGGAGCGATAGCGTGCAGAAAAAAACCATTCGTTAATGCAAAATAATTTCGCAATCGAGTATCAAACAACATTTCTTTGAAAATTTTGAAACGAATTTAAAAGTATTTTGCGTTTACCACGTTTTAAATTTTCATGTTGTAAAAATTCTTAAACGTTTCTCAAATCCTACATGTCAAAATTTATGTGATAGATGTCAAAAATGACAGGCGACTAGTGTAATAGTATATTTTGTAACAAGTTTGAAATACAGCATATTCCGTTCGAGTGAAGAGTTTGTCACACGAGCCGAAGGCGAGTTTGACGGTTTCACGAGAGCGAAATATGCAATTCCAAACGTGTTTCAGACTATACTTTTTCTACGTTTTCAAAAAATACCATAGAAAAATAATTTAATAGGAAGAAAGTGTGGTTGGATCGGTCTAAAATTTGTTAGATATTAAAAACAAAGATGTCGCCACGACTGTTTATTCTGTCATCAGATGATAGAATATTTCATTCTGGAATACTTTACGGAATATATGTCATTCCATAGATAAAAGTGATATTAGAACGGCCAAATTCCGTAATAGTAGTAGAAAAAAAATATTCCTTAGCAGTTGTCAAAAATGAGCCAAGACAGATCTCAATACGTAACTTTCGTAGATAATAATTATTTAAGTATAAGTAAGTGTTAAAAGTGTTTTTTTGAAGGGTTCCTTACCACCAAATAAAATATAACTATTACAACTTTCATCAAAAATAAGTATTATCTACGAATGTTACGTAAATTGTAAAAAAATTGTAAATGACAGATAACAGATGTCAGCATATTTTGTTTCGTATCATATTTTACATAGATTATTTATTTATTTATTGTTGACACCTGTAACCTATAATTTTTAACATATGTCACCTGAATCATCATTTTGACATGTGTCATCTAAAAAATAACCAGTTTTTGGTTACATGAAAGTTCAAGAATTTTTCTCAGCTCCTAGGCGCTAAAGCAAAGAAGCAAAGATACATTTTTTCTGGAAGTAGTGCTATACCATCATTTCAACATATACAAATTTAAAACATGTGGTTTCCTTAAATAATTTGTACATATTAAGGAGAAATTAAAAAAAAATATTCATGACTCATCTTGAGAAAAATTATTATTATTACAATATTATTTACAATAATTAATTTATTGGTAATATATATATTATTATTATTATTATTATTATTATTTATTGGTAATATATATATTATTTATATATATTGGTAATATATATATTATCTATATATATATTATATATATATATCATATATGATCGTGGAACCTTCAGAATTGAGATTTCTGATTATCCTAGCTCATAAATAATCTACACAAACCTTGAAAAAAATCAAACACGGTGTGCTGAACTTTTTCCATTATTGTATTCCATTTGACGTGGAATGACACAAAAATAGAAATATATAATATAATTTTAAAAATAATAATAATAATAAATTTAAAATAATGAATATAAACTAATACATAAAAGTTATTTTTAGATGGGAATTCATTTTAAAATGGATTTTATCTATAAAATAAATATATGCAGTCGTTTAAATATATATTTATTATAACTCCAATAATGAAATTAATAAATACTAAATTTACATTCATACAAAATATTCTTAAAACATAATCAATAAATAAACTTTACCAAATTAAGTGGTACGTAGAGGGAAAACTTTATTTAATGAGATGAACGTGGGAGAAATTTTTATTTAATCGAGTCATTCACAATCTTAAATCGAAGTTCAATGATGCCTTGAGGAGTATTATTATAAAGTTAGATAGAAATGCCCTTTTAGCACGTACATGTAATTTTTATATAAATTACCTGCAAACTATTCCAAGGTATTATATAGATCTTGATATAGTCGAAATGCTCTTTGGATAGCTTAAAAGAAGATATTTTAGCAAGGAATGCTGGTAACATGGAGCAGGATTACAAGGTTTTCCTTTTTCTTTAAATCCCTCTAAATTTTTATTACATTACATTACATTTATTACATTAAACTGCATTTATTAGATACTACGATACAATTTGAATAGTCCATGCATTTGTACAAAAAATGCGCAGTGTATGTGTAGTTTTACAATTTTTATTTTCTTAGAAGTCACATATCATGTTATAAAAACTTATTTAAGAATGTCAATATCATACTTATAAGAATAATATATACAGGGTATTTCCTAACCTCTTAATAAAATCATGGTGGATATTTTCACCTAAGACACAAATGTAGAGTACAATTTTTTGGGATGTATAGAAAACCTTTTTCTCGATATACGTTTAAAAAACGTGAAATTTTCTGTGTCACTATGCATAGTTACCCTAAATTCTTATAGTTATTACAAGAGTTCTTAAAGCGTGAACAAAGTTATTAAAAAGTTATTAAAGTGCATCTGATGCAGTTGCCGAAGAACTAAACTAATTTTTAATTTATCTTATCAGGCCTTCCACAAAAGTATACTTAGTTAATATTCTGAAGTTTCCAGCACGAAGTTTTTATAGTTTTTATATTTGGATATTTAAGCCGTTAACAAAAACATTTTGAAAGGATTATTTCGGCTTTTCCGCTATAAATCTTACTTTTTGAATATTTATGTGGATTTTTATTTATATTATACGACTTTTTAAGTAACAAATAAAAGCATGAGATAAAACTTACTCCTTTTATCCAATTCACTATAATAAATGAACTATCAAAAGAGTGATTGCGTTTGGTTTCTTTCGCAACGTTTCACATTTATTTTTACTTTATTTCCTGCTTTAAAATTTCACAGACCTGCATTTATTTTACATCTGATTAAACGTTGGTCACCCTGCATACATAGATACACAAAAGGGGTTAAATTTGAAAACAAATAAATTTGTTTTAATGTATTTTTATATAAAATATGCTCTTCATAAAAATATAAATGAAACAAAGGCTTTAATGTTGACAGATATTTTAATTGCAATTGTTAAAATTCAAAGAGAGACTAAATATTTAATCCACCACAAATCAAGCAGTACAAATTTAAATTTAAATTACCATTTTATAAAGTTAGTATTTAATATTGATTCAGTTCAGTTTTAAAATTTAATTTTGTTTTTAATAATTGCATGATGTTTCATTTTTGCTACTAAAAATACACATAGAGGTGGTGCTATATTTAGTATATAATTATATTATATAAGTGCAATACTATACTTTATCTACTCCAATAAGTAGATATTTAAATGATTTTCAAAAATAAATAAATAAAATCTAACATCTGTCAAATGGTTAACCTTAGTTTTTACCAATTTTAAATGTTATTATAGTCGCCTTTTCCCAATATAAAACCCGATTGGTTTAAATAACAGTACCTACCCTAAGTTAAGAATGAATAATGATGGATAAATAGTTTTATAATAATGTAAATTATCATACATTGTTCAACTTGTTTAGAACAATTTTCAAGACAATTTATCGCGCTCTTGTAGAGGTTGGCATGTAAATAATCACACTTATTTGACGCAATTTAGTGGGTCATTAAATAGCAACTAGCACATTAGACTTGTTTGTACAAAACCTTGATACAAACTGTATACTAAATGCTCTCGGAATAACTTTATTTGAATAATTTTATCAATTTGTCTCCCTTGCGTTATACAAACTATACTCGTTATGGAGCCATTTGTTTCAGTCAACAAATTAATGAAAACAAGGGTGTAAAGTTTTATTGCAAAACCATTATACAGGGTGTTACTCAAGTATGTACAATATATTAAACAAACTATTTTTTGGGTAATTTTAAGATAAAAAGTTCAAATACCTCGTTTAACTTTGGAAAACCTTGACGAATATTTTTGACAAAAATGTACTTTTTTGTAATTTTTTTGTTTATATTTTTTTCGGATTAAGAAACTAAAATTACAACTTTTTGGTCTCTTGAATTTTTTTCGTATTTGTTTTCGAGAAAAAAACTAAAATCCACTTAAATGCATATCTTGTGCGGTCCAGGGATATGCAATTAAGAATATTTTATTTTTTTCTCGTAAACATAATTCAAGAGACAAAAATATGTATTTTTAGCTGGTTAATCAAAACAAAAAGTACAAAAAGTTAGTGGCGTACATTTTTTGAGTTAGAGGTTAAATTAGCCCCTTAACATACAAATAACACTGCCAAATTACAACAAAATTGGGTAACTGATATTAAAGATGTTTACGAAAAACAATAAAAAAAAGTTAAACATACTGTATCTTGAAAAAAAAGCATTTGCGAACCCATGTTTTTATGAACTTTTATCTTAAAATCACTCAAAGAATGGTATACACTTAATAAGTAATACCCTATATAATAAACAAATAATAAATAAATAAACGTTTATTTAGCTAAAGCTATTATAGTTTCTTACATAAATAATACATTACATATACACTATTTGTACTATATGTTAATAGTAATTTTTTAAAGTTATTATAATTAGATATTTTGGCACTTTTCCGTGTTTTATTTTATATATATATATATATAGTCCATAGTCCTAAAATATATTCTCTGTTTAACACTTAATAGATTTAACACTTCTAACATAGTTTTAACAGGTGTATATTTATTACATTTTAAAATTAACCTCATACATTTGTTTTGTAAAACCTGAAATTTTTGGATTTGATTTTGGGGCAATCTATATAAAACTGTAGAATAGTAATTAAAATGGGATGAAATGAATGTCTTATATAACAACATATGATTTTGAAAATTAAAAAACCTTCTCCTCAAAAAATACAGTTTTTTTGATATTTTATTTTTAATATAATTAGCATGATCATAAAAATTACGTTAGTCATCAATTATTATTCCTAAATATTTAATTTTATTTACCCTATCCAAAACATCACTGTTAATTTTAAGGGTTATATCACTAACTTTAGTTAAGTTATATTTATTACCTAAAAACATATATTTACATTTACTTTTATTTACACATAGATTGTTATCACAGAGCCATTTAAAAATACTATCAAGATCACAATTTAGTTTATCACACATTTCCATAATATTTGTACCATATATATAAATCATTGTATCATCCGCAAAAAGTTTAATTTGACAATGTTTAATATATTTTGTAATGTCATTTATATACAATATAAGAAGTGAAATTTAGAGTATATAAAAGTAAAACCTTTATTTTTTTATAAACTAGATGTATACCGCGTGGTTATAGGAAAAATAGGTAGTCATCTATATACAGGGTGTTAATTATAAGCACACAGGGTAAAGGTAAGTTCCTCTTAAAACTTAGAAACTTAGAATAATACTCTACCCAAATTGCAAAAGTTATTTTACTTTTAAAGCCACTAAGAAGAGCGCAGTATTATCGATTAGTTATCTAGGTTGCCTACCTGCATTTAAACAAACACGAAGCGCGTCCGGTCAAAATCCGTTCAGCCGTTAAATACTTTCGAAAATGGCGAATGCGCCGGGATTAATTAATTAAAATTGAATTTTGGAGTTTCCCAATTTAATAAAATTCTATATTATGAAAAATGCATTAAATTGGATCAAAATTGTGAATTTTACAGTACCTACGCTAAACTTTAAACAAGCAATGTTTGGATAACATTCTACAAAAATTATTAATTGTTAAGTAAAAGTTTTTTAAGTAGCTTAGGCGGACTTGAGCACAACTCTAATAATTATTAATTATAATTACTCTAAATCTAAACAATTTGTTTAAAAAATCTATCCTATTTATTACAAATGAATATTGCGATATTGCGATCAGTATTTTGATACATAAAATCGCGACGCGAAAAAACCCGAATGTTATCATTGGTCGAACAAATGAAATCTGACTTATTGGGGGCATAACGCACATATCCATTTGCAACCGAAAGAGTGGGTATGTTTAATTAATTGGTCGTGAAAACTGCAGCGATAAATTTTGTACAGCGAGTAATAGGTTTGCAGGTATATTTGCCGGGTACAGAAGCTATCATGGCGTAATCGGCCACCGGTCGATTAGATATTCCGCTCAATAATCATTCAGCCGACGGCACTGTGCCACCGTTAATTGAAGGACCCCCTGTAATTGCGTGTTTACTTTATTAAATACTACGCTTTATAGGCGAAATTTCGAGTTTAACGCATTTTGCCGTCCGTTGGATAACATTGCACCTCCATCTACATTAATGAAATAACCCCGGCAATCCCACTTCTGATTAATTTAATCTGCTTAACTGCATTTATTACTGATCTACTATGTAATCTGCAAATTCGTACACAGCCCACTGATTTTTTTTTTTTATCATCAACAAATTGGTCCCATTATTGCCTTTTCCAATATGTATGCTATGGTAATACAACCAGCTTTTATCTTCTGGTAACAAAATTCTTTTGATAAAACTTGTTAATAATTTATACTTGAATATTTCAAATCGGTATTTTGATTTCTAAAGATCGAATCTGAATATAAATATCAACGAACTTTGACAGGGCTCTTAAAACATGATAAAATAATATATTTTTATAAGAAACGAGAAATAATTTTTTTATTTTTTTTGGTCTACCCTACATAGGTATTTGTTTTGTTTGGTTCTTTACTTAACTACAAGCCTAAAAAAATCAGCGGTTTTCAAATTATTTAAAAAACACTGTCAAAAAAAATCATGAAAAGCGAAAAATACAAAATGAAAAATGCTAACAATTGCTTACATAAAATTAACAAATAATAATATTCTTGTTCCTGTAAAACCCACAAAAATTCATTTTTGTTGGAAAAAGCTTTAAGAACATATTCACAATTAAACGTGATGTGTATTAAAAATCATAATTAAAAGCCTAATAGTAATATATACTTTTTTAAAATATTAACCCTTTTTTACCTTAACATTTTGCCCACTTAGTTTTAGTACTTTAGGTAATCATTTTAATGTTTTTATGTTCAATTTTGTATTAATTTTTTTTATTCCAAGCAATTTTGCTTAAAAATATTTTTATGTAACAAACTGATATTAAATACACTGTTTTAATAAGAAAAATATAATCTTTGAAATTCTGAGGTTATATTGCTTAAAAAGCTTAAAAAAGTTATTTACATTTTTTTAAAATTCTTTTCTTGAATTTTTTGTGCAACCGACTCCAAATTTTTTCATACATTGCATTTTTTTGAGAAGTAGAATTTTTTTAATACAATAAAAATACTACTATATTTTTAGTAAACAATCATCCTTTAAGGTTGGGGATTATATTAAATGAAAGGTTTGATAAAGGACCGTTTAAATCATGCCTGCAAAATTCAATTTCCTATTGATATCTGCTAATAAAAGTAAGAGGCTTTTTATATGAGGTAAATAAATTTAAATTTATGCTAGGACGTATAATTTTGTTTGTAGCAATGCGAAAGTAGCCAGGATCAAAGAAAAACTTTATTACTTCGGCCACTCAAATAGCTACAGTAATTTATCAATCTTTCTGGGGCGGAATTGATTTTCTTTGACGGATGTGCAATTCTTCTTTGTCATTAATTTCCTCCAGGTTTATTTACCGATTTACTTCCTGCCGCCGCTATATTTCCACTGCTGCTGATGCGTAGGCATTTTTAGGTTATATTTCTTATACGGGTCACAACGCTCATTACTTTTGGAATTTCTTACACAGGAAGTTCCTTAATATTAAGCACCATTTTTATGTTTTCCCACTGAATACCTTTTAAATTATGGTATTTTAAATGTAGTTTATTAGTAAATAATAATACATAGTAAAAAAAAATCAACTCCAAGCAACAGTAATTAGTTTACACAGGTCCACGCTAAATAGTGTTATTTTATAACACTACAATTAAAAGTTAAATTGTAGTGTAATTTTTCCCAAGTAAGCAAGTATGATTTAATACTGAGGATAAAGTAATTTTACACTGTATTAAAAAGTGTTAATTTACCTAAAATCGTGTACTTCTACACTTCCTGGGTAAAATCCCACTTTTGTTCAGTGTAAATTAACACTACTTTGGAAAAGTTCTAATTTTAGAAAGGTACTTTTACTCTTTTAGTGCAAACCTAGTGTAAATTAACACTATTATTTTAGTAAAACATATTGGTGGTAGTGAATAAAACGAAAAGGTAAATAAAGAGAAACATTTATTTGGAACAAACATCTCTAACAATTATCAAAATCGGTGCCTTTTAAAATATAATTTTATATTTGAGTCGTATGGCTGGCTTTGGCAAAATGGTTCCTTAAAACGTAAAAGTTTTAGATCAATGCAATGTTTTACTGGCTGTCAACTTGTAAGCAATGAATTATCTTGAGAATTCATCAGTAATCCACTTTTCTGTTATACAAATTGGTGATCCCATTGGTAGAGAGGCGTCAGGCGGCTGTATGTCGGGGATTTACCACACGTGTACAAATTTAGGTATATGTTAATAAAACAGCACATTTCAAAGCGATTTACTGTAAATGATTGTGGATATCTCCATGATCAAATGTTAGTTACTATACACAGTTAATTTAGGACTACAGAAATCGTCTATTTGTATGGTATACGTATATTACAACGCCTGAATATAAACCAGCTAGATGTAATTCAAATGTCAATAAGGAATAACCACATGTAAATGTTCAAAGAGGAGTCGCTGCTAATAAACAACAATTATATTGCTTTGTGTATTTCAATGACTCCATTTAATCTTCACTTATTTAAGACTTATTAGATCTACGAAATTTTTTCTATTTTGATTTCTAATCAAAATGTTTTTATTTGTGAAATTGTGAAAAAATAACCTGAAACTGTTGGTGCGGTTTAGATTTGCTATATACTATACTATATACTATATATATTTTTGTCAAAAATACATTTTATTTTATTTTATTCCGCACCATTTGGAAATTTAAATCAGGATAAAATCACAGATGCAAATTATACTTTTTTAAAATAAATTTACCATCCACCTTGATAATTTGACCCTTATTGATTAATTATGCATTTCAATTACTACAAACCGCTTAACCTTAGGTAAATATACATAAATTGTGGATATTACATTAGCAATAGTCTATAGTCTATACAAATTCCCAACATAATATATGAAAATACGAGGTGTGTTTAGAAAATATCGGGAATTACCGTTTTTTGAAACAAATATTTATTTATTCGTCTACATTAATGTTGTCGCCTTCAAAATAGTCCCCATTGGATATTATGCACATGTGCCAGCTCTTCTTCCAATACTCGAAACACTTCTAAAACTTGATCTTTGGGATAGCCTTTAGTTCTTTCAGCGATGCGCTTTTAATGTCATCTATGCTTGCAAAACGACGGCTCTTTAAGGTTCTCTTAATTTTTGGGAATAGGAAAAAGTCAGACAGAGGCATGTCTGGCGAATATGGAGGCTGGGGCATCATTACAGTATTGTTTTTGGCTAAAAATTTAACAATTTTAGAACAAATTTTGCTGCCACGCGTTTATACCCAAAACATTCGAAAAAATTTCATGGGATGAGCCAATCCATATACCAACATCATCAGCGACTTCTCTAATGGTTTATAACCATTTCTTCCACTTTTTCCATGTTTCTATCGGTTGTTAATGTGCTTGTGCGTTCGGGGCGTTTGTCATCTTTAACGTCTTCACGGCCATCTTGGAAACTCTTATACCACTTGTAAACTCTTGTTTTACTTATAGCAGACTCATAGGCCTTTGTTAACATTCTAACATTCTAACACGTCTACCCTTAGCGGCTGCCACAGACAAAGTAAACAATGAAAACAGCTAAAGTTTTTATCATACTTCGGGGGCATGTATACCAACATAATAAAGAAAATTTTATGACAACCGGACCCTCCGAACCCGCGAAATTTAACAATTCCCGTTATTTTCTTAACACACCTCGTATATTGTTGTATCCAGAAATCATTCTAAACAAAATACTTTGAACATTATAGTTTATTAGATAAACACAAACTACATAGCTACTTAAATGGCTAATCAAATAATCCTGTTGAAATTCTAATAAAGTGTTACCACAGTTACTATTTCCCCTTTCAATCCATTCAATTTATTATTTTATCAGAACAAAACGCTTCGGGCGAATTAAAGTTGTATTAAAATTTCTTGGTTTAATATTACTTTTTTGTTAATTTAAGCTGGTTTATTTAGGTTTACTTTATAAACCCAATATTTTGAAAAACCAAAAAGTTCATTTAACACCTGGCTTTTCCATCTAAAAATATACGTGTATAGGGCAAGGTAAAGGGTAAATGAAGCATATTGGGTTTAATAATTAATATTAATATTACTTTTAAAATCCCATGTGATTATTATTGATAATTATTAATATTATTAAGAGCAATTACAAAAATAAAATACATCATGTCCCAAAATTGACGGCTCAAAGGGTAGAACCTCTTAAACTTTCAAAACGAATTTTCTTTGCCATTTTTTCGAATTCGAAAATGTGTACGAGTTATTTAAATTTTAAAGCCGTTTTGTAATATGTGTTGCCTACATTATAAAAAGCACGTTTGATAGAGTAAAAATACTGCGCTTTTATTTTTTTGCGTGGATTTAACAGTTAAAAAGTGGAAAATTCATCTTAATCTTAATTCATTTTATGAGGAATTTACCTTTAATCTGTGGGTCGCCAATTTAGGACACCCTGTGTATTTTGTGTAAAATATTAAAAATACAAATTAAAGAGTATAAGCAATCCTAGGATTGCAAAAGAATTACCGAGTGCTTCATATTTTAAAATTATTATTATATGTATAGGTGCTTATTATTAAATTTCCCTTTAAAATATTTTATAAAAGTTAAGATAAAACTGAAAGATAAAAATTTCAATGCACCCTCTTTCCTTAATATAATTAGGATATGTCCGTTTTAATCTACATAGTTTGTATTAAAATAAATATGATTTTTTTCCCAAAAATATTTTAGGTCACGGTCATATTTTCATGTGACGTATTTTCACAATTCCGTTTTTTAATATTCTTTATTTTATCCCATTTATTTGAAAAATGTATTGAACGAAAAGAAAAAAATCGAATTAAGGAGGTAAAGTGAAAATGCAAAATGATGAAAAGCTTTTATTCATAAAATATTTTTGTTTGTAAAAACAACAATATATTAAAATTCTATAAATAAAATGCGCAGCATATTTTAGGACTGTTTTACAAAAACTTACACTTTTTGTTTGTCTGAACCCAAACTTGGTAATGGGTTAAGATTAATAAATTTTATTTAAGTACTCACGCACGGCAATATATTGTCTTCTTTGAAATTCTTGACACAGTGAACAGTTTTTTGGTCTTAAAATTCCCATGCTTCGATGTTTCAACACTGTCTGAGTAAAGCAAAAAAAATGTAAAACATAATTTAATATATGGGCAAAGCATAAACAAAGAAACAAAATGATTTAAACTGTAAGGAAAACTTCCAATTTTTATTTATTTTTTTTAGTACGGCTCTTTTTTCTTAATCATGTTTATTAAATGGTTAACATTTTTCTTATAGTATGCAACTCATTTTGTAAACTTCTCTAGACACTCGTTTTTATTAAACACTCGCGCGCAAGTTTCGGTCTTGTCCAATAAAACTCGTAACTAATATGGTGTTTATAAAACTTGATACATAATATACTAATAATTACGGTTTAATGGTAGCTCATATGTTGCGAATTTATTTATTTTTTGCTACTATCCAAAATCTGTTAAATGGACCCATAATTATATTATTGTTTATTAAAGTTTCTAGTAGCGACCACACTTATTATGATCTCTAAAGTTTTCCACTTGAAACTTATGATCCAGTAATACTATTGAAATTTAGTTAATAAACAATATTATTAAGTGTCGTAGTAAAATTGACATGCATAATATGCATTGCATATCAATGTATGTTTCGCACCATGTTTGATTATTATTTACTTCTTGGGACTCGAACTTTGCCGATTATTCCGGGTTATATCAATGTGTTGTTATTTTGTGCAGCCACCAGTTAAACGTTAAAAATTTACTTTTATGATTTTACTAAAACATTATTTTTCAGTGGAGCAAAACGTTACCAAATGATGCTTATCTCTTTTAACGGCTGAGATCATGTCCATAAAAAAGCAAGCTGAATATTTTCATATATTTTATTTGATCATATTTTTTCATTGGTCCTATAACAAGTCCACATTCATTGATTTTGTGCAATTGGATTCAGACCTTCCAATAATCAAAGTTTGCCATAAAAAAACAATAATAATACAGTATTTATTATATTATAAAAATATAGAGATATCGTTTTTAGAGGAAACTGATTGATTGTCAAGTATGGTAACATTATCAGCGAAATCTATAAATTTTCTACCTAAATTTAAGAAAAGGTCATTTATGTAAATGATAAATAAGAGGGGGCCTAGCACGGACCCTTGAGGTACTTCTTGTAGCAGAGTTAAGGTATCAGAATGTTTAATATTTACAAACTGGAATGTAGTAGTAATTTAAATTTTTGATTCATTGGGACGACAGAAATGACATGGTAAATAAAATTGAAATTTTATCAACTAAGATTATTTTATTTAGTTAGGTAAAATTATATGATTTATGTGCTAAGGTTGCCTAAAATTGTAGCAAAAAGAGGATGTGGGTTAAGCGAAATAACTTGAGAGGAGAATAAAAATGGAAAAAGTAAACATTTTTAAATTTGGCTTCGGTGTAACTCGGTCGTAAAAAACTTTCTATTCCATTTGTAAATCAGAAAGGTCCTGGCAGAAGAATTAATCGCGTCCCGGGATGCAAACAAAGGGCCGAAACTTTTTACTAGTTTTTTATGCGGCCCAGGCAGCGGCTCCAATTCGGTGCGTACACCCCTGGGAGGCGGTTGACGAGATGCGATCAAATATAAAATATGTGCGGCTCTGCGGCGGTCATGGATTTTTCTCATAAATAACCTCGAATGTCATGGTCTGTGCCGCACAAATGTATGCATCGACATGTTTATGTTTCCCCGGACGCGTTTGCTCTAATAATATAGACAAACTTCATTTGTAATTCCGATTGATATTCGCGGAATGTTTACTCCACATATATATTATCATTACGTTACAAAGATTCGCATTATTGATTTCACGTTTAACTGATCTACCTCTAACTATTTAATTTGTCTATTCGACCATACATGAATAAATTGGTATGTACCGTTTATCAAAATTAAATTATCAAATGATATAAAATAACCTTATATTTCTCCTAAACAAAGTATAGTTTGCAATTCGTTTTATAAACTTCTTAAGACACTCCTTTAAGTAACACTCGCTCTGCAAACTACGTTTGGGCCTAATTAAAACTTGTACATACTCTATAAAAATAAAATAGTCAAAATTTCACCATTTGATTACACTATGATAGTTTTGGAAACTTTTTTCCCAACATTGAGTACACCAGCTTAGTTAAACTTATTTCAAAAATGTCATTTGTTTTTCTCTGGGACGTCTAGGTTTTAAAATAATTTCGTAATAAAATGATACACTCAATTACCTCAAATGTTTTTTTTTTCTACGACCATTATGTAAAAGTCACATTTCATGATGGCATCGTTGCTTAGAAAATGAATCTTTTCATTGGCAAGGCAAAACTGGAATGTAAAGTGACATTTCTGTGTGAAAAATGACAGGTCTGTCAAACACGTTTTAAGGTTATTTTGTTTTGTATTTGAAAATAATAAATTATTATTCCTAACGGCCTCGTGAGCAACTGAAACACTCTCATGAAAAAGTCGCTTTTCAACACTTGTAAAACAAATAACTATTGTTAGTATTTTAATTATTCATTATTAAAGGGTAATTTTTTATATGCAATATAGTTCAGATGGTCAACATACTAAAGAAGTAAACCTGAATCGTTTTAAAACACATAATTAACATTTTCCCTTTAAAAATTATAATCAGAAACTGGGGCACGTATAACTTCCAAGTTTTCTTTATAAATACTTCTTTTTATATATAATGTCAAAAGCAAACTATAACCCTATACAAAGCACTCCACTTTAAAACTCATTTCTGACTCAATAAAATTACCTATTTTGCTCTTTTCAGTGAAGTGAATGCGACCTAAACATACTTTTTTCAATTTGCAACGAATAATAAACATCCTTTAGCGTGAAGAAAACCTTCAAGAGAAATAAACTTGTTTTATATCCTTAATAAAATACGGTTTATAGTTTTTTACACGTATATCACTTTGCTTTCGATAAAAAAGTAAAAGTGGCTGGGCCATGAGAAGAAAACGTATAAAAATCTTTTAGGACTTTTCCTTTTGGTTATTTTCTATTGGAGGCAATGATGAATATTTAATTTATAACCCCAATATCTTTTTACCTCTATGCAGGTATATCTAACTCTTATTTAAACAAAAAATCTCCATGATTAAGAAAAACCTTTTTAAGAAACTGATTTTTGGAAAATAGTAATTAATACCAAGTTTTTTTTGTTTATTACCCTGCGCCTTAAAAAGGAAATTTAACCTTTGAGCAAGACCCATTTTAATATAATAATTAAAAAACATAACATTTTTGTAATAGGATTTTAGATTTTTTTGGATATAATTATTCTTTATTTCAAATAAATATTTATATATATTTTTTGGATTGTATTAAGGAAGTCTTAATAAGTATAATTAATCTACTACTTTTGCATAATTTTGGTTTTTTTCCATGAATATTGTTAAACATTATAAATTATAACAACGTGAATAATAAACTCATTATTCACGTTGTTAGGCATCCGTGATTGGCCGATTTCAATATTCACTGTGATTTGAACCTATAGGGTTTAAAATTGGAAGAAGGCGACTATAATTACATTTTAAATTGGTAAAAAGTGAGGTTATCCATTTGACGGATGTAAGGTTTTATATATTTAATTTTGAAAATCATTTAATTATATACTTATTGGAGTAGAATAGTATTACACTCGAGATTATGCGCAATATTCACTGTATTTTAATAAAAAAAAAATAGGTTTTAATTTTTTTTCAATGCGTTTTTATTAAAAAAAAAATTTTTACTATTTTAATTAAATAACTATTTTTTAATTGAAAAAATATAGACTTATCTTTTTGATGGATTTTTGGATGGTCAAACACCAATATATTAATAACTTTGTACAGTCGATTTGTAACTTATAAAAGTTAAAGATGAAAATGAAAGTTCCTATACAGTTTGTATTCCAAAAACGTTTAGAAAAAACATTTTCATTAAATGTTCGTAAGAAGGAAAATGTTTTCCAACTATTCGTGATTAGTCTTCTAGAAAAGGGCTGAACAAACAACTAATTAGATAGACTGAACCCTATTACAGAAAGATTCCCTCAAACTGAAGTTTATTGACAGAAATAAACGTCGAATCAACCCGAAATTCCACTCGAGCCCTACTTTATTCGTGCACAACTATAAAAATAATACTTTCTGCTTACAATGTGACTAATTTATTTACAATAAATCATCTAATTAATAATCAGTAATAATAAGACTCATCATTTTAAAATAGCTACTTGAACTGTATTAACGTCGGAAAATATACTGAATTAATTGATTAGAAAAAATTAATTTACACTGAATTAAATATCATGTATTTGCTTGTTATTCGATAGTTATTTTTTTCTAAAAACATGATTAAATTCTGTGTATGGAAATGTGCAATATGTGCTTTAAATCATGGCAAATGCTCCACATATTATTTTTATTATCAAAAAATCGCCCATTGTTGTTTTTAATTAAAACTTTCACCGTTTTGTTGACTTTATAAATAAATTAAAACAAATAAATACTGAATTTAAAAATAGTTAGGTTTTTGCAAAATTTAAAATATTATATTCTTTTTTTCCAAAATCCATAAACCAACCAAAATTAAAATGGTTTTTAATACATTTATATAAAAAAGTAAAGCAGTAAAACAATAAAAAATATGATTTAATCATAATAAAAATAATAATATTATTATATATATATATATATAGTTTAATAGAGTTAAATATAGTATTATATTTGATTTAATCTACTAAAAATTGCCTTATTTTCGACCCAACAGTGTAGAAGGTTTTTTACATTTAAAAGAATGACACAAAAAAATTTAAGAAAACTATATATCAAAAAATAATTTATTCAAAATAAGACCAGATACTCAAGATAAAATATGAAAATTACATACTTGATGCAAAAAAAGGCTAAAATAATTAAAAAACAAGCTCCATAGCAAACAAGCAATCTTACTTTTAAATATCCTAATTTTTTATAAATATCATTGACATGCATATCATTGCTTATACATATACTTAATAAAAAATAGTATTTCTCATTTTACTTTAGTTCGGTTTATTTTAATAAAATTTAAAATGCAAAGCTCATAAGACGCAAAACTTATTCTGACTTAAATTTATATAATTAGCTTCCATTAGTTCCAAGGACATAAAGCACTAGAACTTGTTTATAAACTTGTAAAGTTTTGCATGTAGACGCCTAATACCTATGTAAAAAATCTAAACAAGGTAGTTTTATAATTATATTTAAATTTAACAGTTAATCCCGGTGCATTCGCCATTTTTGAAAATTGGCTAAATAAATAATGTAAAAATAATTATTTTTGATAATAAGCAATATATATATATTTTAAAAATAAATTTTTAATTGTTGATAATTAATGACATTTCACCCCATGACAACATATTTAGATAACATATTCTCAACATCTGGTAAGGAATAAGTCATTTTTTCCCTCTACCATTGATGAAGGTACACTGTAACTGACTTTTAAGGTAAATGTTAAATATAATAAATTAAGTGATCCAGAAAACGAATTTCTCAAGGCGAAATTGGAAGAAGCCAGTAATTCAAAGCAACAGGACTTTTCACACCAATGTTAAAAGTAAATCAAAAGTAAGTCATTTACTTTAAGCACCAGTACTAAAAAGTAAAAGTAAATAACTGTTAACAATTGTGCCTTAAAATGACATTTTAGACACTGAAACCATGCCTTAAAAATTATAATTACATTTGTATAAAAAACATGTTTTCAATTTAAGTCGAAACTCCCACAAATAATAAAATAACTCTATTTTATCCAAATTAAGTAATGAACATAAACCCTATCATTTTATACAATTTATATATATTATGTTAAAGAATGTTGTATTGTTCAAAAGTTTTAGAGAGAAGAAACGAATCCTTTAATTTTGTGGTTTTATGACTAGGTATTTTAAAAAGGTTGTGTCTTAAATCAAGATTGTGAATATTGGGTATTTAAACAAGGGTGTTAAACAGGTATTCAAGCAATTGTTTTGTAATTTTAGATACTTATCTTTAATGTGTTCTATATAAAGGGGTTTGTCCCTTTCAGACAATGGCTTTTAAGGCTTTTTAATTTTATTGTTTAACCTTATTAAACTTTAAAATGCTCCCTTTTTGTTAAATCAAAAATTAAAAAACCATATAAATCTATAATTGGGTATTGAAAGGAGTTTAACGGTCCATTTTAAGGGTTCTTTAAATAAAACAGGTTTAGTAGGTGAAGGAAAATCTTTTATACATTGATTCAATTGTTATTCGTGATCAGAATTTTACGCATCTGGTCGGCCCAAAGATATTCTTTTATGATATCAATTGTACGCGATAAGTTGCGAACTTGTTAAAAAATACATACTGAGAGGGTTGGTTCTATTTAGAGTTTACATTTTCCGAATGCCAAGTAGCTTTAAATGTGCCGTAGTATAAAAAATATTAATACACTTGCGACGTTTTTGTCGATTTCTTGTGAATAAATTTCAATGAATGTTTTACAAAATATAAGTGTTAAAACATGGATGATAAATTTGTAGTAAAAATGTTTTATGTAAAAATAGTATGTATAGTTTTGTATATGTTGAATGGCGTTTAGTATTTTCAGAATTAATGGGTATCTACAAAATTTAAAATGAAATATTACTTTATCAAATAAAACAGTTTTTAACGCTTGTGTTTTTTTATTTCAAACTGTAAAAAAACAATAATAAACTGTTGCTATAATTTAAGGAAGATAATTATCACAAAGACATTTAAACATTTTTGAAAGAAAATTTTATTGACCCTCATTGTGCAATATTTGGTTATTTTAAATAATGCACCATTACAACTTTGGGCAATTTAGCGAGTAAAAACATAAAAAGTGTAAAAGTTCGGTGTCATTAAATGTACAAAATAATTTAAAATTTAGCAAAGTTTGAACGTTAATATTCTGTAACAGCCAGTTCAACACTTAAACACAAAATTCAGAAATTAACTCAATGGGAGAAGCTTGCTTTGGCACTACAAACTTCCTGGACTCAAATTGACATTAACATTTCAAAGTATGACTGAAGCATTAGTTTGCAATTTAAATATCGATTATCTGGTTAGAAAATGCAATACACGGTGCATTTTAAGTGTGCATATTTAAGCACACTTGCCTTTCAAAACAAAGTATGCAGCTGAAACTTTAATATGTTCGAGAGTTGAAATTCGGGAAACTTCTTTTCGGGAAAATATATTTTTCAATTCTCACAGGCCCTTAATATGCAAGACGGTTGATAATTCGGAAAGTGTTAGAACTTCCAACTTTCAATTGAAGAAGATATGCGTGTTTTAGCATTATAAATGATCAAACCACCCATACTACGATATTTGTAGTGCCATCTATTGAAGAAAACCTCCCATTAGATTATTACAGTTTGCAGCTTTGTGTTATTTTTGAAGTAAAATTGGCGGTTAGTTTATTTTTATTATTTATTCTTAATAGCTATGCAAAACTAACAAACATATCAATATTTAATTATTGGGCTTATTGTTACCCCAATATAAAAACTACACCTTGCTACAGAAAAAAATTAACTATAATTTCATTTAAATATTTAAAATTAACCAATATAAATAATAGTTCATATTGGATGGCAGAGATTAAAGTTGTTATTCTATTTTAGGATCTAGTTTAAAAAAGACATTTTAGTGGATTTGTTATTTGACGTCTGGAAGAAATAAACATAAGAAACATTCGAAGCAGCGAGCAAAAGTAGAATATTTCGTTTCGTTTTCGAGAAAATGCATTATCCGGAAAATAAGATATGGGGTACGTAGTACGTATATAAGTTAGCCGTATTATAGTTTAAGGTTGACTAGAGCATATGCCAGTGACAAGTAGGTTATTGCAGGTCTGCCAAGTTGGCAGCGCCAAGTCAGGTAACAGTTTCGGAACAAACAATAAATTCGCCAGGCGCTTGTTTCGCGTAACAGATTCGTTACAGTTTTCCAGTTCTCGATATCCAGGGCCGGATTTAGCAGCCATGACATCCTGATTGATATATTTTTAGTGCCTTTACAAACTATTGTAAACATTTTATTATGTAGATTGAATTTGTTAATTTTACGAAATGAAAGTTGAAAATTTAGTTTACTTTTGCTTTTTTTATTTTTAGTGAATATAGTTTTGGTATGTTAAATTAAATAACACTTAATTATTATATTTTTTTTGAGCGATTTAATATTTTCATTTTTGATATTTAGAATATATTTTTGTTATGTTTTATCATGAGAAAAATATTTTTTTAACTGGCAAAGCAAAGTTGTTATTCATGATTGACAATAAATATTTTAAAAAATGCATGCAAGATAGTTTTTATGAATTAGAAAACTATATTAAATTTCTAGCCCTACTTGGTGTACCTATAGCAATATATAGCAAAAAATTAATAAATAATATTTTATTTGTATAATTTACCAACCTCACCCCGGCTCTGTCAACACCCGTAAGCCAGCAGGCAAAATTACCAACATCTGTAAATGTACATTGCTGTCGCAGTGGAGTCGAGATTAGGGGAATTTATTAGAAAGGATATTTCCCGAAAAGCCATTTGTTATTTTTCTACATCCTTGTGCAACGCGTAAACATAACCACGTTCTGCCATTTGCTTTCCGCCACCGTTATTATACAGTATACCGTATACATAGACTAGATTTTAGTGCGAATGTATTCTAAACATGCTGTTTCAATGTTTATTTTTCCTTATTTTCTTTGTTTAAATCTCTAAACATACGATAAACTGACACTTTTTTAAATTCAAAAATTCAATTTTCTGTTTATTTTCCACTTTAAAATCTTAAACAGTTACCACAGCACTTTGGTATTTTACTTTTGGTAATAGTTTGATTTACTTTATTCGTTTCTCTAATTTATTAAAACTTTTTAGTGCAAAAGTAACATAAGTAATAACAAATAAATAAATATACGCTATAGAATTTCTTAATATGGGCTAATAACATTTATGAAGTTTATTAATTTAAAAAAGCAAAAAAGTAAGTTTTAGTAGTTTTTAGTTACCAAGAAATCGCCGACCACTACATTTTTTAATAAAAATCTGTGTTTCAGACGCTAAAGTTAAATTAAGGGATTCCTATCAAGTCAAGTAAAGTCAAAATCAAAACAATAAAATTGATTTTTGGTTGTCAAAAGTGATATCGTTTCTGGTATCACAGTTAAGTTTTTTGAAATAATTTGGGTTTTTGTAAACGTATTTATTTTTTTAAGAAAAATCGTCTGTTTGAAACGATTTTTTTTTATTTGTTTATTTAATTTATATTATTGTTAAAAGGTTTTTTATATAAACAATTATTTTAAATATTTTACAAAACAACAAAGGTTTTTGTTAATGTTAAAATATTTTTATGACCAATGCGTGAAATCCGAACTTTACAAACCTTCCCATTTTATATTAAGTTAATTTTGTAATAGCAAAAATATTAATCTTTAAGATAAAAAAAGTATATGTAAAAAAGGAAAATCATATTTTTATAGGTAATTTTTTTTAATAAATTTTGTTACCAAATTTAATTCTCTACAAAAAAGGTCCTTAATTATTGCATAAATATTGTTGTTTCAAAGATAATTTGGATAATTGCGATTTTGTTTAATAATTTTTATTTTTATTTTTATAACTAAAATTGCAGTTATCTCTAAAACCATAATATTATGCTATAATTAAAAATGTTTGTTTTAGACAATTAAATTTACCAAAAACTTAATTAATAATAATATTTTTTGACCTTTCCATTTTGAGAACTAAAGAAGTATTGCTAGTGGTTATAATCCTAAAAAACTACATCCAAATTTCCAAAAATTTAGATACGCCACTATGTCATAAAAGGCATTGTTCATAATAATACCACCAGAAGTACCTTTATTTATTATTTTATAGAACAATTTTATAACAAAACCTTTATTAAAAAATTAATAGAAGTAACTTGAAGATTATTTATGCTTAATAATTACGAAATATTTACAAAACATATTGTATTTATGATATTTTTTTTATTAGAAAATGCAATTTAAATTTTAATTTGGCAGAAACTGTAAAATACATGCGTGTATATTAAAATTGTAGCTGCCCTATAAATTATACAGTTATGTAGTGTTATCTTGATTTGTTTGAATATTAAACAATTTTTAAATAACAAAACAGCAAATAAATTATATTTGGAAAATAAGAGAAAGAATTTAATAAAATGAATATAAACAAAGACATAAGTGCCATAAAATCGGATGATTTATTGTTTTAAGATTTTTCCGAAATAAAAGACAAGTTTTCAATAAAAACACTGGTCAAACAAAAGGCTTTAAAAATGATAAATTACGGAGAAAAATAATAAATCCTTAACTAAAGCCCGCATAAAGTTATTCAGCGAATATATGATTTAATAAAAACAATAAATAATGAAATAACCGTGGGATATGGGGCGGCGATCGATAGAAATTGTTTTCATAACCAATACAGCTTTGATTTCTCCAAGGACCACTTGAAACTTCAACTTAATTCCCGCTGAATAATTTATATTAACAACTTTTAAAACGAGAGAGGCCTCCGTGAATAAATGTGCCTGAAATTATTTTCCTAAACCCATTACGAGCTTAATTAAATTTTATCTGAGCAGCTTTTGACTTCGAAAATTGGTTTTTATGAGTAACAAACTGAATTTATCTATTTGATTTTCTTTAGATCGCAAGATATTCTGATCTGCATTAATTCAGTTTTACCTTATGGATTACATCCATTATCTGAAAAGAAGAAATATTTGATTAAAATATTTATCAATATTTTATAAATTAATAATAATTTACTGGTACTATGTTAGATTTTTTATATAGTTTACTAGGAAAATGTACATTTTTTTCTAACATTGTGTGTAATATCGCCCCTAAAATAAAACATTTTTATAGGTGATTTTCCTTTTTATTCATAATAAAAAAATACGCATAATAGGTTTTGTTTATTATGATTTGCAACTTTATTGATATTTTTAGATACATTTTTTACTAGAAATCGATAATTCCAAAATAATAGAGCCATAAAATAATGAAGCGAATTTGGAAACAGGGCTCTAATAAGCCATAAACTATAACCATTATGCCCAGAGACTTGAACATAAATTTTTATTACACATTACACTGTGTGAAAGATATTAAAACAAAGGGTTTGTATATAAATTATGTCGATTTAAAAATAAATAACGATGGATGACATTGCTTAATATATGGAAAACTAAATTCGTAAAGGATAAAAATTTAAGTTAAGTAAGTATGCGGAAATTTGGTTCAAAGAACAATATTTTGATTATGTTGGTTTGACAGCACGTTAACTATATGTCAAATTAGCAAAAGGTGTCTATAGTTTTTACGACATGTCGACACTTTTTTCTACTTATAAAAAGTGTTTACTAACATTTAAGGTTTACCATGAATGCACAGCTTGAATTTTTTGGTAAAATAATATAAAATACAAGTGGCAAGTTCTGCGTACACTAAATTTCACATGAATTGAAAAAAGACATTGCCTTTAAACATATGTAGTGAAGCTTTGTTTGCATAGGTTTTAAAGCAAATGGTTTAACTTTTTAGAAATAGTGCATATTTCATCAGAATTTCCTGCCACGCAGATATAAAACAATGTGAAATATATTTCATAAAACGTATGGAGGTAGAAGAAAATTTATATAACCGACCAAAATTTAAATAAATATAAAGACATTTTCAGCGAAAAGTGAATGGAAAAACGATTTCATGATGTGATTTTGGATACTAGCTTCGCGAATATAGTTTAATACAGAAATATATCTTTTCTGACAGAATTGCGATAAAACTTGAATATTTTATAACATGTATATACCTAAGCGTATATCACCGTATTTAGGTCATTATTAACAAAAATCCATAGTCAATTTTACAAAAATCCTAACATTTCTAAAATTGAATTATAATATTTTGTCTAGTAGTCCAGTTAAAGCAGATTTCATAAAAATTAATTTAACCTTTGACTGACTGAAGCAGTCATTTTTAGGACTAGTACATGACTAAAATGCTAAAGAGTCACAGCTTGTCAATTTGTATTTAAAAGATTTAAAAAGCTATTTATTTTGTAGATAAATCGTATATATAATTAAAAATATACTATTTAAATTCTTATATTTATTTTTATTATATTTTGTTTTTCCGGTATAAATTATAAAACAGATAACAATGTTTACAGTTCAAATAAAAATAAAATATTGTTTTGGAAAATAAAATTAAATATTGCATTGAAAGTCCATGCTCAAATATTTAATAATTTTTTATTTAATTTAGGTTTATTTGTTTTTTATATTTTTAAACCGTGCAACGGTCAATATATGAATAGCAACGCATTGCTACTTTTAATATTAAAAAAAAAAATATAAATAAACTTTGATACAATTTTAGGTGTCCAACTCCACTTTTCAATATTTATACTAGAGCATAAGCATCTTCATACTTGGACAATATATTACTTAACTACGTAAAGGATTGTCTAGGTAACATTACTATTTTATATATTTTACCATGAACCCATCCATAACGATATTACTTTTACCTTATTTAACAAAAGAAGACTATAAGAGACAATTTATACGAACAAGATTATATGAGCTTAAAATAAAAATTGATATGACAAAGTTTTTGTCCGTGTGTGTATCTTGCAATCAAAAAAGGTAATACCAGTTATCTTTTTAAATAAAATGGTTGCCTGCACATTGCTTACAAATACCACTATACTATTGCAAGTCACGTATCCAACAAAATATCCCACTTTCAAGTTGAACTAAGACGAAATGAGTTTAACACAAATGAACATACAATTTGGCTTGAGCAATTGTCTTAAGTAGATTTAACAATTAATTGGGTATTTGGGCAATGAGGGGGTAAAATGTTTGGTGTGTGGGTTTAAATTTAGAATAGGGCTCTATTTAGCACGGGGAGAAGGGTCAATAATGTGAATTTGAGTCATATTCCGGTTATGGAAATTGATTAAGTAATGGTTTAAATTTAATTGTATTTGTTTAAACGTTTTTATAAATACCTTTAAATTCAAAACAAATAATGACTTAACACATTTATCTTGATTAATAATTTACTGTTAAAAATTAAAAAATAAAACGTATATTTGTTTAATAAGCTTAAAATGCTTGGTAGTAATTCATAATAATACAATAAAAGTGATAAAATACAGCGTGACCAGTGCCATTGTAATAAATCTTCAGCCACTACATTGTCATTAGAGCTTAATTATATGGAACATGAATGGAATTTTGTTCGACGGTTTTTGACGCCCATAATCCACGTTTAATTAATCCGGATAGCTATTTGAGGTACTGGTGAGTGTCCCGGAATAGCATTCTTCCATACCGCGTTAATAACCACTTTGCAAACATCTTTAATATTCGGTCGATCGCGATATTGGTGTTTTACACGCTAAATATTGACATTTTTGGCCCATTAACTTTATAATTAACATTTTAAAATGGTGTATAAATTACTGGTCTACTACATATTTTTAGTCTGTTTATTATAAATTTACAATTATGTTTTGCTTGTCGCTTTTTTAAACATTAAGAAGTGACAAGTTTATTAATAGCTCATATACTCGTATATTTAGTAAAGTATATAACTGTGTTTTTAAGTTTAAATCAATTTTTACCTTTAATGACGATAATGATTTAATTGTTTTTGACAGACAAAAGCATAAAAATTATGTTTTGACGTTTTAATACTATTGGCTATTGTGTTTCCAAATTTGTTCAAAAATCACCCATATCAGACGCAAATAAAAAACACATAGTTTTGTGAGATTATTTTGGGTATCAAAGGCCATTCCTTTAAACCACTCATAATTTTCCAAGTAAACTTTAACTCAACATCACCACAATATGACTTGAATATTCTTAGTTGACTTTTATTTTAAATAATGGTGTTTTTCTCATCGGTAGGCATTATGCAGCCTTTATTACGTTTGCGATTGAAAAATATGGTACATAGTTCGCACGGCAATTTGTAAAAGTTTGTCATATCAATTTAAACGTTAAACCTGCATGTCTTTATTGGATATCATGCAGATTTCAGATCAAAATTTATTGCACTCGGAAGTGAGCTTTTCTAGGAATAACGCAAATACTTAGACTTTAATGTTCTGCTCCATAAACGTTTTCGTGCGTTTTTATTTGTTTTTTTCGTATGAAATATGCAGATCCAATATTTAATTTTTTTCTTATAAAATATTAAATTTAATACAAAAATGTAAACCTTAGAAACTTTTTCCATTTTACCATTTAAAATTAAATATATTGATTAATAAATTAAATATATTGATTAATAAATTAAATTAACAAAAAGGTAAAACTAATATTAAAATTATTGTACGCTTGAAAAAAAAATGAATTTTTTACCTTAATATGGAAAAAAGCTAAAGGTCCAAATGGGTTGAAGCAAGATGGTTTTGTAAACAAAAGTTTGTATTAAAAGAAAAAAAATTAATAAAGGCAAAGAATAAAAACATTCTGATTTAACTAACTGCATTCAAAAATAAAACTATTATAAAATAGGTTCCAAAGAAAATTTGTGTAAGGCTATAGTTAAAAGTTTCCAGACAGAGGATATTTAAAAAATATTTTTTACCTTCTTAACATATATTTATCATAAAACAAAACTGATCCTGGCAGATATTTATATTAGAAAGAAACAAAAACAATGTCCACAATGATTTCAATATAAAAAGAAAATGATAAAACGATCATTTAATTTAACAAAACTTAATTTTTGTGTTATTGCAGCAACTGCTTTCTCAGCATTTTTCTCCAAACAATGACAAACCATCCATTAAATGGTAAATGAAGTTGATCTATGAGAAAGCTGTTGAAAAAACCCTTCAGCTTCCTTGGATCGATAACAACTCAATCTCGAAAATAAATCAAATATTATCTTTATAAACAGTTGACTTCATAAAATGAACAAGATTTTATACGACCCATTTGACCCGAAAACGTAGGGAAGTTTAGGTGAAAAGCGTAGGACAAGTGAGTGACGTCTGTACTCGAATGTTTTGGATTGTTGATTGATCGATGGTTTCCAGTATTTGATGTACATTGGAATTTAGCGATACGCTACGTTGCAACCTACGTTTGTTATGGTCTGCACTGGTATGGCTCTTGTTTTACGTTTCATTTCGTGCCTAAAGAACATACACTTAATCAATTGTACTCGAACTGTTTCAATAGTTTTTAACGTTAAAAATACGTGGCGGAAACTAAAATTCACCGTATTTTATTGTACCTATATCAATACATATTTTTTTATATATAAAGGAGAGAAAATTCAAAGTTATTTCATAATTTAGTACGCTGTATGCATTCTTGCCTCTAATTCGCCCAAATATTTATTTTTTCATGACGATACAAGGTAGATTTTACATATCCCCACAGGAAAAAATCGTTAGGAGCCAAGTCTGGCGACCTTGCTGGCCAGCGAATAGCGCCCCTGGTAAAAATTATCCTTTCGGGAAAAATCTCTTCATCACTATTCTTGTTATGTGATCGGCAAACGTCCTGTTGATACCAAACGTTATCCAAATTTGGGGTTATGTTTTGGATTGCAGGAATAATTCTATTTTGAAGAAGATCCATTTATAATTGCCCCCAATTACAAAGGGACCAATAATATTATTCCCATAAATACCAGACCACACGTTCAACTTTTCAGGATACTGAGTCTTCAATAGACGAGTACCAGACAATAGCAGGATTATGCTTTCCTTGTAATGAAAATGTTGATTCGTCGGTAAATACTATGTTTTCAATGAAATGTTTATCTTCATTTGCGCGTTCCATCATATTTCAGAGATGCTGTATTTATAGTAACAGCTATCTGTTATTGATATAAACCTACTAGATGTGGATATAAACTCTTTCATTATCAATCGATCATCCGATGACATCGAGAAACTCTGCGAGAATCGGAATCAATTGAAATAAAAAAACATTTCCAAGACTTGAAGTTATCATGTATTTTTGTACATTGGGATGGAAAATTATTACCTAATTTGTTAAATACAGAAACTGTTCATCGATTACCTGTAATATTTACTTCGGAGGATAAAGAAATCATGTTAGACCAACAAGTGGAGATGGGACTGGAAGCTACTATTGTTCATTACATGATTGGGGATTCGATACATCCGTTAAAGCGTTGTGTTGTGATACTACTTCTTCAAATTTAGGTATTCGAAATGGTGCATAATTTTTGGAGAGAGATTTGTTTAAGCCTTTTGCCTTTTAACCCAATTTATTTTACATTTTACAAGAACCCTTAAGAAAACCTAAAACAACTTCTTTCTTTTAAAATAAAAACTCAAGTACTTAATACCAAAATAATTAAATAAATATACAACATCTACTCATCTAAATTAAAAAAAGTAAAACCCAGTTTAAATTTACTTTTCTAGGTTTTCTTTTCATGAACTGGTAGTTGATTTAACTTACAGTACTTTACATTTATAATACTTGACGTTTTGCCCCAGATTTACTTTGGCATTATTCAAAATTTATGCAATTTTATATAAAGGCAAAATAGCCGCGTGTTTAGAAAAAGAGAGAACATCAACTGCGAACGAAATAAATTTGGAATGTCGGAGCACAATCAGAAATTAAGATGGATTAGAGTTTTTAGACATCGACGTAAAATGATTTATGAATTATTCTGTTAAGTAATTCGAAGGCTCTTTTATTTATTTTTTCTTTTTCTGCGATTAAGCGATATCGTTGATGCATTGCAAATCATAATTTGCGGACTTTTTACATAAAGAATGATTTGTGATCCATATTAATTTTGTCTGAATTATAATGAATCCTTAAAAAAGAAAGGCATCGTTTTATCCTTTATAATATTTGGGACTTTAACGATCGTTAAATTTTTTTTTTATTTTTAAGTATTATAAAATCAGTTTATATGATTATTATTATATATCATACACAAGCCAGCATAAATATTCCAAAAAAAATTATAAAAACCTTAAAAACCAAAAATTTTAAATTCTTAATTGAATTGAAATTATTCCAAAACCGTACGTAAAAATGAATTAGTCAAAAATGACTAATTTAATAGTTATTAGTGGCTGCTTTTTCACTTGAACCATGGGATACCATGGTATCACAAAATTAAACATTCTTATGAAAAATTGTCCCCTGAATCCGAAAATGTCGTCAAAAGTTAAAAGAGTAGAACAGTTTTTGAGATATATTAAATTTTCCATTTAATATGTAATTGACTATATCTCAAAAACTGCTTCACTTATTATTATAATTTTGACAGTATTTTTGGATTCAGAGGACAATTTTACATAAGAATTGGCTGTTAAATTTTGTAAATTAAAATATTTTAAGTTTTATTTTTTGTACTAATCTAAACAAAACAAATATAAATTAAAGAATCTTGATATAAAAAAACAATCAACGTTTATTTTTATATTTATCAAACTGAAAATCATATTACTTTTTCAATTTAAATAAAACCCGTTTTAGTTTATTTTTCTTTGAAAACAAATCGAAACATGGTTTTGTGTGGTAATAGTTTTTTACCCCTTTAAATTGCTTTTTTATGGTTTCTGTTAATCTTGTTTTTTAACAGATTGGCAGCACTTAAACCTTGCTTCACAAGACAGCTCCAAATTGTTTCCCCGAGTAATTCCTTTTGAAACCATTCTTGCACTTTGTTAAACATATTATTAGGTTTCTTTGACGGTTTAAAATGTTTAGTTTATTGAACATATTCCAGTTTTATATTATAATGTGTTTACAAGTTCAGTTATAATTAATCCAAGCCCATTCGCCATTTTTTAAATTATTTAACGGCTGAACGGTTTCTGACGACACTTGGTTTAAAAGACCTTCTTTGTCAACACGACAGGAAGAAATAATATTTTTTTAATGCAAAAATGATCCTTATTTTCCCTTATAACAAGCGAGAGAGGCCGCTGGTATACTTTAATACTCCATGTGACAAACAAAGTTTAGTAAAGTAAATATTGCCAATAAATATTTTCGCTTGGCGCGCGGGGCGTAATAAATAATAACAATTTAAATCCAATATTATTACAGTTTCAAATGGAAAATGATATATGAACCAAGTTTCAGTTAAGTTTATAGGGTTCGCTTTAAACGAGAATTTCAGTTAAAATTTATAACGGTTTAGCTAAACAATATAACTGGAAAGGTTTACAGAGAATTATGACAGTAATTTGCAATTAGCCAAAATACGATTTAACCGTTTTATAAATCGACAAATTGATTTATTAAATTGTTATTGCATTTACGTCGAACGGGTTACGCAGTAATACCAACAATTTGCGATAGATACTTGTGGTTTCTGTTTATTAAACCAATTAACAGCTAATTTTTTCGGAATTTAATAAGGAATACAGCGCTAACGCTGTAAAGCGCTAAATTAAATTCTTTGTAACATTTTATTTTCAAATAAAAGTTAAATTACGAGGTGAACTTTAATATAAAATTAAAATGCATATTTAATTAATTAAAAAAGTCCATCAGCTGGTTTGTTTAAACTCAGTTTTGAGACTCAAAAAACATGTAGAAAAAGTAGTGTTCAACTCTTGAGAAAGTTGGCCATTTCCGCTCGGATAAATTACTCAACTCAAATTTCATCCTCGTGGAAATGGCCAAGTTTCTCAATCGTTGAACAATGTAGTATTTTCTATTTCCACCCGTGATATTTTCACAGGCTGCAGTTAGCTTTAAGTTGATTAACAGTTGTCAAATGTCATACAATCGTCAAAATAAAGTGCCTTTTTTGTGAAATAATTCTAAAATGTGGAAATAATTTAAATATTAAATAGTTTCTTGATGCCAATCTTGGAAAAGTTTATATGCACGTAAAAACTACTTACATATCAGATTTAAACGGTTTACATGATAAATTTAAACTTTTACAGAATATTATACCTAACACTGTAATTTCGTTTACTCTACTTTTGTATAGATGTCGCTCTATACGAATATTTTAATTTATTATTAAAAAATTACTTTTTATAATAATGTTCGTCGTATAAAAAATAAAGTATTCAACTTGTTTATAAACTTTTCAATAAATAAATGGACATAGCTTAAAATTTTCAAGAAAAAATAAGAATGGTTTACATCCAAACGGTTTTTCCAATTTCATTAAAACCCCAATTTTTCGAATTTTTTAGTTTTTTGGGTGCTCTGAAAACGAAAAAAAATTACAAAATTTTGCTTAAATTTGAGCAATTTTTAATTACCCAAAAAATATTAATTACTAATTAATTTAAATGTGCAATTTTCAATGACCCGGCTTTAAATAATTATTATTAAAAAATATTTTAACGTAATAAATCTTAACAACTCACAAAATAATGTTTGTTGTACAACGCAAGATTTTAAATTATTTATTTACTGAACATATTATAATATTGTAATAGGGTAAAAATCTGAAGTTTCACTAAATTTCAAAGAAATGGTTGTTTTGAAGAATTAAGAAATTTAATACTTAGAAGGATTTTTAAGAGAGCCAGATGTCACTTGGGGGGGCCTAGGAGCATGTTTTGGAAGTAATAAATAAATAGATAGAAAGTTTCTTTGTCCCCGAAACGCGCACTAAAAAGTAGCCAGATGATGTTTTTCTTGGAAAAAGCCTTAACGCTCAATTGAAAACGCTTCCCTTTGTTTAAATCGATCGTTGGAAAATTAAATAATAGAGAAAGTAGTTAAAAGAATAATAACAAATTTATTTAGTTAATAATCATTTAGATTAAAGAATTAGGACTAAGATAAGGATATAACCAGCCGTATAGTAGTTTTACCGATAGGTTTTAAGAATTTAATGTAACCCGAGAAAATTGTCTAATTGTATAACTTAGGTTGAAGTAAAAGGGTAGTTAGTAATTGCAGACATAGGATATTTTAATGTTTTGGACTTTGTTAACAGATTTAAATTTTTATAGAAAATAAGTAACTTTGTAGTTAGGCAACCCCGAATTCACCCTAAAGTCAGCGTTAAGTAGGGGTAGAAATTTCTCACTGCACGCCTCTGATTGGCCAGAAACTTCAACCCTGAGGCAAGTCACGCCCTCGACTTAAGAAAGTCTTTAAATACTCTGTACCACAGGGTTTGACAGATTTTATCTTGCAAGATTTCGCGCGCGTCGTTTCCGAGTTCGAAGGTCGAAGTTCTAGCCAGTCAGTGTAATTAATAAAGTCAGGTATATTGTTAAGTTTATTGTAAAGTTGCTTATACAGGTGCTCGCAGTTACGTTCACCTTAAGTGACCGGTTTAGTTTAAAATTTGTAGTTTAAAGTATTAGTTTTATAAGATTCATTTAGGTTACCTTTTTCTAAAGTTAATTTAGTTTTCGCTTATCAGTTTAATTCAAAAGTTAGTTTTTTAATCTTAATTTCTCCGTAAATTCTTTGTTAATTTTCTTTACCGTTAAATTATTAATTTTTCTTATTTCCTTTGTTAATTTTTATTCTTCTTCTTAATTGTAAATATATTGTTTGTGGTTAGAATCGGCTGTGTTTCTTTGGGTACCTGTTAATTCTAATTACCCAGTGCTTGGCAAGCGTAAGTATATCGGGATTCGCGAAGTGTTCCGGGAGATCCGTCGCGAGTGACTTAGTGTGGTAATTCGTGCTTATTGGGATTACCAAATCATCGGCAACCGTCGCTGGATTAAAGGTCAGATTAGTGGTAACATCCTTGTAACGGACTGATAGTAGTCTATATCAGCCCCGCTCCCCGCGTTAATTAACCCAAAAAACCACCCGTTACAACTGGTGTCAGGTGTGTCTCATAATTTTTCAGAACTAATTTCTCTTGCATTAAATATTTGATTGTATATAGGTGTATATGGAATTAAATATTGATATAAGTTTTTATTACATGTAATCGTATTATCAAAATACCTTAAATAGACACAACTGGTTTCAGGTGTACCCCCGTAAAGCGCATTTATTTTGTGAAATAGCTATACACTTATGTTGATTTGTAAATGTTAAGTTTTATAGCGATTGAAAAAGTACCTAAAAGTTAAAAGTTGTAAAAAGTCGAAATCTCTAGTAAATAAAGCGCGCGCAAGGTAATTTAGGGGCTGTTAGGACGCGTGCGGATAAAAGCTAGGTAGATCTCCGGCAATAAACTAATCACTCAATGGTTATTGTCGTTATTAATAGCAAAGGGCAATTGCTCAAAATTGTTTAAGAAATTAAATAATTTTCTGTAATTGTTTTCATTGTTTTTGAGTGTTAGGGTATGTGTAAAGGTGCTATTGTAAAGACAAATGGGAACAATGCATCTTTATTACATTTAAGAAATTAGGAGACAGACAAGTAATTTTAATTTGATTTAAGGCACAATAGCTAACAGGAAGCGGTAAAACATTGCATATATAGATGTATAACCTTGAAAAATTTATATGTTTCAGGAATTAATCGATTTTACACCGTTAATTAAATTTTGTGACAGGTGGAATTAAGAGTTAATTATACAAAATTTTTATTAACGTATTTTGTATTAGTGTGTCTGTCTCCCCAAATAATTAGTTATAATAATTAATATTCCGTTGCGAAGCAATTAAATAATTACGAGTCATATTGGTAAACTATCTCTTTGTTAATTCCTCCAAAAAGTTACTTGCAATTTAAAGAGTCTATAAAAACAATAAATGCAGTTAAGATAAACAGTTTAAGGATTAAGATCGCAGCAGTTTAGAGTTTACAAGGTATAAAGAGTAGACAATAGTACAAAAGCGCAGAAAGTAAACTCGATCTAATTACGTGTGCTTCGTTAATTAGATATAAGGTCGTCTCGATTTCCACAGCAAAAAGTCGTACACAGCCAGGAACTCTGTGACGCAGGAGACCCACAGAGGACCACATAGCCAGACATATTATTTCCTGTGCCAATAAAGTTGTTTTTATTCGTCAACTCATCGTCCCCATAACCGCGAAGTGATAGGTTTGATTTATTTCCATAGCTTTTCGGGTTACAGTTGTCAGTTAGTGATTTGTTAAAATGACAAATCAAACCACAGTATTACCTAATGGAACACTCCAAAATAATTTAGAAGAAACAATAAGCACAAATAAGTTGTCCGACTTATTTCAAAAAATAACATTGGGCACAACTCTAAATTTAATCGACGATTATAAGGGAGGACCTGATTATGACCTCTTCATCAATAGAATCCAAGCAATAGGGCGAAAAAATCAATGGACGGAACAAGACATGATGGAAGCTATGGAACATAAACTCAAGGACATGGCGAAAACGTATTATTTTGCGCTAAGGGACGATGACAAACCAGGTTCGATAGAAGAAATGCGAACATGGTTAAAAAGGGTATTTGGAAAAAGAAAAAATTTCCAACAAGCCAAGTTAGAATTAGCAGCGTGTAAAAGAAAACAGGAAGAAACGTTAGGGGCCTTTGCAGAAAGAATTAAAATGGCCGCTAACAACATCTTTTCGGTAGAGGAACAAACACCGGAGAAAAAAATTTACAAGAATGCATTGATTGCAGAACAGTTTATAAACGGGCTAGACACGCGTCTAGCTAACGAAATTTTGTCCGTAGGTGTTTTTCTTAATTTAAAAGAAGCTCTTGAAGTAGCTGAGAAAAAAGAGAATATTGTAGACAGGTTAAGGGTAAATCCGCCGCAGGATTTAGATGTTGTAGCTACAATAAGAGCTTTGTTGTCGGAGAAGGAACAGCTCACAGGAGATGATATAGAACCAAAGAATCTACCTAATGACAGACACCGGGGGGAAATTCTGAAACACAGCGAAGGCCGCCGAAAGGATGGTAAAGAAGACAACCACGATGATAAAAATAACCGCGAACGAAGCCGGGAAAGAAGTAACCGTAATCGTAGCTACGACAGAAATCTTCGCGATCACAGCCGCGATAGAAAAAATCGTGATATTAAGGAAAATAACCGCGATAGAAGTTACGAAAGGAGTAATCGTAACTACGAATATGAAGAACGTAACCGGAGTTACGATCACGATAGCGATCGTAACCGCGGGTACGAAAGGAGTGATCGTGACAGCAAATATGACCACCGTAACCGGGGTTACGATTACGGAAGTAGCGATCGTGACCGCGGGTATGAAAGGCATAGCCGCGATTACAGTTACGAAAGACGTGACCGCAGCTACGGCAGGAGAGAGCGCAGAGATTATAGTCGCGAAAGAGAATTGCAGCGGGAAAATCGCAACGAGGCACGAAAAGTTAATTTTGAAGACAATGGCCCACGCGGAACTAACTACCGAAACGCACCGAGAAACCGCGATGAACGGCTACCGAAATTTAAATATATGTTTAACAGGTGCATAAAATGCGCCAAACCTGGACATTATAGCAGCTGCTGCAGGAGCGAAAAAATATTTTTTTGTTTCAACTGTGGCGACCGCAGCCATACCTACAGTAACTGTTTTTTAAACTGGAACATAGCCTCGATAACACAACAGAAATAACACACACAATTTTAAAACTCAACCCAGAAAATTCAAAATATATTGTGTTGTTTATTAATAATCAAACATCGACTTGGCTTCTAGACACAGGAGCAAGCATAAGTTTAATTAAAGCCAGGATTGTAAGTTTATTTAATTTAACAATACAAGAAGATAATCACATAATAACGGATATATCTGGGAAACAAATAAATAAAACAGGTAAATGTAACATAGAACTAAAATTAAATAAAACTGGCAGTAAGATATTAAAGCATACATTTATAATTTGCGACGATAATTTAAATTTCCCCACGGATGGTCTAATAGGTATGGATTTTTTGGAGTTATACACGCCCCAACTTTGCTTCGCGAAAGGCAGGCTTATGCTATGTGGTTTAGGTTTACCTCTGCTAGACACATCACGGTTAAATCGGACGGTTACTAACAGTAATTCGGCGGAAGAAATAAACTGCAGACGTGTAGGCAGTCGACTCGGACGGCTTAAAAGTTCTTCCGAAGTGTCAACACTAAAAGTTAAGGAAATTAATAGCCCAGAAGAATCTAATCACAATGCATTGACAAAAAATAACGTTCGATTTCAGGAAACAGACAATGGTAGGGATCTGATCAATCCTAAAACCAATACAAATGGTATTAGCTCCAAGCAACCAAGTGTAGTCAGATTGACTGAAGATTTAAGTATACCTGCATTTCACGGTTGTAATGTTAGTATTAGAGTAAGTAAGCGCATACCCTCTGGTACTATGATTTGCGAACCACTCAACAACACAGCTTCGGGAATTGTAACCGAGCAAACAATAGTTAATTTACAAAATACATCAAACAATAACGATAGAGAAATTGTGGTTAGAATTCTAAACGTTACTCCGATACCTCAGTCCATAAAGAAAAATACTCCAATCATTAAAATGACACTTTCGAATAACCGTGTATGTGAAGATTATAGTATTACAAAGGATAGAGAGAGCTTGCCGAGAAACAATAAGGAATTCGTGGTCAGGGCTTCTAGCAGTAGGGAGTTGTGTATTGTAGTTTGTAAGTTTTTAAAGGATTGGGAAGACATTTTTGCAGTGTCAGGTAGACCGCTGAAGTTCACGAAGGGTGTGAGACATGAAATCGAGATAGACGGGACAAAGGGTCCAATTAGAAAAGCACCCTACAGAGTACCAGTGGCTAAAAAGAAAATAGTGGAGGAAAAAATTGAAGAAATGTTAAAAAATGACATAATTCGCCCTAGTTCTAGCCCATGGAGCGCTCCTATAGTATTAATAGAGAAGAAAACCGAGACAGGTAGCATTGATTATAGATTTTGTATAGACTATAGAGCTTTAAATGCAATAACAAAGAGAGACTATTTTCCTATTCCAAACATACATGAAACAATAGATTCACTAGGCGGTGCCGAACTATTTACTAAATTAGATTTAAAATCAGGCTATTGGCAGGTAGAAGTACATCCCAAAGATAGAGAAAAGACAGCGTTTTCAGTACCTTGGGGTCATTACGAGTGCAACAGGATGCCGTTTGGTCTAGTTAATGCGCCATCCACGTGGCAGAGGTTAATGTATTCAGTCTTGGCGGGGTTGATAGGTATTCATTGCTTTGTGTACCTGGACGACATTATTGTTTTTTCAAAAAACAATGTGGAGGAACATTTTAATAAACTTCGAATGGTTTTCCAGCGTTTACGAGATTACGGATTAAGTTTAAACAAAGAAAAATGTGAATTTTTGCAGGAAGAGGTTAAGTACCTGGGTCATATAATTAGCAAGAAGGGAATTAAACCTGATCCTAGTAAGATTTCTACAATCAAGAAAATTCCAGTTCCCAAAAATGTCACAGAAATTCAGTCGTTCTTAGGTATTACGGGTTATTATAGGAAGTTTGTAAAAAATTTTTCAGCTATTGCATATCCCTTAACTCAACTAACGAAGAAAAATGTCAAATTTCAATGGACAGATAAGTGCCAGTCGTCCTTCGAGACACTAAAAAATTATCTTCTTAAGGAACCCATTTTAAAATACCCAGATGTTAATAAACAATTCATTCTTTTAACAGACGCTTCTTCTTATGCCCTAGGCGCCATCCTTTGTCAAGTTCACAGCGGTAAAGAGTTACCTATAGCGTACGCCAGTCGACAACTTTCCAAAGCGGAAATAAATTATTCTACTACAGAGCGCGAATGTTTAGCTTTAGTTTGGGGAATTAAACATTACAGAATTTATTTATATGGTAATGATTTCCTTGTTTACAGTGATCACCAACCACTTAAATGGTTAATGTCTGTTAAGGACCCAAGCAATAGACTAATGCGTTGGTCGCTTTCCTTATCCGAGTACAGTTTTAAAGTTATGTATCGTCCTGGAAAAAATCATTCAAATGTAGATGCGCTGTCAAGAATAAAGTTGGTTAGGTTAATAAATGCTACGGAAATTTGGGACCCAATGTGGAGTCGTAACGAAGTAAAAAACTTACAAAAGGCAGATGCGAGCTTAAAAACTATTTATAATGCATTACACTTAGGCAAGGGGAGTAACTATTATTTGGATATAGACGGATTATTGTATAAAAAATCAAAGGATCAGCGCTACGAAGATATGTTAGTGGCTCCGGCAACGATGATCCCATCCATAATGAAGGCGTACCATGATTTACCACTTTCAGGTCATGTAGGAATAGACAAAACATTAGAAAGGATTAACAAACATTTTTATTGGCCAAAAATGGCCGAGGACATAAAAAATTACGTAAACGCATGCATACCGTGCGCGAAAAGAAAAACATCACCGCATATTAAACCGACACTTTTACAAAAATTTACTATACCACCGAGACCTTTCTACAGAATAGCAATGGATGTTGTTGGACCGTTGCCGGTAACCGATCAACAAAATAAATACATATTAACCATCCAAGATGCATTGACTAAATACGTAGAAGCTTTCCCAATGAAAGACCAAACAGCAGATACGGTAGCCAGAACTTTTATTACAGGGATAATTTTAAGACACGGAACGCCCAAACAATTATTAACCGATTTAGGAACTAATTTTACCTCAAAACTCTTCGAAAAAATGTGCAACCTTTTGAAAATTAAACATTTGAAAACGACTGCGTATAGACCGCAATGCAACGGAGCATTAGAAAGGTTTCATAGGACATTAAAAGATTTATTGTCACATTACGTTCAACCGAATCATAGAGACTGGGATATTTGGCTACCGTTCGCTTTAGCATCGTATTGTTCCTCAACACATAGCGCCACAGGTGAAAATCCTTTCTTTTTATTGTTCGGTAGAGATATGGATTATCCATATGACGAGATGTTCAAGCCACTACAGGTAAAGTACGATAACGACGTAAATTATGTCTCGGAATTTTTAAATAGGATGAAAATAGCGCACAAAAATGCAATAGATATGATAGAGAGAAATACAGAAAGGGTGCACGACACATTTAATAGAAAAGCGGAATTACACAAGTTTAAAATAGGCGATAGAGTATATGTGTTCGATCCGTCAGATAAGCCAGGAATAAGCAGGAAATTAACAAAGAGATGGAAAGGACCTTATAGAATTATAAATTTAAATAACGTTACCGCCGAGGTAAAAGAAATACACGGGAATAAAATAGACAAAGTACATGTTAATAGATTAAAATTATGCCTAGCAACGGAAAATCAGGTAAATCAAATGGGACTTATACCCATTAAGGTAAGACAAACGAACGATTTAAACAAGTATCCAACGATCGGATTGTATACCGAGGAAGACCCCGAGCATATACCAAGGAAAGTTAATAATACAATAACACAATCGTCCAGTTCACAACATCAAGAAATTAATTCTTCAGCAAGGGATAATAATTTTTCTTTCAGGAACATTGATAATAATCCAAATCTAGTTTTCAGTAAAGATCCCCCTGTAGCTTTCGATCAGCAAGTAAACCCAACAAATACGGAGACAGCAACAAATTCAACAGCCAAAGTGAGGTCCTCTACACCAACCAGGAAAGAAAAGCCGACCGAGTTACATCCCATGGTTCTGCGTAGCAGAGGGAAGGCCGAAACACAGCCATGGATGTATAAGAGAAGAAAATAAATATCGTTAAACCAAAATATTTTAGATCCTCATTTAGTTTTCGAAATGTTTTAGAAATGTCCACCACGGGGGTAATCAAAAGAAGAAGGCGGAAATAACAACGAGCCAACAAATATGCATCCAAGGAGAATCGCACACAATCAAAAGTCCAATCAGACCGTCCAAAGAATCCAATTGGACCAAAGCGGCCTGTTCCAGCCTATCACAGCATCCCAGACGTACCATGCCAAGATGTAAACGAAGAAGACGACCGCACCTCAGGAACAACAATATTGCAAAGGGACGCAAAGAAGTTCAAAAAGAAAGAAAAAGAAGCCAATAGCCTAGAAGAAAGAAAAGTTATGACGAACCCAGCAGTTAGAACGATTTAAGATGATTAGCCACAAAATCATTCTATATGTCAAACGTTACAATGACTAAAGAACCTTGAAGAATACACCAGCAGCATAGCAGATGCAGGAAATAGCAGCAACAACCCCGGTAGCAATCCAATCATCAGCGCCAACACCTACAAGTACAAGGAGCAACGTTGGAGAAAAACTAAACCAACCTAGAAAGTGCAGAGACGAACAAGTGAAGTGTTTGGTGCGTGATACAGTGACACAAACATAGTGAGAGTTAAAGAACAGACCAAGCCTGAGTGAAATCATGGACTAGGGAAAGACTAATTAGTATAGATTTAAGAGGATTGTACACCTTATATTTAGTTTGTTAGTTTTAGTTTAAGTTGCTTGGTTTTTTAACGAATCAATTTGTTATTTTGCAATTTTTTTTTATTGATTCGTTTAAAAAGGGGGGAGTGATGTAATAGGGTAAAAATCTGAAGTTTCACTAAATTTCAAAGAAATGGTTGTTTTGAAGAATTAAGAAATTTAATACTTAGAAGGATTTTTAAGAGAGCCAGATGTCACTTGGGGGGGCCTAGGAGCATGTTTTGGAAGTAATAAATAAATAGATAGAAAGTTTCTTTGTCCCCGAAACGCGCACTAAAAAGTAGCCAGATGATGTTTTTCTTGGAAAAAGCCTTAACGCTCAATTGAAAACGCTTCCCTTTGTTTAAATCGATCGTTGGAAAATTAAATAATAGAGAAAGTAGTTAAAAGAATAATAACAAATTTATTTAGTTAATAATCATTTAGATTAAAGAATTAGGACTAAGATAAGGATATAACCAGCCGTATAGTAGTTTTACCGATAGGTTTTAAGAATTTAATGTAACCCGAGAAAATTGTCTAATTGTATAACTTAGGTTGAAGTAAAAGGGTAGTTAGTAATTGCAGACATAGGATATTTTAATGTTTTGGACTTTGTTAACAGATTTAAATTTTTATAGAAAATAAGTAACTTTGTAGTTAGGCAACCCCGAATTCACCCTAAAGTCAGCGTTAAGTAGGGGTAGAAATTTCTCACTGCACGCCTCTGATTGGCCAGAAACTTCAACCCTGAGGCAAGTCACGCCCTCGACTTAAGAAAGTCTTTAAATACTCTGTACCACAGGGTTTGACAGATTTTATCTTGCAAGATTTCGCGCGCGTCGTTTCCGAGTTCGAAGGTCGAAGTTCTAGCCAGTCAGTGTAATTAATAAAGTCAGGTATATTGTTAAGTTTATTGTAAAGTTGCTTATACAGGTGCTCGCAGTTACGTTCACCTTAAGTGACCGGTTTAGTTTAAAATTTGTAGTTTAAAGTATTAGTTTTATAAGATTCATTTAGGTTACCTTTTTCTAAAGTTAATTTAGTTTTCGCTTATCAGTTTAATTCAAAAGTTAGTTTTTTAATCTTAATTTCTCCGTAAATTCTTTGTTAATTTTCTTTACCGTTAAATTATTAATTTTTCTTATTTCCTTTGTTAATTTTTATTCTTCTTCTTAATTGTAAATATATTGTTTGTGGTTAGAATCGGCTGTGTTTCTTTGGGTACCTGTTAATTCTAATTACCCAGTGCTTGGCAAGCGTAAGTATATCGGGATTCGCGAAGTGTTCCGGGAGATCCGTCGCGAGTGACTTAGTGTGGTAATTCGTGCTTATTGGGATTACCAAATCATCGGCAACCGTCGCTGGATTAAAGGTCAGATTAGTGGTAACATCCTTGTAACGGACTGATAGTAGTCTATATCAGCCCCGCTCCCCGCGTTAATTAACCCAAAAAACCACCCGTTACAATATTATGTTGGATGCAACGTGGTCTATCTAAGTTGTATAAACTAATTGCCTGCATGAATCGAAACAATTTTATTAAATGAATTAGATGTACAAAAATAAATATTCATTATATTACTTTGAGGATCAATGTTGCTGGTTGCTAATGGAATTTTTGTTAATACATATAGGTAGCTGCATATATATGTATAATGGTATATTTTAAGAATTTAAAAAGCAAATTAACTATAATAAGCCCAATCTGGCATCACTGCATCGAAGCGAGGTCACGTGGTACTATGGAGTACTTTCCTAACGTAACGTAACACAAGTTTTTTTTTTTCAAAAAATGTCCTTTAATTAATAAACTTTGAATTTTATTATTAAATCAAAATATGATCTGTCTAAGTAATCACATTCATGAAAATCGTTTAGTTTAATGTTGTTCTAAGAAAGACGTTAACATTTTCCCAGAGTAGCCATGTATCTTGTGTCAAGTTCCGTTAAAATAAACGACGGCATTTATATACCCATTAGTTTTTATTGATTTACCCCGAGCCATAAAGTGATCCTAGCAAGTTTCCTGGAAAACATATTAGTTTTTTTGTAGGCGACGAATGTATTAATCGGGGAAAATTTATTAATTTTACCAATATAATACAATAATTTTAATTATTTTTAATAAAAATAAATAAATTTAATACATCATCTCTTGTGTGAAAGGAGTATTGTACAATAAGTGTATTATTGTAATAAGTGTTATAAAAAACATCTGGGAAAATATTTAACTTTGTTTTTTGTTACCTCTAAATATTATTTTTTATATTATAAAAATATTTGCTATGATAAAAAAATTATCCCATTATCGTACATGTTATCTTTACTTTCAATGTGAAAAACTGCTTCTATATCAGATTTAACCGGTGTTTAGTCCATTTTCAAGAAGTTCATATCGATTTACATATAAAAATTTGACATTTTGACCGGGCTGCCGGTAATACAGATTCCCAAGTTACTAACTTGATGTTAGAATGGTTACTCTATTGTTTTATAGATGCAGCTCTAAAAAAATATTTAAATTAAATAATTTTTAGATAATTATAAGTATTTGTGGTAAAAACAGTACAGCATGAAACTCGTTTATAAACTTTAATTATTTATTTAATTAAACACTCGCTTGCAAGCTAGCTCGTGCCTAATTAACATTCGTGACTAAAACGTCGTTTATCATAGCTTTTTATTTGTTTATATATTTTTTACAGGTAAAACAACTATAAATAAAAAAAATGTCACTTTTAAAGTGAAAAATACACATGCCTTAAATATGGAAATATTTAAAATATAACATGTTTTAATACTTAATTGGTTTATTACATACTATACTCGAGCAGAATTTTATAAATTCATTATAAAAACTTTTTAATAACATATTTACTTAAATTTAGTAATAAATCCGGAAAGCTCGACTAATTCACTTAAAATGTTAATTTACTTAATCCTTGTAATATTATTCTTTTTTTGTAGAGTTAAAAAAATTTACAAAAAATGTTATAAAGAACATCTATTAAAAATGGTCAAATTAATAACTGAATTAATACAATTAATAAACCAATTGTAACAAAACATAACATGTATTTGAATACATTTTTATTTATCATAATAAACTTAATATATGTATGTTTGTTTATTTTACTACTTAATACTAAATTTTTATTTTGATAGGTATGTTGTAGTAAACTTTAAATATTGCATTATAAATAAAATTATATAAAATGAATAAAAGGTATTTGCAAATAATAAAGTTATAAATTCCTATAAATATTCGTTATATCGTTATATTGTTATTTACAAAACGTGTTTAATATTTTAGCATTACATTATTATTTAAATAATATTGTCAATATATTAATACTTCCATTTAAAAACGTAATTTGTTAGCTAATAATTTTAATATTGTTTTGTTACAAAATTAGAATTAACTAAAATTTTGATATAAAACTTAATTAATTAACAGTTTCATAAGCTATTATTTTCATGCATTTAAATTAAATAAAGTAGGCTACCAAAGACGGCTGTACTAAATTTAAAAAAATATATATAGTATTACAGACTTCGTGTAAGAAAGATTTTGCAAAAAAAATGTTTACGTAAATGGCGATAATTTTCGTTCTAAAAATTGAGTTTCTCAGTCCAAAAGAAAAAATTGAAATTTTCTGACAAATAAAAAATTTCTGATTGATTGTTAAATTGGTTTTCGAGAAATCAGCACTTCTAGCAGCCTCGAGTAAGTAGATTTGACTTCATATTGCTAAAATAAAATATAAAACGATTTTATAGGCACGCATGAAAACAAATTAATAATGTATGGAACGTTTGTATTATTTCAATTAAATTTAACGATGATGACAGAGAATCTTTATATAGCAAAAATAATTTTATGGGCATTAAAGCTCTGTATGTTTGCCCCTTGCAGTTGTCATCATGCACAGTAAAATCCGACGTTATACATATAACGTTAAAAAAATTAAAATATCGTACGTACCGTATCTTTTTAATTAAATGCTGCTAAAACATTCGAAAAAGGGTAAAAGCCTTTTCGCTTAATATTAGGTTTGTTATATATGAAAATGTTTCAGCTTCGTTAACCCTAACTGCTCATTATAAATCACATAATTAAGCGGGCGCCTTTTTTGAGCTTTGTTAATTTTAATTTTAAATTGATATTGGATAAAAACGAAAAATTAAGAATGAAAGTATTGCTGAAATATTCTTTTGTAGCTTTTTATTTTCCTCGTTATTGCACATGAATTCGCCGGGCAAAGAATTTTTAAGTACCCTACTTATCGTCACTACAAGGGAAATTTAAATATTCAATCCAATCAAAAGCGTTTCCGAGGACAAAAAATACAATTATGAATTTTAAAAAATTTAAACCCATTTGAATAAGCCTTGTACTTAAAAATTATGTTATCTTTTTAATCTGAATTAAACAGTTTGTAAAACATGCTTCATTCTTATTCAAGTTATGCAAACATGTATCAAGTTTTATAAACGCCATTTCAGTTACGAGTTTTATTAGGCACGAGCGAAGCTTGCGAGCAAGTGTTTAATACAAACGAGTATCTAGAGAAGTTTATAAAACAAGTTGCATATACGACGAAGAGAAATAAGAATGTAAAGCCAATTTTAATTCATATTTGAAATTTGACAAATTTAACCTCACTTTTTGGCAATTTATAATAAAGCTAAAATATATAATTTTATAATATAATTTTTATTTTGTAATATTTTAAAATTATTTAAAATTATAATTGTGAAATCAATGTCAATAAAAGTATATTAGAAATTAAATATTATTTTAATTTATCTGAAGCGAAATAAGGTTTTTGCTACGCCACTGCCAGAGTAAAAAAATGATGACGTACATGTTGCGTTCACTCTGTGATCCTTCTGCTTTATAACGGCGAGGGCAGTGTGGTTTGAGTGTGCTTCCGCACCAAATGGCCACCCGGCACTGATGGGGTCCAAAAGACCGAAACAGGTTTTCTGTGGTAGCACAATTGAAACAAAACCACGGTGATGAAGTAAAAGGCCATTTCTTGGTTGGAATAACACAACTAAATCAAAATTTTTCGTAGATAAAAGTATCACTATTTATATGTATACAAAATAGTAAATATTGTTTTAATGGCAAAGCGCCTAGATATCATATACAGTCGTTCTCGGTCGTTCTGTTTTATGCATTAAAATTTTTTGTAAAAATAGACAGATTAATCTACGTGTTTTCATAAAAATAAATCTTCAAAGAATGCAGTGTAATAAGCAATTTCTTTGGTAAAAGAGCGTTTTAAAATAACGCCAATATTCCTAATATACAAAATATACTTTCTTTTTACGGTAATCTACTATTTTTAAAGCAGAATGTCTATATCCGTGGAAAGAATATAAACCGGCCACTTAAACTGAAAGCAAAAAATCTTCCCCCGGTATCCGAGGTATCTCTCACCTGCATTCCATAAAGTAACTTTTTGATAGCTTTTCCCTTTTACGCCAAGTCTATAACGGAATACATTAAGTTTTAATAAGGCTGAATGCTTGCCGCTAATATCGCTGGGCCCAAGTCCGAATACATAAACCGGCTACAGCCGAATATTTTATTTATTTCCATATAAAAATTTAATAAATGCCCTTATCGTCCCTATCTGAAATCTGTCTTTTATTATAATTAAATATTTATGTTTTTAAATAGACTTAAAATTAGGAGACAAAGTTAATCAATACACAGTAAAAAATTTTGCCCGTGTAAATTTTTTAGTGTAGGGGTAAAAATATTAGAGTTGATATGTAAGTGTAGAAGTTACACTACAAAATACACTAGGTAGAATTTAGTGCTTATTAACTTTATTAAATACATTTAAAGAATATGAACATTATATATTATTAAAATAAATCAAAAGGATAGAAAAACTTAATGCGAGTGTTTATTACCTCTTAGGGCCGGTTTTTCAATCGTTGGTTAACTTTATCTTACGGTTAATTTCCTTAGATACTATTGTTAACACAATCGTATCTAAGAAAGTTAACCGTAAGTTAAACTTAACCAACGATTGAAAAACCGGCCCTTAATGTGTTAAATAATGACAAAATGTACACTACAGTGCATGCCAATTTTTTTGTCTGTTTTGATGTTACTAAGAGCTCTTTTTTCTTTACAATACTAGTGAACATTGTATCACAATTAAAGTTAAATTACACCAATAGTGGCAAAATAGACAGAAAAAAAATTGGTAATAATCGAAATGCGTTTTAAAATGTTTAATTGGTACCTATCTACCTAGGCAGTGCATATCCGGAGATACCGCGTTGTGGAAGTGTGGCATTTTTGTTCAGTTAGATTTTAATTACGGTGAATCCATAAGAGGACATTCTTATTTTTTGGTAGGTATTATACTTCCTTTTTCTTTAATAAATACCAATATGTTAAAAGGATGTCCATACCCGACCTATATTATATATCAATAATTTACGGCAGTAGGTCGGGTACTTGTAACATTAATAATATAAATACATACACACTTGATTTACTTTTTATTTTCAAACGTAATGGTTGTTATATTAACCTATACCTACATTTTTATCAATATTATGGAAAATTTGTACACGTGTGGTAAATCCCCGACATACAGCCGCCTGACGCCTCTCTACCAATGGGATCACCCATTTTGTATAACAGAAAAATGGATTCCTGATAAATTATCAAGATAATTCATTGCTTACAAGTTGACAGCCAGTAAAACATTGCATTGATCTAAAACTTTTACGTTTTAAGGAACCATTTTGCTTAAGCCAGCCATACGACTCAAATATAAAATTATATTTTAAAAGGCACCGATTTTGATAATTGTCATAGATTTTTGTTCCAAATAAATGTTTCTCTTTATTTACCTCTTCGTTTTATTCACTACCACCAATAGGTTTTACTCAAATAATAGTGTTAATTTACACTGGAAGTTTGCACTAACAGAGTAAAAGTACCTTTCTAAAATTAGAACCTTTCCAAAGTAGTGTTAATTTACACTGAACAAAAGTGGGATTTTACCCAGGAATCGTAGAAGTACACGATTTTAGGTAAATTAACACTTTTTAATACAGTGTAAAATTACTTTATCCTCAGTGCTATAGTGTTAAATCATACTTGCTTACTTGGGGAAAATTACACTACAAATTAACTCTAATTGTAGTGTTATAAAACAACACTATTTAGTGTGGACCTGTGTAAACTCTAATTAGTGTTGCTTAGAGTTGATTTTTTTTACTGTGTATCTATACATTTTTTTAATAATTTATTTTAACTTAATATTTTTTGTATTTTGTATTGATTATCTTCCCATTAAAATAATTTAATTTGGTTCAAATTACACTAATAAAACAATTTTAAAATTAATTAAAAATAATATACATTATGTTACCTAAAAAAATGAAAAAAAACTAAATGAAAAATGTTCATTTCTCAGATATAAATTGAATCGTTACTTTTATTTTGCAAAAAACTAGAACCCAATTTCCAATACCGTTTAAGAAAAGAACAATTCATTTTGGCTGTCAAATAAATACCCGTATTGCTTTAATAGCTCAAGTGTATAAAATTAAATTGGAGTTTATTATTTTTTCTTCGGCGGCGTTTCTTTATTGCTGCGACAAAATCAGGAAAAATGATTAAAATTTCGTTTAAGAGGCGCAGAAAAAAGAGTTTACAAGTCAAGAAACAATTACTTTCCAGCATTTATAATCAAATCAACTGTTTTACGCTCCCCGGAGTAATCCAGCTGCTACGAAAAAGACATGCTTAACGCCATTTGAAATTAAAAGTCAATTTGTTAAGTTAAATCTGCTTGGAAATATTTTCAAACAATTTGGGATTTTAATTTGTACTACACAAAACAATTATATATATTGGGTCTCAAGTTACAGACTCTACGTAAGTACTTTAAAGACCTTTGTTTTAATTTTTTTATACCTAAAAAGTTTTCTTTAGGTGTTGAAACTTTAAATTGGATTTCGATGAAGGGATTAATTTTTAATTATGTTTGTTTGCTAGATTTACTTATCCAATTGTTTTTAAATTGAATACAAAGTAAATTTGCACTCAAATAATTGGGTTTATTCCTGTTATTTGTAGATTACATTTAACAATTAACTTTGATTTGCCAATACTGCAAAACAATTATAGTATTTTTTTTTGAGAAATAAGTCTTTTTCGGACTTTTGGACAAATCATAGCCAATGAGTATAACTTTTGATGGGAGCAAATATTTCTAGAAAATAGTAAACTTCAAGTTTAAATTACTACACAGAAAAAAAAAATCAACTCTAAGCATTACTAATTAGGTCCACTCTAAATAGTGTTGTTTTATAACACTACAATTAGAGTTAATTTTTAGTGTAATTTTCCCCAAGTAAGCATGTATGATTTAACACTATATATAGCTATAGCACTGAGGTTAAAATAATTTTACACTGCATTAAAGTGTTAATTTCCCTAAAATCGTGTACTTCTACACTTCCTGGGTAAAATACCACTTTTGTTCAGTGTTAATTAACAATTTTAGAAAGGTACTTTTACTCTTTTAGTGCAAACTTCTAGTGTAAATAAACACTATTTTTTGAGTAAAACCTATTGGTAGTAGTGAATAAAACGAAAAGGTAAATAAAGAGAAACATTTATTTGAAAAAAAAATCTATGACAATTATCAAAATCGGTGCCTTTTAAAATATAATTTTATATTTGAGTCGTATGGCTGGCTTAAGAAAAATGGATGACAAGTTGTAAGCAATGAATTATCTTGAGCCACTAATATCGTGCTTAAACATTTTTTTTAATTGTTCGTGTTAAAATTTTAATGTAACTAAAATGTATGATAATGTTTAAAAAAAATTATAACTTACACTCCTCAAGATGTTGGAGTGGGTAGCAACTTATCCAGAATTATATAAATAGGGACTTTAATTACGTTAATGTCCTTCAAAAATGGGAAAACTCCCGCAAAAGTTTTGGGAATTTATACCTTTAATTTCCTTTCGGACGTAATTACTAAACGGTTTCAAAAAGTTTCGTGATAAAAGTGTCACATTATCGTTTTATGATATCCGGCTAAAATATTCAAGGAATGTAATAAAACAATGCCCTTAAAAACTATTCCTTAATTTTTAAAGAATTCAGATGGAAAATTTAATTTTAAATGTTTTAATTTGAAAGTTTTGTGACGCGAGATATTCCAGTTTTTTAATGAAATTTTAAATTTAATTTAAATATGCTCTTCTTGTATTATTTTTATATTTTACGTGGCTATATAAAAACATTACTGCCTGTCCAAATAATTTTTTAAAAAATATTTGTAAATGAATTAAGTTTAAAAGCAAATCCTTTCCCCTTTCCCCGCAATGTCTTCCTGAACCTCCTTAAGTATGGCCAAAAAAACAAAAAATATTAAATTGTCATTTTATATAAAAACTAAACAAAATAATAAAAGAATTTTGATTGACTGTAATATCGTATATTATGCAGAAGATTATAAAATTTTTAGACAGTGCATTAATTTATCTCATAAATTTCCGCTGAAAGTATATTAAAAATTTATCAGGCGGATTTTATTGCCTCCATAATTTTTAAAGTTATTCACGCAAAAAATCAAATCGGCGAGATTAAATGCACTAAGCCACCAGCATTTTTCTTTTCAAAGAAAAAATTATTTAAACTTTTAATACATAAAATTTAAAAAGGACGAATAAGTAAATATTTAATTTAATACGTAATAGAAATAGAAATATTGCAGGCTATTATTTGCGTGGTGAGTAGCTAGACGAGAGAATCAAATCATCCAAGTGAATAATGCGCATAATCTCGAGTATAATATTATACTTTATCTACTTTGATAAGTAGATAATTAAAACATTTCTAAAAATTACTAAATAAAATCTGATGGTTAAACACATGTGTGCACACTTTATAAATATTATTAAAGTCGCCTTCTCCCAATTAAAACTCGATTGGTTCAAATCACACTAAATATTAAAATCGGCCAATTACTTATGCCTAACAACGTAAATAAAGAGTTGCCTAACAACCGGAATAATGAACTCAATATTCACGTTGTTAGGCATCAGTTATTTGCTGATATCAATATTTACTGGGCAGTGGCGAATAAGAATGTTGTGGATTTGTTTTGTAACTAGGAAAGTTAAATGTTAATTGTAAAGTACCAATATTTAATATTTTACATTTGGCTTTTGTATTGTATTATTGTACTTATATTTCAAGAAGGTTTAAACTGCAAATAAAAATATTGTTATTATTATTATTTTATTTTTGATTAAAACCATCACAGAATATTACACAGTAAAAAAAATCAACTATAAGCAACACTAATTAGAGTTCACACAGGTCAACACTAAATAGTGTTGTTTTATAATACTACAATTAGAGTTAATTTGTAGTGTAATTTTCCCCAAGTAAGCAAGTATGATTTAACACTATAGCACTGAGGATAAAGTAATTTTACACTGTATTAAAAAGTGTTAATTTACCTAAAATCGTGTACTTCTACACTTCCTGGGTTAAATCCCACTTTTGTTCAGTGTAAATTAAAACTATTTTGGAAAAGTTCTAATTTTAGAAAGGTACTTTTACTCTTTTAGTGCAAACTTCTAGTGTAAATTAACACTATTATTTGAGTAAAACCTATTGGTGGTAGTGAATAAAACGAAAAGGTAAATAAAGAGAAACATTTATTTGGAACAAAAAACTATGACAATTATCAAAATCGGTGCCTTATAAAATATAATTTTATATTTGACTCGTATGGCTGGCTTAAGCAAAATGGTTCCTTAAAACGTAAAAGTTTTAGATCAATGCAATGTTTTACTGGCTGTCAACTTGCACGCAATGAATTATCTTGAGAATTCATTAGTAATCCATTTTTCTGTTAAAAAAAATGGGTGATCCCATTGGTAGAGAGGCGTCAGGCGGCTGTATGTCGTGGATTTACCACACGTGTACAAATTTTCCATAATATTAATAAAAATGTAGGTATAACTAAATATAACAACCATTACGCTTTAAAATAAAAAGTAAATTAAGTGTGTATGTATTTATATTATTAATGTTACAAGTACCCGACCTATAGGTCGTAAATTATTGATATATAATATGGGTCGGGTATGGACATCCTTTTAACATATTGGTATTTATTGAGTATTAAGGCTTAAAGAAAAAGGAAGTATAATACTTACCAAAAAATACCGTAATTAAAATTTAACTGAACAAAAATGCCACACTTCCACAACGCGGTATCTCCGGATATGCACTGCGTGGGTATATAGGTACCAACCAAACATTTTAAAACGCATTTCGGTTATTACCAGTTTTTTCAGTCTATTTTGCCACTATTGGTGTAATTTAACTTTAATTGTGATACAATGTGCACTGGTAGTGTAAATAAAAAAGAGCTCTTAGTAACATCAAAACAGACAAAGAAATTGGCATGCACTGTAGTGTACATTTTGTCACTATTTAACACATTAAGGGGTAATAAGTTTTTCTACCCTTTTGATATATTTTAATAATAAATATTGTGAATGTACCAATGAATAATGTTAATATTCTTTAAATGTGTTTAATAAAGTTAATAAGCACTAAATGCTACCTAGTGTATTTTATAGTGTAACTTTTACACTTACAAATCAACTCTAATATTTTTACCCCTACACTAAAAAATTTACACGGGCAAAATTTTTTACTGCGTATTGTTATATTATGTATATTTTTTTACTACATTAAATTTTGTTGATGACGTATGGTATAACTGAGTAATTAAAATTAATTATGATTCCGTTCATATTTATTAAAGCATTTCGGAACGCAAATTTAAACCACACAATTTCCACTACAGTAAGCCTTATTTATTGAGTCTAGTTATCCAGTAGGTAAGTCTTTAAAATAATAATGTGCCGTACGTGGATTTTGGTTTTGAATGGCGAATAAACAGGGACATTAATTAAATGTTGCGGTTAAAAGTGAATATAATGGCCCCGTTATCGTTTAAATAATGTCGATAGAAAGCGCTGTCTACAAACAAAAGACTTTACACGAAAATGAAAACTTTTAATAAGCATGCAGCCCGTTTGGCCGTTAAATTAATACATCCAATGCAGTTTGTTAAATTTATTAATATAATAAAGTTTTTGAATGCTTCTCGTGATACGCTTAATAAAGTTTTAAAGCTATTTCATAAAAAATTCAACTTTACCTTTTGGATTTTAAGACTTTTAGGATATTTTCGTTTTACAAAAAATTGTGCTTTAATTTTTTTGTTATATAATGTATACTGCGCTTCAGTGTTGAGCACTGTAATCGTAGTTTTTTTTTTAATTTGCCTTTCTCGTGGTTATTTTGTTTTGCTTCCTTAGGACTTGATAGCTTCACATGACATCTACAGTTCATTTTTTTTCGTGTTTTTTTAGTAGGTTGGTGGCTTATGCCAGTTTGACTTAGTATTTTTAGTATTTAAAAATGGTATTTCTGCTAAAGTAATACTTTTTCTTCTGGGCCGTAAAGCAACCTATATTTAACTACTTTTTTTATATGATTTTACTTATCCAAGCACCACCAAAGCCAAATTAATTGCATTTTTAACTACGAATTTCGACAATTCAACTTGACAACTGCACAATGTAACCTACAATAATTTATACATAACCACAATTAGATTTAAAACTAGCTTAGTTTGTTTTAATCAATGCGACCAACTTGACAACTGTATTTACCAACCAAAACCCTAAATTTGCAACGTTGCCGCAGTCCAGATAAAAACATGAACTTTATTGATTCTTAAATTTTTATTGAACAACATCAGCAACAATACAAATATGTAATAACATTGTCATAATATCACACTATGAGATGGCATTTAAAGCAGAATATTTTGTTTGAATTTTTTTTCTCAAAAATTAAAAAAAAACTTCTCGAATGGTTAGTAGCAAAAGAAGTTAAGTGCAGTTAAAAAATCACTATTTTTTTATTGGTAACTTTGTTTTGGGTAAAAAATTACAGAAATTACATTTATAGGGATACCTACAAATATTATTTTTTGCCAAATCAAAAGGGATCAGATTCAAATTTCAGATCTAAAAAAATATTAAATAATATTTTTTTTAATATATTTTTTTGATAAAGTAAGTTTAAAACCTACTTTGTTTTTAAATTAACCCATAATAAATGTTTCTGTTTGCATTATGTACTTGTAAAATGCTTTAAAGTTAATGTTAATTGTTATAAAGTGTGGCTTAGTTCAAAAACTAGTCCCAATTTCATAAAAACAAGTAATTTAATTAAAATTGATGGCCAGCTTTTATTCCGCTTTATCATTATTTAACCCAAAAAGCACATTCCTATATTTTATTAGTTCGTGATTTTCAACAAAATTGTATATACAAATTATATTTTAATTAATACAGTTCAAAGTTAAAACATTCAAACAAATTTATAAATTAAATGTTTAAACTGTTAAAAATATATAAAACAAATACTCTTTAAATTATCAAACAGTTTTTTTACGCCAATCTTTGAAAGGTTTATATAAACATTTTTGTAACTAAATAATTATAATATTTTTAATTAGTTTATACCAGGGCTGGATGCTCCCGTGTACGAGTTTTTGGTTCGTCCCGCGCATGACGTCACTTGATCAAAGAAAATAGAGAAATTTCTGGACATAGTGCGTTTTTATTAAACTTAATATTGAAGAAAGTGTTATAATATGGATAATAGATACTTTCAGTCCTTGATAACATTTAGGGCTGTAGTTTAAGCGTTGGTGTTTTAAATTAAACTTATAGTCACTGTCCAGAAAATGTTTATAGGAAACAGAAGCGGTCTTAATGTAAATATTGTCTATTATTTTTGTGGCATTTAAACACTGTTTCCACAAATCAAACTTTTTCGGGAATCGATTAAATTTAATGTTTTTATTTAAAGGGTTTTTCTTGGACTGGTTGTCCGAATTGCATCCAAATATGCCACACCGCATTTTAATAAATGCAAATGGCACTATACAATCTAAAACACAAACAAAACAAGTTAACGCAACACAAAAACAATAATAAACAAACCTAACAGGTTAACCTAACGCAATAACAATAATTTGAACGCTGAAAAGTAATTCGAACTTTACCGAACACAAAAACGACAAGTTATACAAAAAGTAGAGCAAGTTAACATCCAAAAGCATCGCAAAAACAAGAATTTTAGCAGCAGATAATTAAAAAGCACGTTAAAGATTTAAAAACACTCATCAAGTGACGTAATTAAGCCCCGCCCAACATGCGCACCATACTATCTTAAGGTGTATGTATCTTGAGTTTATTCCAACTTTCACTTGGCTATTATTGATAAGTAGCATCCACTAATAAAAAATATCAGTAAAATACTTAATTCCGAATTATAATCTCAAATAACAGTATAATTATTATATTTATTATCTATGTTCTCTTAACATAATATTGTTTAATTTTCTCCGAAAACTATATAAACAAAATGAGGTCAAAAGTTGTCCAACTTTTGTAGTATCACCCTTTTATTGTTTTAAGTAATACAAAGAACTTACCTCATATCATATCCTCTTATTCATTTATATATTTATACATTTATAAGTAATAAAAAAATTAAATTTATGTAGATTAAGCTTAAAAGATTAATATACTATTATTAAGTATTATAAGAAAAAAAATTATGATTGATGGTATTTTAAGGCATCAAAGAGATAAATAATAAAGTTTCGAATACTTAAACTTTGATGATTTATAATAATATATTTTAAAGGGAACGTTAAGACCTCTGGAATCTAACAAAGAAATAAAAAAATCGAGGAATGATCCCGGTGACACCGAAATTACTGTGTGTAGCAGCGCGTAAATAACGAAATGGTAGGCATAACTCGAGTTTGGGAGGATCGGAACGTAAAAATCTATCGGGAGACGCCTTCGAGTAATGGTCGGATCGATTTTACATTTGAGGTGACCCCTCGAGAAATCGTCGGCTCTGCGGAGATTGTCATAAACTTTAATAAATTCACTGGGCTGCGCGCTTTTGTGAAGTGCAGTTCCGGACCCCGTTGACCTAGGAAATTATGTTTGAACCCTTCTGCCTTACTGTTATTGGCATCAATGCGGTATTGACAATACAAGGCAAACTAATTTATTCTCAAGAATATTACTTCCAACTATTGAAGGGTCAACGGCAAAAAGGACTTATCTAAATTATATTAACTATAATAAAACTTCCATAATATAGGACGTGGAATGAAAAAACGCTGTTAAAAAAAAAACAGGTAGCAAGAATCAACTACTACACTTTATCGCTATAATAACTGTAACGTCTTACTTTTAAACTTTTAAGCAATATAATATAATTTTGTATATTACTTCGAAATTTTTAAGATGTCTATAGAATTTACAGAATAAAAAAAACTTAAAATGAATTACTTTTACTAAAATGCAAAATAAAAAAGTACCTATTGCCCATTTTTTGTTAGGTTGGTGGCTTATGCCAGTTTGACTTAGTATTTTTACTATTTAAAAATTGTACTTCTGCTAAAGAATTTAATTAAATACTTTGACACTGTCAAATTGATAATAACATTTATTATTGATAATTTACTTGTCAATTATAAATAAAAAGATAATTATGCCAAAAACAATAGCAACGAATTCGAATGTAAAAGCCCTTTTGAGGGCAAAACTTCATTTTGATGAAATTATGCCAAATGCCACAATGAAAGAAAAAGTAGATCGCCTTATGGACATTTTTGGAGTAAAAAAGTAACGAATTTGGTTTTATAAATATTACATCACACATTATTTTCACATTTTTTGGACAACATTTACGTTCACAAAAAAATTTAATTTCTTTTATATAAATTCTTTTCAAAACGAAGATTATTTTCCGCTAGGAATACTTTCACTTCTGGGCCGTAAAGCAACCTACATTTAACTACTTTTTTTTATTTGATTTCACTCATCCAAGCACCACCAAAGCCAAATTAATTGCATTTTTAACTACGAATTTCGAACTCAACTTGACAACTGCACAATGTAACCTAAAATAATTTATACATAACCACAGTTAGATTTATAACTAGCTTGGTTTGTTTTAATCAATGCGACCAACTTGACAACTGTATTTACCAACCAAAACCCTAAATTTGCAACGTTGCCGCAGTTAAAAAACAATATAATATTTTAAAATAAAATCAAAACAATTTGGTTAATTGGTATCCCTCCGGTAATAACTAACCACAAATAAAAACCATTTTCACCAACAGAATTATTCGGGTCGAAACTTTTAATTTAAATTTAATATATTTTTACTAATTCATAATATTTTAAATATCAAAAGCAATAAATTTATCATATAATTTTATATTACAGTTTCCCCTTAACTTCTAAATTAATAAAACACGTAAATATAAAAGTTGATATTTCCATGAATTATTTAAAAACAGAAACTTAATACTCGAGCAAATAAATATATAAGTCCTATTTTTAGTGCATAAACTCTAAATGTTTTATTAGAGAATTGAAGTATATTTTTATTTCGAAAGGCAACTTTGCTTGAGTACCAAATAAAATATAGTTCAAAATTTTGTCTCGACATAAAGTTACAATAATAAAATGCGGTATTAAAGTGTTAAGAATAAAAGCGTTCCTAAACGGTAACATTCCATTTTTTATAAGTCACTACACACTTACTTTTAGGCAAAGTGAAAATCAGCGGCGCACTGTGGGGAAAAATTAAAAGTAAAAAAAGACTTAATCCAAAAAAAATAATTTTCTAACAAAGTATATTATTTACTTAAATAAATTGGTACCCCCCTACACAACTAAAAATAGAATATACTACAAACAATGTGTAAAAAGAATAATTAAGTTTTAAATAAAAATATAAGGATAATTTTGCGCATGTACCATATCTCTCCGTATAAATTTAAATTTGTCTCCACTGTTATGTCCCTTAGATAGCGAAAACTCGGAAGGCACGTTTTACCTCGGCAGCATAAAATTTCTTAATCATGCAGTTTTGTTCCTGTGATAAGCGTTTATAAAGCCTTTTGTTTCGCATTCGTTCTAAAATATGTTTGGAACTTGCAACTTGTGAATAACTTCGTTTTTCGATAACATTCGCTATTATGTTTGTGGATTTTTCGCAAAAGTTTAACAAGTTTTTGTTTAGAAAGTGCATTTGCTAAATTGTGTCATCATATACTTACTTTGGCTTGATTAAAAAAATGTTAATTAAAGGTTATACTTGTTTATTTCCTTGCTAGCAAATAAATAAACTTTAGAGAGAGGAGTTTATATTTTTTTTGTCACCCACAACATACATGGTTATATAATGTTTCAATTTTTGCATTTTTAATATGTTTAATTATCGTTTCGGATAATATAAAAATACTAAAATATAAATAACATTAGTACCGATACAAAAAAAAAATTGGCGCAAGGTTCTGAGTTTTGATAAAAATCACAAAAGTTGTAGGTAGTTGCTTGTGGTCACTTTTACATGTTAAAATTGTAAATTGATCAGATATAAATTGCCCTAGTTATAGGCAAATATTCCAATAGAAAAAAAAACATGTTTCCTATAATTTTGGGCGTGATTTCAAATTCAAATTAAAATTCAAATTTATTCATCATTAGGGTGTACATAATAACAAAGTGTTTACATTTTTTTTAAACAATATCATTTACTTCTTGAAAAGCCTAACCATTTGCATTACGTTTTAGATTTAAAAACCCCATGATTTTTTTTAACTCAATATTGTGTATTAGAACCCGATCAAATATTTCGATAATCAAATTTTTCATGGAAAAAAAATGGAATAAAATTGTTTAATATGTTTAAAACAAGCGAATAAAAAAGATGTTATTTTTGCAATCAGCTATGGGCCAAGTAGATTTTTTTTGTATAAATAGCTTTTAGGGGGTTGATTTCGATTTTTTTTAAACGCCTGTATTTCAAAAAGTTGCGATTGGGTTTATTAAAGCAAAAAATTATATAAATTTAATTTTTGTTTTTATTTTTTTTACATGTTTAACTCATGAAAAAGGCCGTAGCTTGAGTTGAAGGGGCCAAAAAAAGTGTATAATTTTAAACAATTTTTTACTTTGATCTTTTGATCTTAAAAATAAGGAAATAAATATTTTTTATAAATTTAGTAATTTTTTATTACCTTCCCTAAACCAACATAAATAAATAAAGTTAAAGCAATATTCACCACCATCAATATTAAAAATATACATGTTGTATTAGATGGCATATACCTGCTTGTTTAGAATCTATTTTCTTTTAACCAAATTAAATATGAATTATATTGTAGTTCATACGATTTTTTCTATAAACCAATTGTTTGCCAGAGTTTTTAACCTAATTACTAAGTACAGAATATAGCCTAATGCATAAAATATTTATAAATGATTATTAATTATAATTATAATTAAAACATATAAATAATAATAATGGTATGATAATTTATGAATAATCCAAATGTTAATGCAGATTATTTTGGCAACTTTCAAAATAACTCATTTTAATAAATGTATAAATAAATTTTACTATAATTTATGTAATAAATCATTAATTTAAAATGAATCACATAATTTAATGTGCATGGTAATTTAATTTGACTGCTCCAGTAATATTTATAGTGAATTTTGTTAACCGGCGCCGCGCGTGTGCGAAAAAAACTTAAATGTGCATCCAGCGCAAATTTAACGTCATAAAATTAATTAGTTTATTTTGTTATATGCGACCGCAAAACACAACTAAACATTTTAATGGGATTCATTTTTAACCTAAATATACACAGGGGCAAAACAGTACCTATTACATGCATATTTAATACGGAGTTTTACATTTAGCGCTTGCTACCTAATTTTATTGTATTTATATTTAACATTTTTTAAATTTGTAGGATTTTGATTTTTTTTAAAATTTAAACTTTTTAAAAACACTTTTTATAATAATTAAAATTTTACAACTACTACAACTAATTTGTAAAAATGGCGAATGCACCGGGATTAATATACTTATATTTACTCCTAAAATTGGGTTTTATCCGTATATAAAAGTGATCATTATAACCTAGATTAGCCTCAAACCAGGGAAATTGCTAATGTTGTATTCTAAAACGCATGTTTGTATTAATAAAAGTTTTATCTAAAATGGTTATTATCCTACAATTGGGTTAAACTTGCATTTATTAATTAATAGGTTATAACCTATTAATTAATAATTATCGTAGTTTTATGCAGTCAAATTTTTAAAGGAAAGAACGGAAAAGACCAAACTTTTAAAAGTCCCTTTTTTTAATTTAACTAATTCATCCAGATATTACTACTTCATGCATTTTAACTACGTTTCCAACTTTTACAAAAATCTAATATTTTTATGAAAACTTAAAATTTCTATAACCTATATATTCATAAAAAAGGTAAATAAATTTTTTTTTCAAAATGTGCTTAGCGTTTAAAGTTTTTCAGGCATATCTAAAAGGACAGTGTAGAAAAAAATTACAGGGATATCTCCAAAAACAAGTGTCTGTGTCTTTTTTGACCTAGTGCAATAAAATAACTTAAAATTCATGCGTTATCAGGAACTTTTTACAACTGAATCATTTATTTTTCGTAACGTGAACAAATATCAGAAAATTCAGGGACTTTAATAGATTACTAATACTTAATTCAGCACACGTATACTACGAAGGCATTTGATGATGACATAAAATGAGACGCATAAAGGATGGTATGTGCTTTTTCTATCCACTAAAGGGGAAACTTAATATAAAAAAGGTTACAACACTAAAATAATAGAATTCTTTGAGAAGACAGACTATTTTACTATAATCACAATTTGTCTGAATGCAGAAGTGTTAAAGTAAAACATAAAAAATGAATTTATGTTGCCAGAAAATCATTAGCAAATAATGATTTATTTTGCTCTCTTAAAATGAAATAATTAAAATTCTACTATTTAAATTAGTACCAGCATTGTTTACCATGAAAATAGTAGTTTTTAGTTTTAAATAGTTCTTTTTTACTACTTAAACAGTTAAAGTTTGACTAATTTAAGATAAGTTACTATCTTGGACTATTTCTGAGAGTAAAAAGTAACACATTTTTTTAATGGTTTTTATTTCTTGCGGTTGGAATTAAATGCCTGTAGGCTCCAAATTGGAATGGCCCATATATCAAACAAAGATGCAAAAAGTTTAGATCAAAACTTTTTTAAACTCCCCAAATACTTTCAAATGTCAGAAGACGTTTTAAACAAAATTTAAAAATTTGGAAAGGGTGTTTTTCATTAAAAGTGAGAGATCTTTAATTAACGATTGCATTATCGACCATCATCGACCAACAGAAGCCACCATTCGACGAATTATGACAAAATTTGTAACATGAACAATGTTGTATTAAATTTAACAAACATTTTAGTTTATATATTTAAATTATATTACTTCTTGAAAATTGTAATTGTTATGGCTTTCGGTTAAAATTATCGTTATATTTTTGTCAGTAGGCAACCAGGCTTACAATGAAAATAAATTTAATTATGTAGCAAGAATTTATTAATATTATTTTGGGCATTATTTCTTATGTTTTAATTGGTTTAATTGGTTTAATGGTTACAATTTATTTTTTATTAACTTTTTCAATAAGGTGTGTTTATTTTATAAAACAATTTTTCATTTATTAAAAATAAATCGCGCATTTCATTTGAAAATCTCTGGCAATCTACTAAATTATATCAACATAAAGGCTACACTACATCCAAAGTTATAAATCTTTATAACTCATATTTTTATTAAAATCTACCTTATTTCAATAAACTTTAATTTTAGCTTAGAAATATCACAGGGTGATTTTTATATTTTATTACAAATTCTTAACATAATATTTAGTTACTAATGATTAAGTCTAATTTGAAATAGGATAATCTGCATAATTGTGCTTATTTTAGGCTTTCAATTTTATTTCAACTTTTACTTTACGTTACTGTAATTATTGTACTGATCATTAAAATTAAATAAATATATTTATACATATTACTAATATTAAAGTTTTTGCAACAATAATATCATCATCATTGTTTTCTATTTCCATTTCCATTTTTTCAACTGCCCACGTAATGTTTCCCGGGACGAGTATCACTTTGAAATTGGGTGGTGATTCGGCACATATTGTGTATGGAATTTAAATTGACTTGTCAAGTTAGATTTTAGATACTTATTCTTTAACATATGCGGAGAGTAAATTTTTTTGACTCTGTGTTCACGGTTATAAGGAATATTACAAAAACACTTTACAAGTGACTATTACAAAAACAAAGAGAGTAAGAGAGATAGTTATAGGCGATTGTATACTATACAATGTATAGGTATAGGAGAGAGGGTAGATTTTGCAAGAAAAAAACTTCCATTCTTGTTCCACTTTATATTGCCATCTTTGTTTTTTAAGGTAAAAAACTTATCAGATATCTTAAAAATACGAACATACGAACCAATTTCGTTGACAATTCAAACAGGTTTTCTTATTTACAGTACGTATAAATCACTAATCAAAAGGTGCTTTGTATTACAATCATAACAAGCTCATTTTATTTTCTCTTTGTCCTAAATTATAAGTATGATTTAAATGTCTTCATATTTTAGAACAAGCATCCAATAAACTATAGTGCAATAAAATGTAAAATTTAAAAATATATGAGTTCTTTATCTGGCCTGATTAATTCTACATCCTTTTATTTATATTTTATTGTTTCAATAGTAAAACAATATTTGCAATAAATTTGCCTGCATACTTAGTATTTCTTTGAAATTTTAGGTTTAAAAATTTTTCATTAGAAACAGGAAAAACTTCCTTATTAACCCAGTATGCGTGAATAAAGTAAATCTATCAAAGTATCAAATGAAAGCGATTGTTACGATCATTAATCGGGGCTGAATTTTTTGCCAGGCTGAAAATTACTCGAGTTAGGCGGACTGATGAAGTGATTGGGTTTGTATATGAGATTCGCTTGGCAATTATACTAATTGATCGTCGTTTTCGATCTAATTTACCTGAATTTTTTTATTTCATTCCCTTTTTGCTTTTGGATTGTTCTATAATTAAGTCATATTGATTTAACGACCATTGCAAAAACATTTGTTGGAACTCGTTAGAACGTTCTTTTTTACCCGCCCACAATTTTCAAACTAGTGTATATTACAAAACTTATCTTAAACTATTGCAGATATTACTTTATAGTTTTATTTAGTATTTACCTATTTTAACAAGTCCTTTTGTATTTTCATAAAATAAATGTTTGTGCATAACTTTATATAACTTTTTATACTCCCACCTTTAAAACGCCCATTATCGTACAGGTTTCCATGACCCTAAGTGACCTTTTAAATACACATTAACAAGTTGTGGCTTTACGGCGTTTTAGTAAAGGGCTAAAGTTTATTTTCAAATGTCATACAATCATACGAAATAGTTTCTCAACGCCAATATTTTAAAAGTTTATATGGACATTGTATGCCCATAAAACATTTTTTTTACTTTCACTGTGAAAAACTGTTGTCAGTCCATTTTCAAGGAATACATTTCTCTTTACACATACAAATTTGATATTTTAACCTGCTTGCCGGTAATGGATGTCGCTTTATAAAAAACTTTAATTTAAATCATTTTTAGTTAATAATAAGTTATTTTTGTAGAAAAATTGTACATACTATGCCACTCGTTTATAAACTTTTCTAGACACTCATTTAATTAAACACTCGCTATCCAGTTAAAAATAAAAACTGAATTGTTGTGCCAGTATACAATTAATCTCACATCAACAATTTATGTATTTTTGATTATATTATTTCTCCATAAATTAAAATTATTTTGTTTTTAATGGTGTTTTTTAAACAAATCACCATCAATTTTTTATTTTGAATGATGGTTTATTACCGTGCTTTTATTCAATACAACTGATCTAACGCCTAAAAGCTTTTTTGCTTGACTGTTTAAACCTACCACAAATTTCAATGCTTTATTTATATTTTTTAGGTAGCTTACTAGCTTCATAAAATCTAATAAAATAATTAAAAAAATAAAACAGCACTCACAATTTTGGTATATTTGCCTATACAATCTAAGAAAAATTAAAACAATAGCTTTGTTCGCGGAGCCCATATATGACTAGTTCCGTATCTGTATAGGGTAAATAATCACGAACCATGCTACGCATGCGCGATTTGGAACCGATCAAGAATTAACAAATCTCCGCGAACGCGTTTCTAACCGCAACCATCAGTCAGCTGTTTTGTGACAAAACTTTTTGGGGAATCTCCTTCCTGATAATTATAGTATTCAGAATTGCTAAATCACTCTGCTAAATCATCAACAATCTCTTTGCTAACTCGAAAATGCTCCCTAAATAGCTGATCATCGAACATGGGAACAATTTCTTCAAAATATGCAGTATTTTTAGGAACTTCAATTAAATCTAAACTATTTTCTAAATCTTCATCACTTGGTGATAGATGATCACTCATCTATAAAATAAGCAAGGAAATGAACAATGCAAGTAAAAAATAAGTATTTCAACTTACGTTTTCGTTAAACAATTTAATTAAAAACAATATAGAACATATAACCTAAAATAAACTTTAAACAATAATGAACAATACGCATGTCTGACAGCTAGTACATGCTAAAATCCTCGGATTGTTTTGACTTGTCAGTAATTAGTTCGAAACTGGTCCCGAAGGCTCCGCGAACGAGTGATCAAATGTCAAATGTTGCCGATTTTTACGGGTGACGTTCATAATATCGAAATTCACTTTATCGAATTCAAAATATCGAACACTTTTTATCGAAAATCAAAATATCGAAAATAAAAAATGTCGAAATGAAAATATCGAAATTTTATTTAATCGAATTTTCAATTTATCGAAAATAAAATCTCGACCGCTGTCATACAGGTTATGACGAATAGCTGTCATCTTGGTTATGCAGGTACACTGCATTGTGCCATACCAAACCAACCCAAACTTAACAACCCAACCCAACCGACCCCGCCCCATTGAGCAATAGAAGTATAATATATCTAAGGGCAGGCTGGATTGTGACAATGGGGCGGGAGGGGCCCAATGGGGCGGGGTAGGTTGGGTTGGGTTGTTAAGTTTGGTTAGTTTGGTATGGCACAATGCAGTGTACCTGCATAACCAAAATGACAGCAATTCGTCATAACCTTGAGGAATACTTTGCTACATTTAGCCTCTAGTTGAAAATGAGGTTAAAATATGCGACGGTTGAGCACACACATTTCTACGTCCGTCCGAAGGACGAGCACACACTTTTCTACGTCCGTCCGACGGTCGGGGAGACACTACCTTTAATTATTCGACGTTTTCAAATCGACATTTTAATTTTCGATATTATCATTTTCGACATTTTGAATTTTCGATATTTTGATCTTCGACATTTTGTATTTTCGATATTTTGATTTTCGATAAAAAGTGTTTATTGAATTCGATATAATGAATTTCGATATTGTGAATGTCACCCGATTTTTACACCGCGAACGCTAAAATTGCCAGTGCGCATGCGCAGTTGTCGCGGATTGATCACGGATGAGCTCCGCGAACAAAGCTAATATTAAATATTAAATAAACCATTATTAAATTCTATTAAAAAAAAATTTAGTTTAAAGACTCAATCTATGTCGGAACGCATTTTATATTTATTTCAAATATTTTTATGCACACAAAAAAATTAAATAAACTTTATTTCATACTGTACTTTAATGTGCCATTTCCCGGACTCATTTGAGTCCAGGAAATGATAGATTACATCACTAGGCCGGTAAAGTAACTTTACCGGACTCGTATATTTTAACTAACACATGGTTATTTCTGAACGATTATAAGTTTTTGCGCCATTTACAGAATATCTCGTATTCCTTTTGATATCGTCCGGAAGACTTGACCGGGATAAATTTCGCCGTCGCTTCAGAACTTTTTTTCAAAATCTCTGCATCCATTTTATTCGAAATTATTCAAAACCACAGATTCAAAACGATGCTGAACTGACAGACAAGACAATCAATAAAAAAAACTCTTTGTTACTGTTAGCAACCGATTTAAAGCATACTACATTATCACCCTATATTACTGGTGCTACATTTTATAGTTTGTTTAGACAATACTGATACCATCAGGTACTATCATATTACTGACACTTTTACCTGAATATACAGTTCAATTTTTGTACCAAAAATTTGAAAAAAATATTGAATAGTATGAAATAAACCATTGTACGATACACGGCCGTGAAATGTCATTAAAGTACTTGTCTAGAAATTCCAGACTCGGCTCCTTCGTCGCCTCGTCCGTAAACATCTAGACTTGTACTTTAATAAGCCATTTCCCGGCCTTGTAACGTAAATAACTATTTTATAATAATCATTATGAATCCACATAATATATTATGACGTTTAAACCTTTTTAAATTAAAAACAGACTACGCCATGTTTTTTCTAAAGAATCCTCCATTAAGTTTTTACGCACGTGTCATACAAAAAATCTCGAACTGAAAAAGACAAAAATATAGCAAATGTTGGACAAAAACAAAAGGATTAATGGTCTCAAGAACAGGATTAAAATCCTGATAACATTACGAGGGGAATTAAAAAACTTGAAAAACTTTTAATAATATAAAAATTGTAAGAATCCATAAAATTTTTTTTAATAAAATATACATAATAAGCACAATATATACAGTGTGGCTCATTAAATATGAAAGCACCCCTATAGCTTTTGTATTTGTAACTCGATTTTAATGAACAAATGCTTAAAAGATAGAGAATAAAACCTCTATGTAAGCTGTAAAAAAATTTTTTATTGTCACCCGACTACTTTTTTTATTTCAAAATTATTAAAAAATTATTTATTAATTAATTATTAATTAAAATAACTATTAAATATATTTTTATTTTTTAATATTTATATCGAAAAATAATACACATTTAGGAGGTTAAGGAGATAAATAAGTATGCTACTGAAGGCATTTGATACGTTTGTTTGGAGTTGTTAGCATAGCTATCTTGGCTTTTTCTTTTGTAGCAATTTATGTTTATAACGTAGTAAAATAAACTTGCCTTAAATATTTATTATTTAATTTATTTTTGATGAAATTTGTTATGTTGCGTTTAGTTTACGTTTCCCTTTTAATACATTTCCCCTAAATAGCTTAATTTACCGTAAGGATCAATTTTATTTATTTGTCGTGATAAAATTTGCTCTGGTGTTATATTTTATTTTGTAAGTCGTTTTGTCACTTTAACAGATTCTTTGCTAGGGTGGGTTTGATATAATTGACTGTTAGCTACATTATTGGGGTAAAATTTTAAATTTTAAACATATACATTTATTAAAATCTTTCTTACATGTACTATGTACCCATTTTCCTAGTGTTAAAAGCTTGATAATTGAATAATCTTTTTCCGAAAACCTTTATTATTTGTAACTACTAAACTATGAGCTTTATATAATCATAGTAAAGTTTATCTAAAAACGTTGTTATCACAGTAACACAGTTAAGAAAGTTTTAAAGCCACTCAAAACTAATGATTTCTTTGTTCTATTATAACAACACGTGTAAAATTTGGAGCAAAGAAAAGATTATTCGATAAAAGTCTTACCCGGTATCCAATTAAATCGTGTTTATTTAGGCTCTAAATTCAACATCATTATTGAACCAATTAGAAGGTATTGTTACCCTTGCCTACAATGGTGGAATATGAAATGTCCTAACTCCACTTTAAACGGCAATATCGATTTGGAATAAAGCATTTCCATTCGCCTAAGGGAAATTAACGTTAAGATCTTTGATAATAGTCAACTTGTCGTTTTGTTATGCCTTCCAAATATCCATTTTCATATAATTTGCAAAGCAATTAAGTCATTTGATTTATATCCATAACCCAAGAAATTGTTCCATAGCCTATTAGCAAGAACAAGGGACCCGTAACTTTGGTTATTATTGTTTTATTAACACATGTTAAAAGACACAAAGAAAACATATTTTCTTTAAATGGCAACATTGCCTGATAATAAAAGGTTTATCATAACATGAAACACCAATAATAGAAAGTATTAAAATAAACTAAACTACTAAATGTAGAGGTTATTTATTTTACGTCAGGCAGGAAGGAAGCAAATACACACACGCATTATCTAAGCATTCTCCAAACACGAGATACAAATCACAATACTTACTAAAGGGACACATGTTAATATCTATTAATGTTTAGACAGAATCTAATTTTGAATTTTAACTTTCGATCCTTGTCCATGATGTAATTTCAACGGATATTTTAACTTATCAAGCACTTCTTTAGTTCTTTTTTTGATTTAAATGTCTAAAACTTTTAAGTTTTACACACTCTATATTAGAGATTGGTTTATCCTATGTTGAATATAAAAGTTCGGGTAATACATACAATTTCTTAAAGGCGACAATGAACCGAATTACCGTCAGTTGTTTACAAAGCCAGCTCCAGTAAATGGAATAAGCAGTATCTTTGTATTTACTTCGTATAGAAAACTTGGCAATTTACTTCCGCTAATATAAGGATGCCTTTAGCATGTGAATGCATTTAACTAGTTCCTTTCAAAACTACTCAATTTACGCTTTCAAAAGAATGATCTTGACAAAGGGTTTTTGTAAGTTAACCGTACAAAAATTTTGAATGCTTTAATTACTTGATTACATAGCATTCGTATCAAGAGGCAAGCCTCGAAAGTATTTATTTAAATCTATGTGAACAAAAGTATTCAATATTTTATAAATTTTATTAAAGTCCATTTATTTTAAATTATTTCATAATAATGTGATAAAATAAGCGAGCTCTATTTATTTAATTTAAAACATTGCCTATTATAATAGTTTATTCTCTTTTATATAAATATTTGATGAGTTAAATTAAACTTTATTGCTGCCTTTAATAGTAATAAATGGTGATACAAATTAATATTTAAAAATGTTTATATCTCGTAGAAAAAAATATTGCAAATATAATTTGTTAATTAACAAATTGTCATAACATTTTATAAACTATATATCCAAATGGTATGAACGGGTTTTCATCAGAGATGCCAGTTAGCCATTTTTATTCATATTTTACTAAACTCGAATGTAAAGTGACATTTATGCGTGAAAAGAAGTTGACAGCATCGTTTGACATTCAGACGTACATTATACGTATGATTAAAATTTGTGTATGTATGTCTAAATATCATTTAGAACACAACTAATTGTGTATTGTGTAGTGCGACAAAAGGTCTTATGACATGAGTTCTTTATGCTATTTTATCTATTTTGCAAAAATTCTATAAAAAAAATTAATTTTATACCTTAAATTTAATTTGGTCGAATTTTACTATTTCACAAAATTGCTTTTACGTAAACAATACTTTTTCTCGAAAAAAAAAAAAGTCCATCCATGGACACACTGTATATACATTAATTTTTTAATTAATTAATATACATTAATTTTGTATAAATTATTGTGAATATGTATACTATTATTAACTAAATATGTACTTTGATAGGTAATCCTTTCTTTGTGACAATAACCAACCACTACAGTGTATTCTATTCCAACCGTGATGACACGACTTGCGGAAGCAATAACATTGTTAGATGGATGCTAAGAAAACAAATAAACTGCTATCTTACATCTCTATAAAGCACATTAAAGCAGTGTAGTATGCAAAACAAGCTATGACGCCAATATCAAAGGCATATAAATATTTTAATGGCCTCCATCTAGGCAAAACTTATGATACATTTTAGCATATAAACTAAATGAGAAATATATTTTTCAAGAATGTAAGAGATTTAAAACCATGTGTGAAAAATAACATTTTACATATAATAAAATTGATGTAAATTTAAAGGAAAGGAAAGTTTAACCGAATGTCTTTTGAAGAAAGCTTCGGGTTTTGTTCGAAATTTAAAGATTATTTGTTATATTATTCAAGCATCATAGACAACCTTTCAGTGAAAAACGACCTATCACGTCAAACGACAAAACTTACTCAACTTTGAAGATGATATTGGAATATCAAATAGACAGTTTTGCATTCAAAATCACAGTGAAACTAAGAACAGGTATACACCAATTATAAAATAAACTTTTTCAATTTAGTTAAGGTTCTGTTTCAAGAAATTAATGTAGGTATTATCTTATTATGGCAGTTAAATTGTTGTTGGTTAATTGTTGTGCTTTTAATTGTTTTTGTTGCATGAATGCACGTCTAAAATAAACTACTAGACCAACAACCTATATTATTATATGAAAATCCGTTCAGAAAATCTTATTTACAAATAAACCTTCTGAATAGAGTTAACATAAATTGTTTGCCTAAATATTTATATGAAAACTATGTATAGCTTTTATGCATGGCTACCCCTTAAACTATTTAATGGAAATCTTAACAAATAAACTTTTATTATTATTTTAAAATGTTCAAAAACCAGTTATTATTTAAAGCAATGGAATTTGGAAGTGTAGTAGTGTGTATATGGTATTTATCTACACAGAGTTGTGATGTTTTTCAATTATTGTTTGAAAATAATTCAATGGTACTTAAAAATCGACAGAGTGAACAGTTTTTGTTAAACGATCGTTTTATTTGTCAGATTCGGCACAAACCATTGAAATAAACCGCCGAAACACTGAGTGTAAATGATGTTATTGTGGATTTGAAGTCCCATTCAGATATGACGCGGCCCATAAAATGAAAATCCTATTTAGCTGATTTTTCGGGGCCCCTTTCCACTTTTCATATAAAATGCGAAGCGTTCCTATTCAAAAAGCTCGTCGATTTGAATAGATAGAACTTAACTAGTGTGTCAGTAATAGTTAAAAGTTTTCAGATTCTGGATGCAACCGAGAGCTCGTGACTGCTTTACAAAATATCATATTTAAGCAGTTCAAAACGGAACTTTTTTTTTAGCAACAAAGTTAAGGATGCTCTGCGTGAATTTACTTTATTGTCCTCTATTGAGTCACTTTATATCATTTATGCGTTTAAAGAGCAAACGTACCAAAACTAAAACTTTTAATAATCAGCTGACAAAAGCGTATGTTAAAAACGAGTGAAAAACAGTGGAAATCCGAATAAAGAAATACCTTGCATACAGTCCCTGTACCTATAAGATATTCAGTAAAAATCATAAAACAAATAAGTCGTCTAAACTTAAAAATATTATGTATTATTACAAGCGTTGATTGAGAAAGTCTCCATTCAAAGGTAAAATACCAAAAACGGGTATTATATTATTTATTATATATTTTGTCGTTTACTATTTTTAAATAGACTTGTCTACTAATTCAGGGCGCTCAATACTTTATCATGAGTATGTTTTAAAATGAGTGTTAAAAAATAGAATAATATTAAACGTATACTTATGAGTTTTACTGTTTATTTACTTATACATTTAACGTAAACAAAATCGATATTCAAATAACCTTGTGAAAACTTTCTAACATCCTTAAAAATGATCAAAATGTTCGTTTGAAATTTATGAGAGCTAATACCTGTATAAAGTTGGCAACATTGACTGGTGCAGGTCTATTAGACAATAATAAATCTTCAAAGTTCGAAATGTTATATAAATTGTGCAAAATATCGCTTTTCAAAATACTTTTAAAAATAAATCCATTGAAAAGTTTTCAATTTTCCTTCATGGCTAAAGTAAAAGGTTTTCTTTGTAAAACAATGTTTATTACATAAAAAAGGAATATTCGTTAACTTTTATAAAACACTTTAACAAAGAATTATTTTGACAGTAGCTACGCTTATTAAATAGGTTTAAAAAGTTGCATAGGTTTTTTAATAATTATTTGTTTTTATACTCTGTTCTTTTACTATTATAAAATAATTTTATATTTTATAATTTCTCTTTTTAAACTTGCTTGACAAAAAAATACAAAACAAACGTTTAAAGTCATATTCTGTAAAACGTTTCAGTTTTTTGGAAAAAACTAGTACACCACTTTTTATTTATTTTTATTTTTTTAAACCTTAATTTATTTTGCGTATTATCGTATCCAACATAATTTAATTAATTAATTCAAAAAGTTTGTAGTCTTCAAAATCATTTTCTTAGTGTTGTTAACAAAATGCATAAAGAAACATAAGTCATAAATTAGGATATAAAAATATTTTAAATGAAACCTTTAACTAAGTTAACATAAAATATTATTGCGTACGTAAATATTTTTAATTAAAGGAATTAATTAAACAAGGTTGTACTTTTTTAATTAAAATGATACGTATACAGTTTTTAACTTATAATCCTTAAAAAAATAAAAATGACGTTGTAAAAAACTTTTCCATGCATTTTCCATTTTATTAAATTTTTCTGGCACATTAAAAGTTTCTTTAACGCTGAACACCTTTCATGAAATGTGGTAAATGAAAGGAGAAAAATAATAGCTAAAATGAGCTCTACTTTTTGAAAGATAAAAACAAAGCAGTCGTTATACCATACTGTACTCTAAAAATCAATACTTTATATTAAAGCTTATGTGGGTCCCTTCAATGAAAGTTAAAGAAAGACAATATGAAAGCTCGTGAAGTGCACTCCAAGTTTTTTCTTGTTTTATATAAAATATTATAATCGATACAATTTTTATCACTTCATAGCTCACCTCACAAACATAAAAAATGTAGTTTGTCTTACAAAGTGTATTTTTTTGCAATTAACCCAGATAAAATATTACCGATACAATAAAAAGGAAATAAATTGTATACCAAAAAAAAAAAATTTTTAAGTCCCTATGACTAAAGATGGAAAATGCTCGAACATTTATTTTTAGAGAACTCAATTTGATCACAAAAGAGAATAAACTATAAAAAACGAGCAAAAACAAGCATAATCAAAAAAATCCTAAAATTTATTAACAGCATAGCAGAATTAGGCCACTAAACGTTTTTATTCAATGTTTCTTAGTTTTTATATTTATTCTCAATTTTCACATAACTTTTTGTGAATATTCTCGAGAATATTCTCAATTTTATAAATGTCCTTCTTAATATTTTTACAGGTGTTAAAAAATTAATCAAATCAATTAAAAAAATACTAATAAGAAAAATAAAGTCAAAAGTTATCAAAATGGAACAAAAATCAGTCTTCATACTTTTTAAATTTTTGTCATTGAATGATGGATAAATAAAATTCTCAAATCATTAAATAAGATGTAAAATAACTTTAAAATTGTCAAATTATTGAACATTGGTAATATTTCTATAAAAGCTACAGTTATACGTTATTAACAATGAAAATGATTTTCTGTCCTTTATAACTTAATATTGTACAGGGAGTACTTCAAAAATGTTTACCCATATACACAAATTTGAAAATAAGAGCATTGAAAAACTTTCCCGAACCTCAATCAAATAAGTAAAGTGATGCACCGGGCTAGCGGCCAAGCCACCTGTGATTTTCGCGAAAAAGTGTACCCATGGCATTAGACCGATTGAGAATGAAATTTTTAATAATTTGCTTGCAATAAAGATAGGGGCGTGGCTAAATATATCTGAACTATTCTAAACTAATCAATAGCTACAATTATTACAAAATTTTTACTTTAACCATAAATAACTTTTGAAAGAGTTTAGTTATCAAAAAACTATGGGTGATATTTTTAAGGTGCAAAGCATTAAATTATCTATGAAAATATATTTTAGACGTTAATGTTGCCGTGTTACTAAGCTACAAAATTCAGAAATAACTTAAATTATTTTTCCATGCTTGTTAATTCAATGAAATATAAAAAATTGCATTCAGGACTCACTAAATAATAATATTTAGGGGCTGAAGTTAGTTTTAAGTTAGTTGACAGTTGTCAAATGTCATTCAATCGTTAAAATAAAGTGCCCTTTTTGTAAAATAATACCAAATGTAATTTTTTTTTATTATTTTATTACAAAAATACACAAGAATTAAATAGTTTCTCAACAATAAAACATTTTATTTCACTGTAAAAAACTGCTTTTATATCGTTAGAATGGTTACTCTATTGTTTTATAGATGTCGTTCTATACAAATATTTAATTTAAATAATTTTTATATATATTCTTTAGTAATAAGTATCTGTGGAGGAAAAAGTGTAGTATGCAACTCTTTTATAAACTTTTCTAGACACTCGCTGGAAAGCTCACTCGTGCCTGATTTAAATTCGTGACTAAAATGTCAAAATTTATACATAATACACTATTTTTAAACCATTTTTTTTATAATTTTAAGTTGTTGCACTATATTTTATAAACTATACAAAGAATTTATTATTAAAATATTAATTATGAGCAATAATTCGTTGGACAACATTAAAGCAAATAATGCCCTTTGTGGTGCTTATAAATATTACTAAGTAAATTCAATAATTAAGAATTGTTAAAAAAGATAGTTTAATCCTTTATTTAGTTGTTAATAACAGAATTTATCCAAATAAAAACATTTAATAGGACAAAACCCTTGATTATAAAAAAAGTTTTGGTAAAAAAACCTTAAACTGACTTCTTAATTTTAAATTAGAATATAGCTAACAGTTAGATCCATTGGAGCAATTTTAAGTGTTTATAAAATATTTTTAAATATTAATATCCAAAAAATCTGACAATATTTAAGATACCTAGATTGTAACCCCTTAAGTAGTACATATCCCAAAAACAAACGGCAAATTGATTAAATTTGTTTACATAATAATAAAACGATCCTGTTGGCATTATAAATTTCAAAACAACAACTTATAAGTATAGCAGGTGTAACGTGAGAAGTTTGATTAGTCTAGCAAAATTTATATTAATTCAAAGTTTAATAATTGATAATCCATAGGTATTATTAAATATGGCGTTACCTAATTGAGAACAACGCTTTTAATTAATTAGTATTTTAGTATAACACAGTCAACAAATTAATTATATGTATATACCAAGTTTCGTCAGAGGTCGCGCAGAATTAAACGAAGCGGTTTCGAAAATTTATAACCCACTCGCTGCCTCATAAATTCATAAACAATATTTTACTCTAATATTGTCCTCTGTAAATGCTTGCTAGTTTTATTAAAAACGTGGATTTATGTTTGCCACAATTTTCCTCGACTTTATAGTCTATTTATGTTTATGATTTTCTTGCTTGAATAAGTCATTTTTGCCATATTTTAACGGTACAAAATGCAACATAAAATTCATGGTTTTAACGTAAGGATCATTAAAATTATAATATACAAAACTTAAACTTATGTTAGGCATTGGGTACTAAACGATAGTACTAAAGGAAAACCATTTTTATTAGAATATAAATCTATTTATTATTAGTAACGGTTTGGTTTTGGGAATGTACTTTTTTAAATTTATTAAATGGGGTTTATTTGCTTAAAGTTTAAGTATTTATATTTACATAACATATTAAATATTAAATTTTTATGCTAGAATGAGATTATATTTTACTCTTAAGTTTTTAAATCATGATTGTAAAAAAAACATACGACCATTTTATGTTTCTTCAAGTAAAATAAAATAGTTTTTCTAAAGGAAAAAAATATATACTTAAAAAATAGAGAAATAAACATATGTTTCCAATTTACCCAAAGACTTAGGGAAAAGCTCGTAAGTGAGATTGATTTCGACAATTTCTCCATGATTGAAAAGCCCTATCAGAACCGAAGTGGGTATATTCTGTCTTGTTAACAACGTGTACCTGCTCTAAATGAAGCAACCACGCCAAAATTCATTTTCAATTCGTGCTGTAATTTTAGCCTGTCTCTCTGTAATTGGCCAAAACCATGATAATGTCGGAATTTAGTTGAACTAAATTTTATGAGCAGGGTATTTGCATGCAAGACTCATTTTCTGTGTTTTGAAGTTACAAACTAATCATGACGAAATGGGATAACACTTTTTTAAACTTTTAAAACTCCTTAAAAAATTTTAATCATCCAATATCAAAATACATTAAAATGTGATAAAAATATATTTTTTGTATTTTAATATTAAATTTTATATTTAAAATAAACTATTGTTATTATGCCATTTCTGTGTCTGCCACATCCTTTGGACTGCAGATGGAGCTAATAACTTTTGTTTACTACACCGAGAGAAATAGTCTGGGTATAGTTAAAAAATGATTTGTTTTAATATATTTGGTAAAATATAATAAATAATTCTTCTATATACCAAATCAGCACTTCTTAGTAACTATATTCAGAATTACTTAAGTTTATTTTGAAAAAATGATTTGGTTCACTGTATTTGGTTATAAAAAACAAATATAGTTTAATAATAACAAACCATTTTTAAATAGAGTTTGTATGAATAAATCGAGTTGTTGCTTGCTTATAAAAAACAAATGCAGGATAAAACACGTTGATTATTCGCCGTAGATGCTTTAGTTCGGCCATTGTGTTAGTTTGTGCAAAGGCAGTGGACGCGTCCGGACGTGCTGTATAGTTTATACCTAAATTAGGTAAATATGGATACATTTTTGATTGAAAATAATTTAACAGAGTTAAGTTCCTCATTTAAAGGTAAGTTTTTACACTTTTATAAACAATTTTGTGTGAAAACGGCAATTGCGTCATTTAAAACATTTACAAAAAGTATGCCTACTTTACTACGGTTTAATATTTTTATAATGGGTGTTAAATGTAAAATTATCGTACAAGCAATCCAAAAAGGATGGTTAATATGCACAAACAATAACAAAAAAACATTAATAATCTGTTGTTATTATTATTATTATTTAGGTAAAAAAGTCATAACCCAAAATTTAAAAAAATTAAAACAGTACCTAGTTTAAACATAATCGTGTAAATTAAAAAAAAACGATAAAAATACCAATTTTGCCTCTTCACGCTTAAAAAAAACAAATGAATCAAGTGATTAAAAACTAAATTAAACAATATGTTTTTATTTAATCTGCATTCACAAAATTATTTTTTTTAATATGTGTTTTGAGCAAAAGAACTACCTACTCTTTTGCTAAAAAGTTGCCTGCTCCCATAGAAAAAGGATATGCTTCTTTGAACCGGGGAAGTCCTGAACAATGGAATCGAAGCGACTACCGCGGAGCGCAGCGAACGGCGGAATAGATGGGGATTCACAATGCATCAATCGACGAAGTGAGAGTGTTATTATTTAGACAGTTACAATTAAGATGTTTAGTTTACTTAAGTTTAAGATGTTTAGTTTACTTTACCAAAAAAAAAGTTTTTGTTTGCAAACATGTTTTTTAAGGAAAATGTTTTTTATTTTTTATTAAAATAAAATGTATTGTTATCAATGGCCGAGTGTTATTTAATATAGAAAACCCTAATTTTTATAAAAACGCTAAATTATAAAAATACATGTTTTGTTTTAATTATACAGGGTGTTTCAGACTTGTGGTGCCAAAAGCTCGGAGGAGATTCCTCTCATCAAAATATGAAAAAAAAGTTCCTATGAACAAGTGTCCGAAAATGCTTCGTTACCGATATACAGGGTGTTTTATTTAAAAAAAGTTTAAATTTGATACTTTTTTGTTACAAAAATAATCATAATAATGTATAAAAAAGTGTTTTTAAGCTATAAATAAAAAACTCAATTAAAAAAAAACAAACACCCTGTATCTCGGAAACGAATCATTTGCGGACACATGTTCATAAAAACTTTTTTTCATACTTGAGAGGAATCTCCCCTGAGCTTTTACAAAAAAAAAAAACACCACAAGTCTAAAATACCCTGTATATTACTTATTTTTTAAAACAAAACGATTTGTTAACAAAAAAAGATCATTTGTTTTTTATAAATAAATATATTTTTTTTAAATAAAAATTTGATTCTTATAAATAAATAACTTATTTATTACGACTAATTGGTTTGGTTTTAATAACCAAAAACAAATTATTAAGTAAATATGACCAAATGTCTTGAAGCTAATCATTTGTTTTTAATAACGTAGCCGTTTGTAAGTCAAATACTGAATAAAGCATTTGGTTATAAAAATGCAGATTTGGTAATAAAAACCATTTTTTTCTCTCAGTGTATGCCACCGCTGTTGTTGTATCTTGCTGCTTTAAATCGAATGACGACAGTTTAGTACAGGTGCGTTCCACACAAAACGACTACCCGAAACTGATGAGCTCCTACTAATTATTAAATTTAAAAAATTGACATTTCAAAAACTAAATTATAAAACCATCCATCATCAAAGTCTATAAAATAATGGATATGTAGGTCACATTTCAAATACAAAAATAAATTTTTTTAAATGGAAATGCAAAGTATAAAATGAACAAAGTCAATTAGATGATGAATGAGAAATTGCGACTGTGAAGTAAATATTGTTCTTGCTCGTGTTTTTTAATTAATAGCTTTTGTCACCAGTAGGTTTTCAAACCATTTTAATTGTTTAATTTTAATGTTTATATGTTGCTAAATAATTTTTAATTTAGTTTTGTATTATAAAATTTATATACAACTTTTTGGAGTTGTTTTTTTTAAATAAAGTATATTCTTTATATTAATACAAAAGACATATTTAAATTTGTATTTCGTAAACGTATTTTCCATAACATAGTACATTAATAAAGGTAAAATTAAATCCCTGTCGAACAAGCTATAAGAGGTTGTGATCCAGCTTTCGGGTTATTCAAATATTGTTTCCATATTTAAAATATACACCTCAGATCAAAATTCCATTTTGATAGAATGTTTTGCAGGATATTACCGAAATAATTCTGTTATGTATATTCCTGTCGCAAACTCTCTCTCGTTCTAGACATTTTCTTCTTGGTTACCTGAGGCTATTCATCAAATGAAGTGATTTTAAAGGTGATATATGGTTCGGTTATATTTACGATCCGAAATTAGCCACAGCTGTTACCGTCAACACCCTCCCGAATATTATCTTGTGTACAAGATTCTATATTAATGTAAGGATAAATTGTTCTGCTTGAGACGGCGGTTTTAATATTAAAACATTGTACGCCAAACAATTACTTAGCTAAAAAAAGTTATTTTAGACTGAGAAGGTTCTTTTACTTTTCTTTCATTTGGCATTTTTTGCTTGATCAAGATATATGGGTCGTTTTCAAAAAACACCCGCCTTCCGCTGTAAGTTTGAATTCCAATAACTTTGTTAAAAATTATCGGATCTTATTGATTTAAAAACCAAGTGAAAGCCTAACAAGCCCTTAGTAAACTCTTTCAGAAAATTTTTGTTTAGTTATTTCAGAATATTTTTTTTTAATTTTGAAACACACATTTTCGCATGTCCCATTAGCGTTTTATAAAACTTACTTACATGTTTTTTTTTTAAATATTGAATAACCAGAACTTTGTGTTGCTTTATAGCAATCCATAACATACTTAGTTAATACAGTAAACAATTTATATATAAAATAATTAATTTTAATCTACTTTTTTTAAATTTGACTCATGTCCCAGACATTTTTTCCGTTGTGTTACGTTCGTCGCGTTACCGATAGAATATTAAAAAAAACATATATATGGCAACTTTTTTGGTACTCACGTGATCAACAAATGAAGTTTGGACGTACACATTACCCATCTAAATTTATTTATTCAATCAGGAAGAAGATATCGTTTGAAACAGGTGCGGGTAACGCGAATGTAATAATTGTTTGTCCGCTAAGTTACTCAAAAAAATAATAAAAATAAGGTAAGAAAAAATACTATTTTTCATGTTTATGTTTATTTTAGGGCACTAAAGCTCATTGAGAGTAATTAATGACTATAATGACTTATTTTTTAAATATGGTTTTACAAAACTTTGTCCACTGCGTTACCGAATCCACTATGTTACCTTATGGTAACGCAATGGAATTTAGGGTAACGCAATAGAATTTTTCGACAACAAAGTGGATATTTACCGTCGCTTTTATTAAAAGTAGTTTATGATTAACCAATTTAAAATTATTTGTAATTACAAATGATATAGATTACATCCAAGTAAAAATTCCACGCAATATAAAAGTACTAAAAGGGACCTTCACCAGCTTATAGTCAAAGAAAAAGGGTGTCTACAATTTAGAAATCTAAGTTGTTATTCTGCAAGTGAGCACCACTACAAGGGATTTTGTTTATGCATTACTCTAAAATCGTACCACCCTATATAGTTTCTTTTTTACGTTATTTGTGTACGCCTGTCCGTTGTGATACCAATGTCTATTTCGTTACTTTTTTTAGTTTTTGTTAAAAAAAAATACTTAAAATGATTTTTATACACTATCACTTGGTAATACGTGTTTATAAATTAGAGTTTAATTCACTAATACAGTGACTAAAAGAAAATATTAATAGTATTGTTTTTTTAACAAAGAATCGGAATGGTTTCTTTTAAAAAGTAACTTAACGAACATACATATAACTAAGTGCATTTTATTTCAAATTATTTTTATAAGAACTTTTTTTATTGAATTAAATTTTGGATTTCAAATTGGTAACACAGTGGAGATACATGAAAAAAACGTAAAAAAAAATTAAAAATTCACTGCCTGTCTTAAATGTAAGTAAACAAAACTCTAAAAATTTATAAAAATCCAACCAAAAGTCAATTTAAGCAAAAAAAAATATTTTGATCTTCATTTTCCTGAAAGCGGGTGTTTCTTGAAAATGACCCATATACCTACTAGTATATTAAAATAAAAATAAATTTAAAAAAATTTTTAGAAGCACCTAAAAAAATAAAATTTAATTGTGGAATTTTATTTTAACTTGTTGATAAAAGCCTAAAAATTCTGTCTATGCAAATAAATTTGTGAATTGTTAAAAAAGATTTTTATTTTCGTCAATGTAATGCTGCATAAAACTACAGCTTTTAAACCGCAAAAATTTTGCTAATGGAAAAGCAATTTGGTTATTTTTTTATTCATACAATTTTAGTGAAATGTAAATTTTTTAAATATTTGGATAAATGACTTTGATAAATTGCAAAATACAAAACACAAAAATTCAATAAAATATTTAATGAGCTCAAAATTAAATATTGGTAGCTTACAAGGTTAAAAGTGTAATATATACTTTATACCTAAGTAAATTTCTAAAGGCAAATAAATTTCCCTTGCTTAACATCAAACAATTTCATAGTCTTTTATCGAATATATGTGGAAACGATGTTGAAATTGAAATAGAACACGAATTTTGCTCAAAACTGAGCCTATTTGCATGGTATTTTGGGTAAATATTAAACGTAGTAAATCGTTGCTTTGACCTCAAGGGTGCTTGGAAAAATATTGCACGCCCACTGTTTGCTATTCATCGACCCGCAAATTAAATTCAGACCACTTAAAAATGCACTACACATTTTCAGCTGTTATTGACAAAAAATACGTAGAAAGTAATAATTAAACCTATATAAATTTGCTGTTTTGGTGTATCAACGCTATAAAAAATGTTGAAAACATTCTGGGTTGTAGTAATCTACTGTCTGGTTTTCGAGTAAAAAAATATTAAAGTTTCTAAGACTACATGAGCTGTGTCAATTTGTCATGTTAAAGTTGTTTTTCATGGGTTTTTTATGTAAACTTTTAAGGTTGATTTTGTTAGAGGCAGGACATATTCAGGACCCACTAGCACTTTCAAGCTTATCAGACTTTTCATTTTCTTCACCGTTCCAAAACTATGTTTGCAAAGAACATGTTTTTAAATTATAATAATATATTATTTTATAAAAAGCGTTATTAATGTCAAACCTCTACTAACTTGTTATTTATTATTTATTAAATAACTTTTATTATTAAAAAAAGTATATTTTAGTATAACTATTTACTACAACTGTATATTTTTTTGTGATGTATAAATATTTTACATATTATTTTTGTTAAAATGGGTTAACAGATATTAAAAGCTTAAAATTAAATAGATAAATTCAATAATGTAATAACTTTAACAAGATTAAATTTTATTATAATCAATAACTTAATTACCTAACTGAGTATTGAGCCACATATTTTCCTCTACAATTTCTGTTAGTCTTTAAGTTTTACAACTTATAAGTTTTCGTTTACAATTCGAAACTGCAACTAGAAACTTAAAAGTTGCAAAATAAACGGAAACAGTTCTTGATGAAGAGCTGTATATTTTAGAATAATAATTTTCGAGCTCATTGCAGTTAACATACTTAACGAAGTAAAATAGAGTCCTTATTATAGTCATTATGCGCAGTTTAAACTTTTCAAGTATCAGTCACATTGCATGTGGAAAGTTTGCCTAAAAATTATGAAGTCATTAGTATAGAGTTTATTAGTCACGAATTTGTAGCTTTTAATTTTTAATACTGTTTGGAAACTGTTTTGTTTGGAGGATGGTTAATGCCTTATAATAGTATTAGGGCCTAGCAAAAGTTTACTTAATTTCATGGAAAACTTTATATTGTATAATATAAAGTTTCCATTATACCACTGTAGAGTTTGATATCATTAATATTGTTACATTTATTCCAAATAAACATTGTAAATGTAAATAAATTATTTTAATATTGAACGTTCCAAATATTTAACTTTTTGGTAAAGTCTTAAAATGTTTTTTAGTTTGTTAAATAATTACAAGTAATTACCTTTAAAACTTTTAATTGCGTTAGTGCTTTCGTGAAAGAAAATGAGCGTGCTTGGTGGAGTAGAAAATCTATTAGATAACAGTTACTGTTTTATTGCATAAAAAACTCTAACCTAAATCACGAACCACATAGAAAACAATTATGGGATTTGGATAAAATGAAACGGAGGTATTAAAATTTGTCGTAGTCCATTTATCATGTTAACCCCTACATTTAGCAATGTCAGTGGATTGTAACGAAGGACCAACATTAAAGATATAAGAATTGACAACGTGGACTAGAAAAATAAGTTTTAGCTCCTTAAAATCAAATATTCGGATTTTTATTTATATATAATATTAAATTTAAGTAAATTTGGTACACATTTTTCAAACCACTCAAACCCCCCATATGGTAAATATTGAGTCATAGCCCACCCATAGAGGTTATTTACATCGAGATATAGTAAATAATTTTAGGTTTGGAAACGTGTAATAATGAGCAGAATCGAGCTGATATGTTTTAAGACAGCTTTCGCGAAATTTTTCAAAAATATCAGCTAATAGTAAAATATCAGTTTTTATATTAAAAGCATTCCACACCTTAAGAGCATGGGAATAATCATCATCACTAATATTAGAATCATTTAATTTATAGTAAAAGTTTTCTTTGGGTGGTAATTTAGTATATTTTAATTTTTGTTCGGAATCAATAGAGTCATATGGAAATACCCCTTTACGTTCTAATAATTTTATTTTTTCAACCTTTAAATCTGCAAATATTTTACAATATCTTTAATAACAAAATGGCTGTCGTATCCGGAAAAATTATGAAATACTATCAGTATGACAAAATCTTTTCTATAGATAATTTAAATTACAGATTTGATGTGCAAACCCGCGGAAATTTCCGCTGAAGTGACAATGGTCTCGGACTATTATATTATCCTGTAAAAAATCCTTTAAGTTAAAAAAATAGTCATTGGGGTTTATGTCTGGAGAATGCAAGTGAAAATTTTGTTCCTGAAGAATCACCATAATGACCGATTAAATCGTTACATCAAAACGTCAAAAATGTTTCAATATATTTTTTTGTTGATATACATATTTAAGATAAGAAATATCAAAAACAAAGCATATTGAAATAAGATATTGTCTTGGTAAATCGTGGGAAACAAACGGGATAATTTTCTGTGAAAGTTTGGAAATAAAACTTGGAGATAAGAGGGGATTTTGCCAATTTGAATTAGTGGGAAAAGAGGGCAAAAAATATAATAATCTTTTTGGTTACGTGTGAGTGAAAAACAGCGAGTGTATAAGGCCGCAATAAAGACTCGGTTTTATCACACTTGGAGCAACAATAGTCTTTGCAAGTGGCCATAAAAGAAAATATTTAAGTGAAAATGCAAAGCGAAAAAGCGGAGATTTCATTAAGATGCTGGAAGAGGAGACATTGTCTTTCTGCAAAAGGGAGAAAGCGGGAGAATCGCTTTGCACAACAATTTGTATTCCTTTCGCTATATCCGTTCAGTTCACTCAGTTGTTAAAAATTTTATTTTCCTTCACTCTATATTTTCAATCGGGCCGCAAGAAATTTAATTTTCCGACGCTTTTAGGTGCATTTTCATATTTTCGGATTTTTTCGCGAACTAAAGCAAAATATTGAAAATCGATAGTAATTCGCGTTACAGACGCCGGAACGATAAAATATTTTCTTTAATAAAATCCTTAAGCTTATCCTATAAATAACATCGATGAATATTAAGCCTTACAGCTTTTATTTATGCTAATTTACAGCCAATAAATTTCGTTCATAAAATTTCATTGCTTCATAAGCCAACGATTTCATCACCTAAAATCTGCATACTTTAACCTGTATGATATTGTTTATAATCAGACTTTATTATTATTAATATTATATAATTTTTATACCCTAGCAGTAGGTACCAGTGAAATTAGTAATTTAGTATAATAATTATCATGACACATTTTTATTGCACTTTTTCTCCAATATAGGTCATAGAAAAAGAGTTGGGATAGGATCTTTATAATTGGTAGACTTTTAGGCACAAAAAATGAAAAATGCTTCTAAAAAGGCATCCAAGAAGGCAAAATACTCACAAAAAGACAATATTAAAAAAATGCGTTTATTCTAATATAGATAAAAAAATGCGTTTATTCTAATATAGATAAAAAAAAATAGAAAATTATTTTAACACAATAGAAAAAAGTAGTCAATGCATGATGGTTTTGTTAGTTTATTTGCCATTCAAGTAGCAAACAATTTTTTTGACATCTTTTATTAAATACATAAGTCGTTTACCCGAGGCATTTTAGGCAAAAGTCAAAAAAGGCAAAAATGATGTTGAATAATAATGCCTAGAATCCAGTCTTTAATAATTGGTTATATAACATTTTTATTGCAAAAGAATATTATATTATATTATATTATATTATATTATATTATATTATATTATATTATATTATATTATATTATATTATATTATATTATATTATATTATATTATATTATATTATATTATATTATATTATATTATATTATATTATATTATATTATATTATATTATATTATATTATATTATATTATATTATATTATATTATATTATATTATATTATATTAAATTATATTATATTATATTATATTATATTATATTATATTATATTATATTATATTATATTATATTAAAAATGTTTAAACAATTATTATTAAAATAACGATATTTCTTTGACTTACATCCATCTTGGACAACAAAATGATTAAGTGGATTTAATAAAATTAATTGGAAGGATCTTTATTTAAAATCCCTTAATAACTTCTTCATTTCCATTTTGTCTGTATAGGCTTTAAATTATGATTTATACAAGGATTTATCCACTTAACAATGTTGGATTTATTATTAACCTTTTTAAGAAATACTTGTTTTTAGCCCAATAGGCTTTTTTGTTTTATAATTACAGCACCCATGGTTGTGCTTAAAATCAGATTTTCCGTTGAAATTCAATTGACACATGACAAAAACCTAATTTAAAAGTTTTGTCGTTAAACTGTTAAAATATAAAGTAATTTACTGGTGACGCACATTGATACAGAGTAAACCAACTTTAGTTATAACTTTAAAACCTTTTGAATTATGTAAAATTTTAATGTTTACAAAAATTTACAATCAAAATTTATTAATTAATATTAACTGGTTTGTACACCTACATTTAATAAAAGGTATTAACAATTGATGAGTACACTGCCCCTTTACAGGTCAAAGAGTATTTTTTAATTTTATATCAAACTTTTTTTCCGCTGGTTAAACGTAATATTTACATTAAATTCCTTAGTCTATTTATTAAATTTTGTCTTTTAAGTTGTTGTTGCTTAATTTAAATATTAAAAAAATAAGTCAAATTTCACATAATAATCATTTTATTAAATCAAGAAATTTTGTTTAACTAGACTTAATTCGAACATATTTTTTTATAAAATTAATTAGTATTTAATTTTAATTAAGCTTATTATAACTTAATTTAATTATATATTAATTATTATATTCAAGCGTTCTAAAATTTAAACTTTATTAACACTCACAACTAAAGTGATTGATTATCGCCTATGTTCTAACAATAATTATAATTTAGATCAATGCGGCTGAGAAGTGCCTTTTTGTGCTTCGCTTAATTGATTTTGAGCTTAGCACAAATAGACTCACTTCTCAGTCTAATAACATAAATAACTATTTAGCTATGCTGTTACCATGCCTAAAACTAATACTCAAATAATATATGAAAAATATGACATATTATATTATTTTAAACTAAATAAGAGGCAATAATCTGGTACTTGAAAAAAGTTCGGTTGTAAGACTATAGGATGAAGAAAGTATGGTCAAATATTTTAAATATTGTATTGTGGCGTTTTGTTTTTTGCAATGCATTAATATATTAAAGTTGAAGGTGGTATAGCAAACATAAGCAGCCTAGCGGAGTAAGTGGTTGTACAGGTACGGGTAAACAAGCATTTTGATTGGTTAGCGAGCAGCGAAAGTGTATGTGTAAGACAAAGTGAGGGTCAGTTGGGATTGAGGAGTGTTATTGGAAAGGCGTCAGTGCTATTCGATATAATAACACAATAACATAATATTTAGTAACTTTTGTTATCTCTTCATTTGTATCTATTATTAAATGAAGAAATAGAACATATACTTTTTATCGTTCCAAAATTGTTTACAATATGTTTTGTTAATAGTTACTATGTAAAAACAATAATCCTTATTTTCCGGGAATAACTATCCGTAGTTCGTATTCCACGTTAAACTGAACTAGTTAGGTTAGTGCAAAACCGAAAAATAGACCCATACTGTATTTAAATATTTTGGTATCTGCCCGCATGTGCATAGTACTTTACAAGTTTTCGATTTCGCGCGTTCAGAATCGATTAAGTTGCCGCTATGCAGTCATTACTTATGGTATAAAAATCGTTGAAAATTCAACTTTAAATGTAAGAAACGCTAAAATATATGTTTTAATGTAAAACAAGATGTAACTGGGATATTCCTTATATCCCGCTACTTTATTTTACTAATATCCTTACGTGTAATACGTGTATAAGGACATTTATGTTAAAGTCGTTTAAAGAAGTTTATAGTTTAAATATTTTATAATAATAAATTTATATTTTATACTATAAAACTGTTATCTAAACGTATATCACGTTCAGTGCATTAGGTCATCTTGCAGGTACAATTTTAACAAAATAAAAGTTATTGACTAAAAACTTCAGGGTTAACTGTCACAATAAATTCTCTGTTTTCCTTTTCCAAATTTTATTTTTAATCTAGTGGAAAATATTATGGGGAATCTTGTACGACAATAATTATTATTGGTTCATATTTAACGGTACCTAATATATTTTTAATAGAGACCAAATAATACAAAATACGTTAATATTGATGAAAGATATGTTAGCCCTATTTGCATTTTATATTTTTTTGATTGACTTTTTTGGGTAAATTCAGAAACCATTTTCTTATTTTTAAATGCCTACAAGTCATATCTCGAGTTATAAACGCATTTGACACTGCGTATACAATAAATTTTAAAATAAACAAGCAATTTTTTGCATACATATTACAAATACCCAATTATAAATATTGTGACGAATCACAAAAAAATTATAAAAATACATTGTATTTTTTATTTCTTCCATCCCATGGTATAATATACCCGTACTACTCGTGTTTTAACAAATATTCAATAATTTACGTGGACTTTACAGATAACTAATAATAATTTATTCTAAATAGATCGACAAATATATTTTATTAAACCATGGCATGTACATTAGCAGAAAAATTGACATGATTTTATGTTTTTTTCAGGGTAATTCCTTATGCCAAACACAAGATCTTCTTTCTGTCAGGCACGTTGACCGATCGATTCTGCATTAAACACAATTTATTCTTCTTCTTTTTCTTCATCATCATCATCATCATCATCTTATTCTTATTCTTCTTCTTCTTCCTCTTCTTCTTTTCTTTTGGGATAAAGTTAAGCTTATACCGATCATTGCACGTTCCATGGCTTTCTGTATTGTTCTAAGCTTGTTTGCTATTTTCTCAAGGGGGGTTCATAATCTCGATGTTACGGGGATGATGTATACTTCTCGTGGGTTTTTTTGGCAAAGCCTAACTTTTCAAAACCTGTGGAGAAATCATATAACGCCAATTTATTTATTTATTTATTTTAAGTTTTTAATATTTTGATCTGCAATAGAATTTAATATTTCTTCACCTTTAACCGTTAACTGTTATTTGCAGTTTATAGATGTATACATTTTAATATACGTAATTTAAACTCTTAATATTTTTTACAAAACTCTAAATTTATTACAAATGTATGTTATCTGTACAATGTTTGAATTTGTAATTATCTTTAAACGTATAACCCAACGCCTTCATTTTCCTCTAAAATTATCTAAATTTAAATATACCTTTCACGTAGGCATGTATATTAGATGAGGGTTAACCCTTTATTAAAATTTAATATACTTCAAATGATGGATATGGATACCGACGCGACGCTTGCTCACTTAAATAATAGAACTTGGGATAAGATCAATAGGCATCTAATATGGGTTTAATGGTGGATTTATACAAACTATATATATATATATATATATATATATATATAAAATTACGGTCCCTTTATGAGTCCCTGCAAAATACCTAGTTTAATTTATTGTATATTGATAAGTTTTACTAAATTTGTTATAAGTATACTTTAAAACTTGTTAAAGTTTGTAGTTAATCCAGTTTATGAACTGGATAAATTTAGGATTAAATTGCACTTTGTAATATGAAACAATGACTCTATTTCTTAGTGTACATTGTATAAGTCATTTTGCTTTATTTATCTTATTTAATTAACTTGGTCCGAATATCGTTGATGGCCCATCAAGAAACCAAGACAAAGTTTAAACTTGAAAGTTATCCGCCCAACTTGGAATAATGCGGAGAGGGTGATTGATAATAACTTGGAAACTTCACTCATATCATACTCTTATTTATGGGGGTTGATCGCTAGTTAAGGATAGTTGGCGTAACTTGTTAGAGCAACATTTATCGCTCGTATTTATCAAAGTTTATTGACATATAGCATAAATTTTATAGATTTTGTTTTTAACTTTTTAAGTATTTTACATATAATATTTTTGGTGGTGATTTAATTGTTTTAGATTGTTAAAGCAAAGTTTAAAGTTTTAAATAAAGATTTTTATAGGAAGTGTACTTAAAATCAAGAAATAAAGTCATTAAATGCTAATTAATCCATACTGTCTCATCAAAACTATCCAGCATCAGCTTGATTCTGAACTAATTCAATTACAACCCCACCGAAACTTGTTAATTATAGCGACGCGTTGCAACGCATTCAATTTATAAACGTCTGCCGATCGGATCTATGTAGATGTCATTTGTTTTGAGGAACGTTTGTTTTAAACGAGCCCGAGCTGATAAATAGGCGAGCTTACAAAAAATGTCGAGTTTCCAATTGCGAATCTATTTTATCGCGATAATCTGTATAATCCGTTGTTTTCAGAACGACCAAAGTGATACTGAAAAATTAAAAACTTTAATTTTGGCTTTGTTGTTTTGTTATCAGTAAAAGTCTCCAACGAAAAATATTGTGGCTAAAAATGTTTTTTTTGTTCTTCATTTCTTGCCATTTAAGTACAGTCTAGTTCTGGTAAATAACAGACAGAAGGTTAGAACAGAACATATCAGACCAGACCATAGTAGTAAAAAAAGAGAAACAAGTACTCCTCATATAGCAGTACTAAACAATAACAACCTAGAACAACCGTACAGAGACCAAATCAACAAATATATATATAGTTCTTTGATAAAAAAATTTATTTTTAAAAATAGTTTTCTATTAAAGACCAATCTGTATTAGGGTGATTCATTTCCGCAAAATTTTTGTTTTCTTCGGTGCTCAAGCAAAATATTAATCTGCATATAGAAAAAAAAATTCTCAACAAGTTTGAGCTCTTAATATAAATTTTAAGTACTTACTATTTAAATTTAAAGTTTTACCGTTTAAAATGCATGTAAAAAATATATATATTTTTTCAAATTTCTAATGCTTATCCACCTTTGACAATATTGCAAATCGGTTTAATACACCTTATGGGGAATTTCACGCTCTTTAAAATTGCTTTTGAGTTTTTTTTTTGTAACTCGCATTGGTTCACCAGTAGGAGTCGTCAAAGGATAGTTTTTGAAAAAAATTGTTTTTTTTTTTAATTTTTTTTAACAAACCGCAAAAAGTAGGGAGAAAAAGGGCTGAATCATAAAAAAAAGTTATCCAACCAATATTTAATGAATTTACTGCCATTTTTATAACTGAAAACGTAAGAAATTGATAATTAACAACTCATAATGTTATTTAGATTGATTTTTTATATTTATTATCATTATATTTCCCTACACTAAGAAGTTTTTTAAAATTATTGATTTCTCACTTATAATGAATATAAAAACAACAGATAAATTCATAAAAAAAACAATAAGAAAATTGTAACGTGCAAATTTTCAACATTTCTGTCATATAGCAAAAAAATATAAATGAAGATTATTTAATTTTTTGGAGCGAAATTTGAAATATGTTACATAACCTTCTGTATATTCCGATTAAAGTTTTGTTGTTTTTTTATGAATTTATGTTTTGTTTTCATATTCATTATGAGTGAGAAATCATTATAATTTTAAAAAAGTTCTTAGTGTAGGGAATATAATGATAATAAATAGAAAAAATCAATCTAAATAACATTATGGGTTGGTATTTATCAATTTCTTACGCCAAAAAAAACAAAAACTTTGCGAAAATGAATCACCCTAATCTGTATTCAACAAACTATGATAATTTGTATATTGTATATTTATATTGTGCTCACATTTTTTATTACATTAAAAGCTCAGGACACTCACAATAAACTTTTTTGTATGTTAACTGCAAACAATAAATCTCAATGATTTACAACAAAATACGTCTAAATAAAACAATAAAATACATCATAGTATAGTATATAATAAACCCTTTTTTTATTTAATTACTCAAATTGCCGCATTCGCATAAAATAAATTTTGGCCGGACTGTTTCGATAAATCACGTGAACAATTAAATTAAACATACATTTGTTGCCAAATTCTAGGTCGATATTTCCTTTCGTAAATGGAATGGAGCAGAATGGGTTATATTTCTTATTTAAAATATCTTACGGTATTGCGGTTTAACACATGCAGCCTCGAAATTTATTACAACGAGATGTGTGCGGATTTTGGAGCGTTAATACCTGTGCTCACCCATGTGATATATCAAATGAAACACCAGAAGAATAAATGCAGCTACGTTATTGTCGGCAAGATTTAAATAAACAGTTTTAGTATATCTATATTAAATTAAAACAGTCTTTTGGCATAATGTCTTTAGGATTTATATACAATATGTATATGCATTGGTCTTATAACTATTTTTATCTATTTTGCGTTCATAATGACTTCATTGTAACCACTCACCCAATTTTGATTTTATAGGTTGGCTACTTAACTAAAACATGTGAAATAAGATTGAATTTGGTTAATTGTAAACTTTGCACCATTTCAAAATTCTGGTGTCTTATTTTGTCAACCAATTATTACATGAGATTTTTTATAATTTGACAATAAAACTGTCAACATAAAACACATCCTACATGACCAACTCATTTTACCAAGTCGTAGTTCATTTCACTGTGGTCTCTTATCTCGCAGCGCCCCTTAGAGGCTCACATAGAAACTTAGAGTTGTAAGACCTATATATAAGACTGTTTTTTAATAAATCCTTTATAATACACTCACAGGCAAAATAATCGATCCACACAAATTTTCGATGAATTTCAATCGCAAATAACTTTTTTATTTGATGTCGGATTTAAACGAATATTAAAAATATTGTAGATAAATTAATGGACAACCGCTTACACTTTAAAAAATTACTAAAAAATAGACGTAGTTTTATAATATACAGTTTTAAACAAAAAGATATTTTTTACCATAAGTTTAAGACACTCTGTAGAGTGGGAAAACCGTATATTGTTCTAAATTAAGTTTTATTTATCAAATCACATCCATTCTTAACAGTTTTGTTTTTGGTTCACCTTGATATATTTATTTTTGTGGAAAATATGGATTTTTAAAAAAAACATTGCAATTTCCAATATTTTTCTGTATGAAGAACTAAGGTTGCTATGGTCCATCCATAGGCTATGGAGAATGGCAGTGACAGTTTTGTTGAATCATCCCATAATTGGACATGTCATACACAGCTTTCAAAAGCTATCAAATTGTTTTTTGCAAATTAATGTTTAAATTTTGAGGTGTCTTCTTACTTTAAAAAACCATTAATTTAATCCAAGATGGACGGTCACAGAATTACGTGGTAAGTGTTTTAAACGTCACAAGAAGTAAAGTACAAAGGGCAACATCAGTCGAAGACATTTTTAAAAGTAAGAAGACACCTCAAAATTAACACATTAATTTACAAAAAACAATTTGATAGCTTTTGAAAGCTGTATATGACCTGTCCAAGTATGGGATGATTCAACAAAACTGTCACTGTCATCCTCCATAGGCTATGGATGGACCATAGCAACCTTAGTTCTTCATACAGGAAAAATATTGGAAATTGCAATGTTTTTTTTTAATCTCCATATTTTTCACAAAAATAAATATATCAAGGTGAACCAAAAACAAAACTGTTAAAAATAGATGCGACTTGATAATTAAAACTTAATTTAGAACAATATAGGGTTTTGCCACTCTACAGAGTGTCTGAAACTTATGGTAAAAATCATATTTTTGTTTAAACCTGTATATTATAAAAGGGATTCTTCATTAATGTATCTACAATATTCTTTAATATTTGTTTAAATCAAATCAAATAAAAAAGTTATTTGCGATTGAAATTTATCGAAAATTTGTGTGGATCGATTATTTTGCCTGTGAGTGTATAACATATATATTATACACAAACTAAAATCTAAAAAATATATTATACACAAACTAAAATCCGAATTTTTATTCACTGCTATGAGGATGTCAGGAACTAAAATCGAAAATCCAAGTAATTTAGTTACAAGAACATTACACAACATTAGTCCAATTGAAACCAAATTGTTTTAAATACATAATTTAAAATGGATAATATATTATATAAATTCATTATAAATTTAATCCCGACGCATTCGCCATTTTTATTAATTTTTTTTGAAAAATATTTTTAACTATTTTTAAATGCTGCATTGTACATTAAAAGTTAACAATTATTACAAAAAACTTATGAACATTTGCATATTTTTATGAAAAACTACCTAATACAATATTTACACCCACTTCAATAGATCTAACAACTAAATGCAATGCGTTACATTTTCCATTAGACCATAATATATATCTGTCATTAAAAAGGATTTGGTGAGCATAAATCAAAATAATATATCGTCCATTTCTCCAAAGTAAGTATATAACGAATAGTTTTTTTTGCCCCAACCCCTAAGAAGCTTTGAATGATTACGGTGTGTAAGTAGCTACTTAGAGAGATTAGTTCTGGGTAATTTCATTTTTTTCGCCCAGGTTTGTGCACCTTAATTACTTTATTTGCTAGGAATGAACGTACCACGTGCTAAGAACATTCTAATGGAGTAGTTAATATACTGCTAATTTATCTATGTATATTAATAGAATATTAAGGGGGGTTTAAGTCTTGCCATTGTGGTGACAGATTTAAAATTCATGTAAGGATGCATACACTACTCGTCTCTAATCTTGAACTTACCGAAGCAGAAAAGATGAGAAAAAACTGATTTTTATACAAAGTCAATGTTATAGAATCAAGAACAAAATTTATGAGAAGTGGGAAAAACTGGAAACAATATTATTCATGTGGATTTCAGAGAAACGCTTTTGTAAAGATTGTAAATAGAGAGGCAGAGAGCACCGAGTAGGCGTCGGGATGCTTCAAATGTTGCCAACAGACTAAATCGAGTAGTCTGTGTGGAATATGCGACGCCAACCGACGCCCCTTTACTGAACAGCGCCGGTCGGAAAAAATACAACACCGTTTTAAAGAACTCTGTAACATAGGTCAGTGCAAAATGAATACATGGCTAATTAACTGGCCGCGGTCGGATTGTGAATTGTTAAGGCTTTAATTAACAATTATTAATATTTGAGTATGCTTTTGTTTCCCGTTTGTACCAGGCGAGATTTTATCTCTCATTTGCTAGATTTGAATTTAATTGCACTGTATGTTACATAATTCAAATTTATACATTTTAACAGATGTCAGATTTTATTAATTTATTTTTTAATAATATTTAATTATATTGCAGCGAGTACGGCTCTGGATCTCGGAATGATGAATCATCGCCGGAGAGTCAGCGCTCGAATAATCTAGAGTGTGGAGCTCGCTGGAATGTTCCAGAAGACGTAGGCGCTGAATATATAAGGAACGACGCATCATGGAGAGTTAGTCAAGCTTTGGTACTCGCGATAAAATAAATAAATATACGTGTAAATAAATAGACCCTTGTACAGTGGTGATATATGAATAATTAGTAGTTAAGTGTTTAGTTAGTTTTATAGTTTCTTAGTGTTTTAAGTGTAATTAAGTTATAAAAATAAATCGTTTAGTTCCTTAATAAACCAGTGCGTGTTTTAATTCACACTACGGACAGTAAAAACGTTACAATATTATAATTGTAGTAGATAACGTATAGTATTACACTCGGATGATTTGCATCTCTCGCCTGGTGACTCGAGGGGCAAACCTCCTCCTCGTAAACATTTTCGCAACACGCGCGTTGTCTAGTGGTGCTCGATAGAATTATTAGACTACAAGGTTCGTCAACAAAACATTTAAAGCACACGAAGCATACGCACATAATTTTTAAATAAATAAGAAGTTTTTTCACAAAAGAAAGGAAGGCAGAAGTCTTACTCGACAAATTTTATTCGGAAAGTTGCAATTGCATAGCTTAACCGCGCACGCTATTTGTATTTCGCCTAATTTAAATTTAGGTTTGGACATTTCTAAAGAAATCTTACAAACAATCATATCATATAAACATGACTTGAAAATCAAATAATTTTATTTTTGATAACGCCCACAACTGGATTTTAAAATAGAAAAAGCAAAACATATCAACGAATTCATGGCAACATAATAACATATAACTGTAATACATAATTTTGGTCTTTTACCGTTGGGTGAAGACAAATTTTGGACCGATCCAACCTCACTTTCTTCCAATTAAATTATTTTTCTATGGTATTTTTTGGATACGTAGAAAAAGTATAGTCTGAAACACGTTTGGAATTGCATATTCCGCTCTCGTGAAACCGTCAAACTTACTCAACGTTACTGGATGATTTTAACTTTTTGACATAAATTAAATATATACCATACAAGATCAAATATAAAAGAAATTTAACTAGGCTTTGAATATTTATTAGGTTCAACTTTTAATCCAGATGACACAATAGTTAACGTAGAAATAGTGATATTAAAGTACATTATTTGTTAGTAAAATATTTTGTAGTCTGGAAGTGACAAATAGACGTAACATAAAGCTTTCCTATCTTCATTTCCTTTGAGACCGAGGCTCAACAAAGATATTGTTTTGATATTAAATGATAATATTTCACCCTCAAAGGATTTGAAATATGCATTGAAATTGTTATTTTCGGATACACCCTTAGGTTACGTCATTAACAGTTAATTTAAAGTTTGTTTTATATATTATTATAATAAGCCGATGTTTTCGTTCGTATGAATTATAATAATAATTATTATAATAATTTAATATGCTATAATAATATAATAATAAAAACATATTTTAATTTAACATATAAATTTGATATATCTAATTTAAATCTATATTTTCAGATAGCAAACATTTATAAAAGTAAAAAAATATTGCGTTTATATAAATAACTAATGTAATTTGGTATGGAATCCTTAATACAAAGTATTATAAGTTTTGTTTTAATAAAAGTTTTAAAACTTTTTTATGTAATAAATCAATAAATTAATTATCCTGTAAGGCGTCTCACATAATTTGTTTTAATTACTCTGGTTGTACAAAAATTTAATTAAAGTATATGAGCAAATTTTAACTTTTTAGTGCAATTATAATTATTATTACACTGAAAGAAATATATGTTTGTTTTAGCAATGTTTGTGGTTCATATATGGACTACCACATACATTGCTAAAACAAACATATATTATATTTAGTTTTAACATAATATGTTAAAACTAAATATAAAAATGGTTAAGGTAAATATATTATATGTTTGTTTTAGCAATGTATGTGGTAGTCCAAATATGAAACATAAATTTCTTTCAGTGTAGTGTCTAAATAAGCTTTTCTTATTAAGGAAAAACTTTTCGAAAGGTCCAACTTTTCAGGCACTTTATTAAACTTTGTTTAGCCAACGAAATTTATTAATTCCGTCACTTGGTCATAAAGTTTTAATTTTAATATTAAGTTTTAAGCAAAGAGTGACTAAAATTTTACTGTCATTACGTGGAAAAATTTAATGTATTAAATTTTTCATAACATGGAAAGTTGTAAAGAGAATGTTAATTTATAAAGCATATAAAAATATGTTTTAATTTACTACATTAATAATAAATTAATCTCTTCCAATAATATAAATTAAAAATTATAATTTATATGCAGCGATAAGTATTCAATTTTATTTATTTAAATGATTGTATTTTTCCATAGTTTTATTTTAAAATATTCATTGTCATGAAAATTTGATGATCATAGAGAAAAACCTTACTAAATATAAATGATATTGTTAAACGTGTTCAAGGTTTTTACCTTTCCCAAAATAATCACACTGTCCCATATGTGTTAATTTAAATCAATATCAAGTTAATAATTTCACTAAAATAATAATTAAGCCTACATGGCTGGGGAACCAGTGTAAATTAATATAACTAAATTTAAAACGATCCATAATAGATAAACATGTCAATCAGGTTTTCAAAGCTCTATTAAAGCTTTATTCATGGTAAATATTGAATTTTGTAATTTTTTAATAGAACATAATACAATTTTACAATAATCCAACAAATAACATTTTAATGACATGGGATTTTAATTATTTAAAAATCTAAATTAAACCAGAATATGCAAATAATTATATTTGCATAATAATAAATAAATATTACTGTTATTTAGCAACTTTCTATATGATCGTAGCCTCCAGGCTTCTGTTATAAGGCTTGTAGAGTAGTCCACATATCATTTACAAGTCGTTTACTTGCATAATATTAACGCGTATATCTCACATGTCAAGTTATTATCACGTTGGTAACATTGATTCTTATTGCATGTCTACCTAAAGTAATTGGTCGCACAAACGCCTGGAATAATTACGCTTGATATAAATGCCTGGTGATATGTGGTTTCGATTTTAGCAGCAAAAGCCAAAACCCAACCATCTGCAAGTGAAGTAAATGCTACCTGCAGGAACGCACAATTGTATTAATACTTTGTTGCGTTCCTAATATATTTTGCTAGAATGACTTTATCCAGGTTTATAAGTTTTTATATACCGTACAGGAAAAATATGGAATATTAAATTGCTTGGATATATAATACAATTTTTAGTCAACCATTAACCAAAACCAATTAAATATAAAAATGATACAAGGTTATTACTACTTAAACTTATTTTTAACTTTTATCGTACATGTTTTTATGACACAAAGTTACCTTTTAAATACACATTGATAAGTTGTGGCTTTATGGCGCTTTAGTCACGGGCTGAAGTTAGTTTTAAGTTAGTTGACAGTTGTCAAATGTCGAACAATCGTTAAAATAAATTGCCTTTCTTATAAAATATTACTAAATGTGAAAATTATTTTATTATCTCAATACAAAAATACAAAAGTATTAAATAGTTTCTCAACGCCAATATTTAAAAAGTTTATAAGAACATTGTACTGACCTTTTAATTTCGCCGGCAGTAAACTATAACTAAAATTCGGGCACGGACTCCACTGCAAAGTGCTCATAAAACATTTTCTTTACTTTCACTGTGAAAAACTGTCAATTTTCAAGAAATACATTTCGATTTATAACCTTTCTAATTGTGTTTATAAAATGGAATAATTTGACATTTGACGGTGACACACAGATTCCCGTATTGTGTCATAGATGGCGCTCTATAAAATTTTTTGATTTAAAACATTTTAAGATAATAATAAGTATTTGACGTAGAAAAAGTATAGTATGCACCTCGTTTATAAACTTTTCTATACACTCATTAATTTAAAAGAATATCCTTAATATATAAATCTTTTTTAACTTAAATAGCGTTTATAAAATTTGATACATAATATACTATTAAAACGTATTTTTTAAACATACTTTTTTATTTTATACCGGACGTGAAAGTGCAGTATAGCAGCCCAAAAAGGTATGCAGCTGAAAATAACACATTTCATAAAAATGCAAGGGGAAAGATTTAGCCAGCGAAGTCTAAGGATGGAGGATTTGTCTCCTCGTAGCATAAAAATGCAAATATCCCGTTTTCCTTTATGGTTGTGCAGTAGACTGAATAGCGGTCAGTATATAAGCAGATAAAAGGTTTTGCGGTTACAAATGGCGTCCTGTAGGAAGAACGCGAATGTTTGACTACGTTCGCAGTGATAAAACCGACAATAAAAATGAAGATAAATTTCGGATATTCGTTTATTTTTCGCGCCCGGGGTTGTATTTGCATAAATCCCGCCCGTCCGTTAATATGTTTTTAATATTGGCAAACATTTTTTTCTTTTGCAGATATGCCGGCTTTATGGAATTTCACCTGAGGCCTTCCAAAAAATCCACTTACTGGATAACGTATTAATTTATTGCTTTAAAAGATTTATACTTACGCGTAATGGTATAATGTGTATTTTTGCCACCAGTGTTGTGTTAAAAAAAATAAAAGATTAAACTTTTTTTTTATTTAAAAAACAGTCGCATTAAAACAAATATGTTCGAAACCTTCCTGATTATATACTAAATTAATAACTAATTTTAGTTATAATTTAATTAAAATTTGAAGAAACAAAATCATCCTAAAAAATATTATTTGAGATATATTCTATAAACAATAGCATATACTTTTTATTAAAATGTCGAATTTTTTCCAACATCAAATGTAAAAAAAAGTTAAGTTAGATTGCAATCATTATTGCATAATTTTTTAAAATAAAAATCCCAGAGGTAGGTATTTAAATATTTTACTGCTTGAAACACTATCAAATAAATTTGTCTAAAGATCAATGGCGTAGCTATGGGCATTTCAAAAGTTGGGATCAATTTAATAAAATTTGTAAAGCTTTTTTGGTGGACCAAAATCGAATTTCTACCGAAGTTTGTGAAAATTTTTAATGCACAAAAAAATTTGGATTCAAATTTACTTTTCTATCTTAAACTTAAAAACAATTTGTATGGCTTTAATTAGGACTGATACATTAATTTTTCACTAGTTTTTTTTATTTATAATAGTTAAAACTATTATTTAGATATTCACGACTCGAGCACAGAAGTGCACTCAAACGCTCTTAATATATTTTATTTTGTATGTCTTAAAGAGTACTCAATTATAATAAAAGTCTTAATAAAACCATGAAATCGTCCATATACAGTAAGTGGTTCAGTGTATTAGGCAATCTTCCAACAAAGGAACGTATGTTTGAAACCTACGTCCCTGTTTATAAACTAAATATACAGTATGTCCACGGATAGAGGGACCAACAGGACATATGGACTAAAATTTTTATTTTTCGACAAAAAGTCTTCCTAAAAAGTACTGCTTGTTTTGAAAAGTCTATTTCCATATTTTAAATTTGAAAATATCACACAGGGGGGTCGAAAAAATTTTTGGGGCACAGTGACAAATAAAAAAATAGATTTTAAATCCTAATAAAAACCCATTGTAAACTTTCAACTCAGTATTCCAAATTTTCTTTTTCTTTTAATGTTTATAATTCAATTTCGATTTATAATTTTGTACCATTTCCTATGTATAGGGTTTTCAACATTTTGTGTAAATTTACATTAATTACAAAAATTAACAATGTTACAATGCAAATTGTCATTTTGACGTTACTTGATTATTGTTGATTTTCATTTTTGTAATAAAGGTAAATTTACACTAAATGTCCCGGATTTTGAAGCCTTACCTATGTTTGACAAAAAATGTCACAGTGACACAGTTTTAGATATTAATTGAGGAGTGATTTTTCAAAAGGCCTTATTTCCATTTTTACTTGAATATAATTTTTTGACAAAATCCCAAAGGTATGGTTGAAAGGCATATACTAACGGCGAAATATGACAGCAGGTCTAAAGTATTATTAAATATTCATCAGAATTTTTTTTTAAATAATCTATATTGCCCTAACCTATACAGGTTATAGTCATTTTTTTGAAAAATTGTTGCAAATGAAAATACTCAAATACCTCAATAATTGAGGTATTTTACAATTATTGTAAAATTTCGTTTTAAAAAATATTTTCAAAAGGCTATCAAATAAAATAAATAAAGATATAATATCGAATACTGAGTTGTAATTTTACAATAATTATTAGTTGTTATCTAAATATAGGATTTAATTTTTTTTTTATGTTTCACAGCTAAAGAACGAAAAATAAAGGTAGTTTACTCCTGATAGTATTTCATGTTTTCTTAATTTTCGACTGCCCTGTATAACATTTTCAAATTTAAAATATGGCAATAGTTAACTTAAAAAGTGTGCTGTCTAGATTACCGGTTTTGGAGGTGATTCCTCGTGACGTAATCTTGTCTTTCCAATAGATGTGTATCTTTTACCACAAAGATAAAATTATACAAATTGTGATTGGTCAGTAAAAATCGAGTGCGCCCTCAACTCGAAGTCTATACGGCACGTTTTGAACTTGGCCAACCATAGGAAGTCTAATAACATACAGAGACAAGATAGTCGAGTTCCTCTAAAATATGTATATATCCTTGCAAAAAGCTTTTTAGTCATTGACAAGGTAATCAGTAAATATATTTTTGACATACGGAAATACTTACTTTATCTCTCGCCTAAAAGGTACTTTAATGGCAATTTTTGTAGAAATTAATATTTTATCCATAATAAGACTAAAATCAAAGAAATCAATCAAATATTATTTAGATTGTAAAAAGAGATATGCCTAAAGTCAAAGGCTATCTGATTTACGCCCAACCAATAACATTACTTAATAGTATATTATGTATCAAGTTTGATAAACGCCATTTTATACTCGAATTTAATTTAGGCACGAGCGAGCTTGCGAGCGAGTGCTTAAGTTAATGAGTGTATAGAAAAGTTTATAAACGAGGTGTATACTATACTTTTTCTACGACAAATACTTATTATTATCTTAAAATGATTTAAATCAAAAATTTGTATAGAGCGCCATCTATGAAACAACAGGGGAAACTATCAAATGTCACATTTTTACATTTTATAAACACAATTATAAAGGTTATAAATCGAAATGTATCTTGAAAATTGACAGTTTTTCACAGTGAAAGTAAAGGAAATGTTTTATGAGGACTTTACAGTAGAGTCCGTGCCCGAATTTAAGTTATAGTTTACTGCCGGCGAAATTAAAAGGTCAGTACAATGTTCATATAAACTTAAATATTGGCGTTAAGAAACTATTTAATATTTTTGTATTTTTGTATTAAGATAATAAAATAATTTTCACATTTAGTATTATTTTACAAGAAAGGCACTTTATTTTAACGATTGTATGACATTTGACAACTGTCAGCCCGTAACTAAAAACCTGTTGCTAACTTTATCCCGTGACTAAAGCGCCGTAAAGCCACAACTTGTCAATGTGTATTTAAAAGGTCACTTAGTGTCATGAAAACTTATTAGAAACTAAGAAAACCCCATTTAAAATGTTTAGCAATTAAAAAATACGCTGTTAAAAAAGAGATGTACTGGACTCATATTTTTAGGGATAATACCATGAAAGTTATAATTCCAAGAGTTCAAAAAACAAAATTATCTGGTTCATTTTTAGGCACAAGCGGTATTAAGGGAGAATATTTCTCTAGTAAAACTACCTATTAAAAATATAAAAAAACAATTTATTTTGACGTAGAAAACAACTGGTTATGACGTTTTTCGTTTACGATACTTACAAACCGTTGTCATATCAACATGTTATTTCATTTTATAATTTTTGAATTTTCACTTATTACCTGTTATATTGTTGCAATAGTGCATTAGTGAAATATTCACGAAAATTGATGGAATTTGCTAATACAAAATATTGGGGTTTGGTGTATTTGACACCTAAAATGTCTAAAATTTAATTAACGATCGTTGCTTGATTAACATTGTTATGAATAAAAAAATTTAATAATGTAAGTAATTTATTTAGCTAGGTAACATATAGTTTGATTTAGTTTAAATCGGTCGTTAATTAAATATTAATTATTAAGATTTTGAACATGTATCGATAACTGTAAAAAAAATCAAATATATCGCACATGGGCGACAACAGTGTCATAAGTAGTAAAACCATAATTCCGAGATAAGTTAACGTAAAACCTTTTTGAATAATAAAATTCCGACATTTTTGTAAAATTATATTAACTTACAGTGGAAGTTAATATAATTTTACAAAAATGTCAGAATTTTATTATTCAAAAATCTTTTACGTTAACTAATCTCGGAATTATGGTTTTACTACTTATGACACTGTTGTCGCCCATGTGCGATATATTTGATTTTTTTTACAACCCAAGTACCTAATATTTGTAGTTGGGAACAAACAATTTCGACACTATTTGACATTCAATGTTTGACATTCAATGATAAGTGCGGTTAAACAACTTTTAAACCCTGGTAACCTTAATTCCTTCCTTGTCTATAAATCAGTATTGTTTTGGAGGTTTTTTAATATCATTATGCTTTTACCCTGCCTCAAGTTAAACTTCACTTAAGTTCACTTAAAGCCACTGCTGCTAACTTCAGCTAAAACAGCTTGTAAATGTGTATTAGTGTCATGGAAACATAGAAAAACTGTTTTTTATATTAAAAAATCATTTTTTTTGTATTTAACGTTGATTTATAAATTTCTCAATATCAAAGTAAAATCCGTTTAATATAAAATTAGTTTGTCGTAAAACGACTTGAGCCAATTTTTTTTATTTGGCAATCATAAAAAGAATATTGAAAAGGACCGAGATTGGCTTTTAAAATACAGATCAAGAGTTTCAGTAATAAGATGAACTATCCCGGGGACATAGTCGCTAGAACAAATAGTAATAAGTCGGCTAATGCTTTTTGAAGACAGCATTTTGCGAATAAGCACACGACAGTCAAAAGATTTTGCTAAGAATTTCGTTTACAAACCAGTCATGCATTAAATTTTATGACCATACAATAAACAAAACTTTGTAAGGAAAAATTGCATTTTTCATAATAAATGTAATCTTTACAGTCAAGACAATGTTCTAATAATTTTATTTAATTATTTAATTTTATACACTATATTTTTAATTCTGTATAATATTATAATGCGTTTTGTATAATATTTAATGCATTTTCTTTGTTAGCGCTATACCTACTAGATTTTGTTTTAAAAAACATTATTTTGTAGGGTTATTGAGAAAACGATTATTCATTCATCGCCATATCTTTTTTTTATACCAAAATCCGTTTTCAATACATTTCGGATTTTTAGCATTGTCAATCGTTGTTTTTATGTAGAATAAACGTTAGCAAAGGGGTGGAATCAATCAATATTTTGTTAGTTTATAAATATTTATGGTGATAATAAATTTACAAAATTAAAATTTGATGTATATAAAGTAAGTTCAAACATATTAATATTGTATTATTTATACAGAGATAGTAGTCACTTTACTTGTTTACAATTCTTGTGTTGTTTATACATAGTCACACATTGATAGTCATTTTAAACGTTGTGTTTATTACAGAGGCATTTGTAAGACTTAAAAGGGGCATTTAATTAAGGGCAACCATTTTACACCTATTTTGTAAAAAATAAACCTTAAATATTTAATTAACTTAGTAAAAAAAAATCTAAATATTAGATTAGGGTTTTCAAATAATGTTTAATCTATTTTTTAAGTTTTTGTGGATTCTGCCTACCCTATTTTAACATACCACAGGCTTGATTAATAATTTAATAAAATATTGATTTGGTTTTCTTTTATTCCCTTCTTTTTCGTTCCTCAGGAAAAGTTTTTTAAAATATGCCTACTGAATTTTAAGTTTTTTATTCCTTAGACATTCTTCTCGTTTAGCCCTAATACGATTTAAAATATAGTCTTTAAAGGATATTTATGATCTGTTAAGTTTGTTCAAAGAAAAGATGAAAGTTATTTTGTTGTAAAAAGAATTTTGAAATTGTATATTATTATTATTAATTGTATACAAATGTCCGTATCAACAATACCACTTATGTTTTAGAAAATATAATTTTGGTTTTGTTCGATTTTATCTGTATAATATTATTTTATTTTAAAGAAATATAAAAAATTACGCATAATAGGAAATTGTTTAATACAATATTTTACATAATAACTATCCAAAAATAATACCGTATTAAAAAAAATTATATACCATATATTTACGTTAACATAACGTTGAAATTACTTCATGTATGTTCTTTTATTTAAACTACATTTACATATTTTTTGTCTCATTAATTTATATTTTAAAATGGTATACCTAAATTAGGTAATAAAGTTTACCAAAAAGTAAAATTAAGAAATATAACTTATATTAGCAAAACTAATTATATTTGGCATTAAAACTTAAACGCATATTATCTTATTAATAAAAAAGACAAAAAATATATGCACTCTAAATTTTCCAGTATTTAAAATAAATATATAACCTATGTTCAAAATAACCCGATTAAAAGAACAAGGCAAAATTGGAATTTTGGTGGCAAAGTTATTTGCTTTAAATAAAACATGCCTGTTTGAAATTGTACAAAATGTTTTTATTATAATAAAACTGTTCTCTCTAAAAATTAATTAATCAAAAATGACTAATTTTATAGTTATTCGTGGCGAAAATACCGTCAAAAATTATGAAAGTGGATCAGTTTTTGAGATATAGTCAATTCCATATTAAATGGAAAATTGACTATATCTCAAAAACTGTTCTACTTTTTTAACTTTTGACATTTTCGGATTCAGGGGAAAATTTTACATAACAATTGGCTGTTAAAGTTTGGAATACCATGGTATTCCATGGTTAACCATGGTACAAGTGAAAAAGCAGCCACTAATAACTATTAAATTAGTCATCTTTGACTAATTAATTTTTAGAGAGTTACCACAACAAGTTTAGAATACCAAGACATTCTTTATAAACAAATTTAAATTAATATTAATATACCCTGTTAAAATTCTCCCAAAACCTAATAATAACCAGCAAGAACATTGGATTACTTTTTAATTAAAATTTTACCCACGTTGTCCACATTGCAACAAAAAATGTTTGAAAGAAAACGAATTTCGTTCCTCACAAATTGGTCTACGTAAATTTTTCTTTCAAACTACCCTAATCTGAAGTTTAACCATGTTGAATCGCCCAATATCTCGGGCACTTTTGAGCCAATAAAATCAGAGTATATTATTTCTTTGGCATAAAATCTTTAAATTATCTGAAAACTTTTAAACTTCTAAAACTTGATAATTACTTTTCAATTCAACGAAGACAATTTCAATTAAAATTTTCACAATTTCAATTTGGTGCATCTTTGTTAATTCAGTTAAATGTTTTTTTAAAGCAAGGTCTGTTTTAAAAAATTCATACAAATGATATAGAGTTGTTTGAAAATTTTCTTTTATTATTTTTATATACCTATACCTTACGCACACTTTAAGAAAATGTGTACTTTAAAATTCACTGATAATTCCTGGAAACCATCGCATTTATTTGTATTTTTTATTTCGTGGTAATCGATTTATTTTAATCATTTTTAAAATTTTTTTTAAATGTCTTATTAACATATAAGATGTAAAATTAGAAAAGGAATGAACAAACTATTTTTGGGTTTTTATTTAATTTAAAAAAAAAAGAATATAATATTATGTCCGCCTGTCGAATTGTTTAAAACTTTGACAGAATTTATATCTTATAAATTCATTTCTTTATTTAAACTTAAAGTTCATAGTGCTTCGTGCATCCGCTTTAAATCCAAAAAAAATTAATAGGCTCATTGGACAAACTTCCAGCTCGCCCGAAAAGATTCATTTTCAAAGCTTGACACGTAAATAACTATTATTGACACGTTCATTAAAAACGACACAAAATGCCACCTATTGTCAAATATTCTGTTTTTGCTAGCGTGTAAAAATTGCATCTCATTAAAAATATTTTAATGAGAAAATTAAAAATAAAATGGAGGCAACGTACTACGCTTGCTAAATAAAATTTTATATCTAAGGTACAATTCGCAAGTTTTAATATGTGCTGCTTTCATGTTCATTTGACTGTGAATATAATAGACTACTCCAATTTATGTTTTAAATATGAAATTTGTTTCCCGTATTCTATATTTTAATGGTGTGACTTGTAATAAAATAAATTCAGTATGAAACAAATTAACTTCAAATTTAATTAAAAAATAATAATAAAATTTAATTTTTCGCCCATTATCGTACATGTTTACATGAAATTCACATTGACAAGTTGTGGCTTTATGGCCTTTTAGTCACGGGATGATGTTAGCAACAGGTTTTTAGTCACGGGCTTAAGTTCCAATCGTTAAAATTAAGTGCCCTTCTTGTAAAATAATACTAAATGTAAAAATTATTTTATTATCTTAGTACAAAAGTATTAAATAGTTTCTCAACGCCAATATTTAAAAAGTGTATATGAACATGGTACTGAACTTTTAATTTCGCCGGCAGTAAACTATATTAAACTTAATAAACATAAAAATTTAACATTTGACATTATACACATTTCCAAGTTGGTTTCTCTATTGTTTTATAGATGTTTCTGTATACAAACATTTAATTTAAGTCATTTTTACATAATAATAAACTTTTCTATACACTAGACAAATTAAATTCTTGTCCAAAATGGCGTCTAATAAACTGTCTACATAATTTACTATTATCCATTTTTAGTTTTATTTGAGTTTTAAAGATATCATGTTATTTCATTATACTATTTATTTAATCCAAAAATAACAAAAATATTAAGTAACTGAATAATCCTAAATTTGATAAGCCCTCGAAACTAGGAAACGAAAACTTTTAAGTGCACAGACGGATTTAAAATTGCTTGGGTCATACACAAGCTTCAAGTTTGAAAACATTTAATCCGTTTATATTTTTTAAGTTACTCATTTAATTATTTTGTTCATCCACTCATAGGGAAAGGCAAAAAAGCGGCCACCTTTTTAGCATTTCAAAGAAAATTTTTGAATTAGTTAAATTATTTTTATAGTTTGCCTTTCTTCTGGTTTTTCGACTGTCTAACTTTACTCTACCAAAACAAATATTTAGTTACAATCCATTTTTATCATTTACTTTTAGGATTGTTGAGCGCCATTAGCTAATTAAGTAAAAAGTTAATGCTTGAGCAAAGTCTGGCGCTTATAACTTTAATATTTGTCCGAAAGTAAACCTAAAAACATTTTCTTATTAGTCCTATTAACGAGTTTTTAGCATTTTCATAACTAATTAATAAATGGCTTGGATGAAATTAAATATAAACTATTTTTACAAGAATATTATATATAGAAAATCCTATTTATATTTAATCTACCCTCGTATTCAGAATGGGATGCAAATATTAACTTAAACCAAAATCAATAAATAGTTCTGTTAAACAATCATCTATTACTATCATTTCACTAACATATTCGGGGATATTTGCGATAAATGAAATAAATCTCGGAAATATCATTTACCTTCAAACCCAATTAATCTCTCCTGCATCATGAAAACAATAATAGATTATTTCCCTGTTGGTTGAATCTACTTCAGGAACAGATGGCTTATCAAACTGGCATTATTAAAATTAGACCCGCATCATACGAATGGTTTATTAAACGCAAATACTTGACTTGGCTAAATTAAAATATTCCTCCTAATTTTTTAAATTTAATTTCGTAATATTAGTAATTTTGATTATGATAAAAATAATTAAAATCACTAAGCTGCGAATATCTCAGCTGTCTACAAAAATATAAAAAATCTTTCTGCAAAAGTGTAAGGTGAAGTTTAAAATCGACGGAAAGTACCTAAAAATAGCTGAGTATGCACAACAAACACAATCATCCCCTTATAGGATAACAACTTATTTCGTGACACCCTGTATAGAAGTGATAAAAAATATATAAAAATTATTAATTTCTTGTTCAATTATAAATTTATCGAACGCAAATTCAAGAAAAATATACTTAAAATTTTGGAGACTTATTTCGTCCGTACCGAAGTTTTCTCGTTCAATATGTATATTCATGTCAGTAATTCGAACATCCGGTAAAACTAGCACTTGTAAAACCTCAGCAGGGGAAGACTTCCGCGCTTCCCGGATTTTCCCCGACTGTGTAAACAATTCGCGGCATGAGATACGGTCGCATTAGACTACCAAATTTTAGTTGCTGATTCTAGTTGGGATAACAACGACGGCGGATTTATAAATAACCAGCCGACGGGATGTGTGTAAATTATAATTTTAATAACAAGCATATCTCACGTGTTTACAGGTCCAATGGATTGATTCTAAAATAGGACAATTATATAAAAGTTACTCGCAATGTATTAATTATTATAGAGAAACCGTGTGAAATTTGATTCTAAAAACAGTTTCTTTTTAAACTAGGTTTATAAAATAAATTAATCTTTTATACTAATAATTAATGCTTTATAATTTAAAAAATACAAACTTGGCTAGTAACCAATGGTTACTCTAAAATAAGAGCAAAGTAAAGATAATTTATATATCCTATTTTATTTAGATTCGAATAATAGCAATTTTTAAAAATTTGATAATCTTTGTACTGAAATATTGAAGTTTAAACGTCAAGTCCTCGTTTTAACTCAAGCGATGGTAAAAAATTACCTACAGAGCCCGCCCTTTGTACGACAGTCATCTTGAAAATAATGCAAGCGGCGAAGTTGTAGTGAATGCACGTATAGTTCCAGTCAAAATTTCAGTACTGTGATGAGTAGTTATAGTATATATATTTTATTGTAATTTATATAAGACCATATGTGATTTGTTGATACGTAATTCCGAATTATAATCTCAAATTTGTATCCAATTCATCAGTACCGTGTCGTCAGTTCCATGTTCTTTGTGTCGGTTATCTTTTTTTCGCAAACTTCAATTTAAATTCTGCTTGCGCAGAACTTATTTATTTAATGTCATTATAAACTCATATAAATTTGGTGTGGGTCCCATATCTAATAATTGAGATATCGGTATACCCAAAATTCACCAGCCGCCACTGATGTGTGGTATTATTTGATTTTAAGATGTTTAATGTATAATATGCTCAAAGTTGCAATAAAGCTTATATTTTCCAATAAATTATGTTTTTAATTAGTACCCTGGAATACTCGTCACTTCCCTTGCATTCAAATTTAGAAAACACAGATATTTCGGAAACTGTTTGAAAAAGTGACTGGCCTGGTCTGGAATAGTATATTTATTATATTATCTATGTTTCATAACAAAATACTGTTTAATTTTCTCCGAAAACTATATAAACAAAATGAGGTCAAAAGTCACCCATATATTTCTTTCATATCTAACTGCTATTTTACTAATAAAAGAGCATTTATCCATATTTCTATATCAAACCAAAATGAAATGGGAACCTTTACAATCCATTTAAGTCTATTTTTCTAAAATACTTTGTTATTTCAAATAGAACAACACATATATTTTTATATTTTTAAATTCTACATAAAATTATGAGTAAAATTACTATGACATGTCTTATACCTAAAGTAATTTATTACTAAATGTCCTCCATTAACATTCAACCATTTCTTTATTCTTACTTCTACATTAGACGTTGCTCTCCTTGACTAATTTACTGTTGGGTTATTAAATATATAATTTTATTATCTTCAATGAGCCAGTGCTTAATCCAGATGACATCCTACAGCTTTGTTGATTTTTCTTCAAAATTAGTAAATGCTGTTTGTATTACTTTTGAATTTTAAACATGTTTGGCTTGTCTATTTTTGTATAAGTCACTGACTGCTATTTTTTGTTAGGAATTTTATTTACAAAAAACTTAGTCAACAAATTGTTGATGATAATAACATGAAAAATTTACGTAATTTAATTTGCTTCAATTGCTGAATCCTCACCCAGCAATCTAGCTGGATCCAGCGTGGAATGTCCCATATATAATATATATATATATATTATTGAGTACATTAGATTATATTATATTAGATTATATTATATCGTAATAAAAAGCTAAAGCAATATCAAATAGGGAGCAACTTTTAAAGTCGAAAATAAATTTTAAGAGTATGCTACTTTTTTCATTAAATTTCACATAAATATAACGTGGACATAAAGTCAATTTTTTCATGATCATGGACTATATTTTAGTATCCGTATAATAAATTTAATATTTGTTTAGCTTTTTTTTATTCTCATCACCAAAATAAATAAAAATACCATATGTGCAATAATTTGTAAATAAATTCGAATAAAATCAAAAACTTTTTATTTCATGGTAAAAATAATAAAATTACATTTAAAAATAAAACTTTATTTTTCAGGATCACTGGAAAATAAATGCCAATCCAGTATTTATAAACTTTTGCAGCAGCGGCTTAAAAACTAAATTTATTTTTCCCCAAAAAGGTCTGTTAATTTAACCTGCCCGATATTATAAAATAAATAAACCAATTGTTTACAGTGATTTGTTTTCATAGCTGCATTAAATCAGTAATATATTTTATTTTATTTTATTGGATATTTTGCCCGCAAATCCGCAAAATTCCAATTTAAGCTATAAATGGTTTAAAATATAATTATTTAAAAATAAAAAATATATCGGATATACATATATGTACATATACAAATTAATTTAACAAAGGTTATTGGGTTTAAAAACATAGTTATTTTGATGGTAAAAAGTAAAATTATTATTTAGCAGGTTAAAAAAATCCAATATTATAATTTAGTGTGAAATGGTTAAAATATTATTTTAAAATCGTTTTTCCCATAAATGTTTTTTTATTTATTTTATATTTATGGTAACACTGCCTACTAATAAAGTAGTATTTTATTTCTTAATCATAATGAAAACAAACAACAATATTAAAAAAGAATTCTTTGATAGTTTTGGAGCTTAAAAGTTAAATTAAATTTTCTTTATTTAAAATATTCTGTATTTATATAAAAGAATAATTCTTTAAAACACAATAATTACGTTTCAAAAATACTAAGTTAATATTTGTTAATAATAAAAAAGTTATTATGTATTATGATTTAAAGCTTTTAAACTCGAAAACTACTTGTCAAACAAATTTGTTGTATTTTTTGTTTTTAAAAATATCCCATTCCCGGACACCATGTATAATACCGCCAAATTAGCAAAATTAAGTTTGTTTTAACTCAAGAAACTTAAATCAAAACCCATGTTTTAAAATTTGTTCCTGGTTTAAGACCATCCCATTTAAAAGTTACGTAACTATCTCCTTAAAAGTTTTAAATATATCTTGTTAAAATATATAATTCTCAAACTTTATTTAACTTTAGACTTGTTCGATATCGATTAAAACCTGAATGCTTAGTAATTGTAAGTTAAAAATGTATTTGCGATTATTAGCAATAGTTTAAGTTTTTGAAAATCAATAAGATAAAAGCACCATCCTATAGAAAATAGAAGCAAAATTATTTAGTATTAAGGTTTTTAACTAAGGATTCCTACAATATAATAAATAAATCAGAAGAAATCTGTTAAAATAAAAATGTTTGTATATGTGGTGTCATCTATTAATATAAATCCTATAGAAAATAGAAGCAAAATTATTTAGTATTAAGGTTTTTAACTAAGGATTCCTACAATAAAATAAATAAATTAGAAGAAATCTGTTTAAATAAAAATGTTTGTATATGTGGTGCCATCTATTAATATAAATTTTACCAAAAATATTACACTTAAAAACCGCCCTTTAAATATACAGAAAAATATTCCTGCATCCCCTTGAATAGAGTTTCGAAACATTTACGATAGATGTCTCCCTAATCTTTAAAAGCCATGTTATCTTACGAATTACATAATTAGCAAAAGCTTTTAAAGTTTAAGAACGTAAAATTTAATTTGCGTTAATTAAAAATTAATGGATAGATAATAACTATGCCTTCGACTTTTAGCTTACTTTAATTTAATAACGTTAATCAAATTTGGCTTTAAAATTTTCCAAATTAAATTTTTTCATCATTTTGTGTTTTAAAACCAATTTGAAAGAAAGAGTGTTGGGTATCGGGTAAATAAATTGATTAGAATTTATAAAAGAAATAATAATAAATATTTTAATTTTTATTAATTGTCAAAATTGTTTTGGCGCGCTTTGTTTTATATATGTATAAACTATATTTTTTAAATACGCCCAGTTTCCGAGATAGTGTTGCAATTTTTTAAATAAATAAATAATATCTGAAAACCCATTTTTTCAAATCAGATTTTAAATACCTATGAGTGCCACAGATTTAAATTTGTTTTCATATAATTTTTTTCATTTTTATTACAGATCGGTATGTACAATATCAATAAAACTTTTTTATTACGAAGTTAATTACTATTATTATTAATATTGTTTCAAAGATGTTTTTTTCCTTATTTTTATGAAAACTCATCCTAAATTTTTTTGCAACAATAATAATTACGAAACCTTACTTAACAAGAAAATCTAAAATGTTTTTTTTCATATTTTGCTGATTTAATCCTGGTGCATTCACCATTTTTGAAAAAAGTATTTGAAAATTTTAATTATATCTGTACTTTTAGGCATGCAAGGAAACGTAATAAATAAGGGTGGATTTATTAAGTTTATGTATTAAGACCCATCACAACGATAAAGAAAAGTTTATTTGCAATAAATTAGGTCAAAAACTTGTATTTCCAGTATACAGGAATCATTAATTACATCAAAACTTTTCTCAAACAAAATCTTAATCGGACCCGATAGATCGAACATTAAATCCCTTAAGCATTTATAGCAATGAATTAAATTAAGTATAGGAAAGATTTCTAAAAGATTACCTAGCTAAACAATCGTTTAATTAATTGTTTTTATTTTGATAATTAAAAGTGAAAAAATAAACAATGCGTTTTATTTACGTAAAATACGACATAAAAGTGCCAATTATTATTATGTATTGATTGTAAATTATGTTTATTTAAAAAAATGGATTTTATTAAATTTTGATACCATACTTTGTTGGGTTCCCCGGTATATGTATGTTTGACTTGCGAAAAAAATAAATCAAAGATCAATAAATCAAAGATCCACCTGATATTGAATTTTATTAATTATATTTTTTCGTTTACTCTATACTCTATACTCTATCCATTTAAGCAATAAAGCACAGTAAAACAACTTTAACAACTGAAAACAACTTAGGTATATGTCATGTCAATTGATAATATTAAAATAAAATGCTTATGAATATAATTTTTTCTCTAAAATCAATAATCAAAAAAATATTTGTTTTTGCTGTAGAATTTACACGGATATTTTATAAAATACACGTTAAAAAGGAAGGTACAATTGAGGAGCATCCGTGCAAAACCGGCTAAATCCATTTTATTCAGTTTTTTTTTTCTGGGTTCATTTCTATCGACAACCAAGATAATTCTGTTTAAATCCGATTATATCCATGTTAAAATCACATTTAAAAGGTAGCTTTAGGAGCAAAACCGGCCAAATCCACGTTTTTATAGCAAACCCGGCTATATCCCATAAATAATAATGATGATGAGCATATGTGGCTTGGATATGTCGATACTACTACTAAAATTTGATCTGTTTTTTCATGTTTGCACTAAATTTATTTTGTTAATATTTTTGAATAATAAAGGTTTTTTTCACATTTTATTCGGTTTTTGAGCAAAACCGGCTATATACAAGTTTTTGAAAACGAAAGTATGTCTTATAAATAAAGTACCACAAAGCCCACAAAACTAAAGTTTGCTTTTTCTTTTATCTGCAAAGAGTTTTTGCCATTTTCCCAACATTTTATTAAAGTGGATATAGCCGGTTTTGCACGGATGCTCCTCAATTATTATTACCTGGAATAACAATAACAATAACACCATTTTCATTACCTACCAAAAACTTTAATTTAAAAACACCATTTCAACATTCCTATTAGCATAGTTCGGCACTTGTGCTATACTCGTATATAAAATCAGATAGAAAATCGTGCAATGGCCAATTTTACATACAACCTTTGTCCTGTTTATGAAAAATCCTTCAATGAAGTTGTTCAAGCAGGGCGAGCAGAATAACAATCGTTCGGAGGTGTGATACGTGCAAACAGCCGCGGGCTGCAATATCATTGCTGGTCAACCGAAATGAGATTTTGGACGGAATATTGGACGCTTCAAAATAATATGTGGGTTGAGTAAAAAGTTCTTCGTCTTATGTAAAATTAAATATATTATTTTCTTTAATAAAATCTGTAATGATTACATTTTTAATATTATTATTATTTTCTTCAATAAAATCTGTAATGATTGCATTTTGAATATTGTTTTCATTGTTTGACTGACAGGCAATTTTTATATCATTTCGTTAATTCGAAACTATATTTTTATAATGTGTTTGTATATATGGTTTTAAAGAATTGCTATTATAGTGACCAGTTAATTTAATGAGTTAAATGAGTTAAATGGTTGCTAGCAATATGAAATAAAAGATCCCTAATTTCAATAGTAGCATTGAAATAGACAATAATAATCTAATTACATAATATATTATATAAAATATAAACTAAATCGAATACCGTTTAGCCGACCTTATGTGTTTTAAAGTAATAATAATTTAAACGAAAAATTGAATTTTTATTACTTGTGCAATGATCATTGTTTAATTTAAAGTTTAATACATACCTATTTATATTTAATACATAATTTTTTTTGTGTTATAATAAGCATATAAACATTTTTTTGTAGTGCTAAGAAAAAACATAATGTACATATTTTGGCCCTTTTTAAAGTGTCCATAGCAGCGAAAAGTCAATTTAAAAAAAATATAAAATGAAATAAATATAAATAAATTGACGCTTTATTATTAGGAGTGTTATTCAGAATTTTAGAATTCCAATTTGTTCCTTAATTTTTTCATTAAAAACCACACCAAAACTTCATTTTGAAAGTTTTAGATTTTTTTACAAATAATAATGAGAAATAAGTATTTACAAATAAAGTCGTAAAGGTTTTTATATGATAAACAAAAAATTATGTACTTACAAAAAGTTATCTTCTTTTTTATACTATGTCAAAATAACTTAAATGCCATGTATGTAACTACAAAGTAATCATTAAATATAATTTTTCATAATCATTTTTTCTTTAAAGCAAAATAAAGTTACTAATGTCCATCTTTCCTGATTTAATTTTTCACTCTAAATTACTTCTGACATCGCAGAGACATTAGGACATGGATGGACTTTATGTTATTGTTTTGTAAATGATAAAAAAAATCGTAAGCAACAATATATTAATAAAAAGTGTTGCGTTAAAAGCTGACACTATGTTCAATATTTTTTTTTTAAATATTTTTGTTTATTTAACCCATAGAATATTACTAACTCACAATAAAAAAACTTAAGAACAAAATAGTTATAAATCTACTATAGGTTATATAAAATGAGGCTTATATGACCTTTATAAAACTTCTCAAATTTACTTTAAATAACCTTTATATAATTTATCTTTACCGTTAGAAACATAAATTGTTTATTTTTTATTACTGTTATAAAAATGTCGACCAAAACTATGTTTTATGATTATATTTTATCAAGCCTGTTCGTAAGAAATCATTAACAAAATATAAAAATTAGTATATTCGAATATGCCGCACGTTTTTAAAATGACAATTTCAATAGCGAGATTGTGAATGTATAAATTATACATTTTAATGATGACAAACAATAACTATATAAATTAATTTCAAATACTTTGTTTTATGACAATTTCCCAGGCACATATATTTTTAAACAATCACGTGAGGGTTATAAAAACATAGGATATTTGACATATTATGTTATATTACATGTTATGTACATGGATTTATTCTACAGTGACCTGTAAGTTTACATTTTCTTTGCTGATTTCGGGAGAAACGCGATAGATGGAAACACTCTTCCTATATAATTTTTATGTATTTTCACTATTGTACGGCCGTATATAATAATTTGACTTAACTGCTGACAAATATGCACTCTTCTTATATAGGCTTAAGAGTGTTATAAATTAAAAATTATTATTTGCTTGGAAAAAAAGTTATCAAAAAAGTCCGAGAGGGACCATTTTTTTTCATTTTTATATTTCCTGTTATAATAATCCAAAATATGCAAAAATAAAGCAACCCTTGCATCAGATATTTATTAAATCAGGAGACGGTATTAACTAAAAAAAATGTATCAATGAATTTAATAACAAGAATATAAAAGAAATAGTAAAACTTGATGCAAATGGAATAAAGGTTTTTTGCTACTTTAAGGTAGTTTAAATGCTTACGACCATTAACCAAAAATTGAAAAGCAGAAAAATCCTGCACTTATTAAATACTTATTTCTAAAAGGATTAAATGCAAAGGAAATTAAAAAAGAGTTTGATGCCACATAAAAAGACGCTTTAAAATAAAACTATTAAATTAAATTTCCTATATATTTTACTTTTTTCTTTTCCACCTATAAAACTCTCATTATCGTACATATTTTCAGGACACTAATCCACATTGACAAGCTATGGCTTTATGGCGCTTTAGGCACGGGCTAAAGTTAGCAACAGCTTTTTAGTCACGGGCTGAACTTAGCTTTAAGTTAGTTGACAGTTCTCATACAGTAGTTAAAATAAAATATCCTTTTTGTTAAATATGTAATACTAAATTTGAAAATTATTGATGCATTAAAAAGACCGTGGAGTGCCCATAAAACTTTATCTTCACTTTCACTAAAAAAGTGCTGCTCTATCCGATTTAAATGGTTCTTAGTACATTTTAAAGAAATACATTTCTATTAACACAGATAAATTTGACATTTGACCTATACAGATTCCCATTCTTACACGCTCTATATAAATATTTAATTAAAATCGTTTTTAGATAATAATAAGTATTTATCGCAAAAGAAGTATTGTTTGCAACTTTTCTGGATAGTCATTTAATTAATAATAACTAACCGATGGATTTTAAATACCATTGTTAACTAAAAGATTAGTTTTGTATAAGTATTGCACTCTTTTTGAATGTTTTACTGATATTTTTGAACAATTATGTTTACTTTTAGAGGCGTAAAATGTCAAAATGTTTGTGACAAAGAATATAAATAATCTTTAAAGTCACCAGCTTAATGTTATACAAAAAATTCTTATTTTTTAACGATATAATTTAACAAAATAATCTGAAACCTTTAAAATTAACAAAATGCTTACAAAAATGCATATTACCTTAACAAAATTGTCGGTAAAATATTTTCCTTTGTTGAAATAATTACAAAAACTGGTTTTTTACAAAAAATAATAGGTTTATTTTATATCTAAAAATCAACTTTATTTTCTTTTACTTGGCTCACTTTGACCCTTCAACTAATTTGGTTAAAATAAAACATCTTTAAAACTTCACGAAATATTTTACTTAAAGTAAATTTGACTTTCCTTAACTCCTTAACTAACCCTCGTAGGGGCAAACAGCCACGAGCTGCAATAGCATTGCTGGTCAACCAAAACGAGCTGCTCGGACGGAATCTTTTTAGCCCGGAATAATAACCGTGTCGTGAAATGCCCGGCAAAAGATATAAAATATGTGACCGGGACGGAATACTAATGAGATAAGGAGATGAGATTGCTGCACGCGGGGGCTGATCGACCTTTCAAAAAAATGTTTACCGTTTTCGATTGCGTTCTTATGATTGCGATTGCAGAAATTATGAGGGTAACTTTTTAATTGGTTTTTTGGATTTTATTGGCGAAACATGCCAGGCAAAGGAATAAGGTATTATAAACATTATCTATAATAGAAAAAGTTTATTGTAATGCAGAATTTCAATAAAATAAACTTTTTGACGACCTAACAAAATATGACTAAAATTCTGGAAGAAATACTGACCATGTTATAAATATTTGAACTTTTTAAGAAAGAATTAAATGTTTTTAATTTTCATTTTTTTTTTTTAATTTTATTTATTAGTTATTAGTATAAACTGGACTTTGATTGGCTTAAAAAATTTAAAGAAATTCTAAAATGTGCAGGTAAAAAGGCAACATTAAAAAATAAACGCCTAACATAAATTGTTTGTCATTTTATAAGATAAGGCTTTAAAAAAAAATGAAAGCGTGTAATAATTTCATATTATATTGTCTATATAGAAATACTTCATATTAATGCTATTGGCCTAAATGGCTTAATGGCCACTTGCACCGTTTTCTCTAATAAACTGGAAACAAATCTGGATGATTTAACTCTTTTTAGATTAAAGAGATCATAGCGCGATTCAAATTGTTGCTCATTTTAAAAGATTGTGCGTTTTTATTAGCAAATATTTTTTAAGTGTAATACACTATAAAGTATACTTTTGAGCGTTTTTAGAAACTAAGTATACCTTAAATTTTTGATAATATCGAGTAAAAAATAACAAAGTTATCAACTATTATACGCAGTAATAATTTTGCAGTTCGGATGTGCAAAAATACAAAAAAAACGCTGTTTTTTTTTAAATCAATATTTTAGTTTTGATGTTATCTTTATGATTCAGGCTAGTGGGGTTCATTAAAAAAAGTGTTACATATAATTTGTTTAAATCGGTGTGTGTGTGTTTATTCATTTTAATGAGCAGTTTTTCATAAATAAAGCAACTAAAAATACAGCATGGTCTTTTTTGATGTATGTATATCTACAAAGACAAAAAAAATTATTTAAAAATGTTTTAAAATAAATTGTAACTTACCGCAGCATTTAAATCAAAATAGCAAAACAATAAATAACAGTAATAAACTGACAGCAACTTTTATAAAAAATAAATAATAATATGAAAAAAACAAGGTTAAAATTTAAAATTTAAGTTTTTCTTATTTATAAGTCCCAAACGATTCATGCGAAAGAATGACAATATTTAATTTTTTTCGAAAACAGCTTGCCTTCTTATCCATTTTTGTTTATTTTTAGAAGCCTTTTCAGTGCCCTACAATAAGTAACACAATGTTTTAAAAAATTATGACAAATTAAAAAAATTATGTGAATTTGCTTTTGTTATAAATGGCGTTATGCTTGTTACATGTTGTATGTCCAAAATCTACAAACTTTTTAAATGAAAAATACCAGTTACTGTTACAATTAATCGAGTAAAAAGCTTTATAATTGTTGTGTGTATAATTTTGTATTGCGTTCAAACCATACGAGTTTGTCGGAAATTGAATTTCAACCAGGGATTAGCAATTAAATTGCGATCTAAATTAGAAGTTTCAATAATGCTGCAAAAGCAAATTGTAAGTGCTTCTGGTATAAAAAGGTGCAAATTAAAAAAACAAAAATTAAATTATTCTGATAAGTATTTAGTTCAGCAGGAATACTAAGATATTTAAAAAAAACTAAGTTTGTTTAATTAATTTAGTATCTTGTGACATTTAAAACGCGTTTTGGTCACGGGCTAAAATTAGAAACATGTTTTTAGTCACAAGGTGAAGTTAGCTTTAAGTTATTTGATAGTTATCAAATGTCATACAATCGTCTTATTATATTTGTCGTAGAAAAATTATAGTATGCATCTCGTTTATTATCTTTTATATACACTCATTTTATTAACTCGCTTTTAAGCTCGCTTGTGACTAAAATGGCGTTTATTAAACATGATACATAATACTACTAGAGGATCTCGTTAAAGATTTTTCTATAAAGTGAATAAGGGCAGGTTAAAAACCGGCCGAAGATACAGAAAATAACAAACGAGGGAGCAGAGATAGATAAAAGCATAAAAAACAGCTAACATGATAAAAGAAATCGAACGGAAGTCCGTAAATCACGTTAGCAATTAGAGATGGGCAATTGAAACGATAAACTGAGATTTTCTGGGATCCTTTCAGGTTCACTTAGCCAAAAAACTAATCGCAAAATTAATGTATAAGTTTCAGACAAATCGATTATTTATTTCAATGGTTTAATTTAGTGAAAACAATACAATATAGTATATTTTGTATGAAGTTAGATATCTTTAAAAAAATAGAGTAAACATTTTTGCGAATCTGTATTACATTAACAACAGTTTTGCACAGTAATTAAGTTAAACCTAGTTTATTGGGTGCGAAATTAAAATATCCGTACAATATTCATATAAACTTAAATATTGGCGTTGAGAAACTAATTAGTATTTTTGTTTTGAGATAATAAAATAACTTTTACATTTAGTATTATTTTACAAGAAGGGCACTTTATTTTAACGTTTGTAAACCTAACTTCAGCCCGTGACTAAAAAGCCATAAAGCCGCAACTTGTAAATGTGTATTTAAATGGTCACTTGTGTTATGGAAAGATGTACGATAATGGGCGTTTTAAGGTGGGAGCATAAAAAATTACTTAAAAAGCACTATTTCAGGATGTAATTTATAAAGCAAAGTTAACATGGTTTTGTTGCATTCGACACAAAAACACGGAGGAAAAAGTTTAAGAAAAGTTTCAGGAAACAGCTCCTAGGGGGCGAATGTAAGCAACTTTTATTTGTGGTTTAGTGCTTTCCCCGAGACACATTTGTAATATATATTATCAAATTAAACTGAAAAATTCTCAACTTTTTATTAAATAATGTATGTGCAGAAACCTCAACTAAAACACTTTATTTACATTTTTATTTGTGGTCATAAAACGGATTATGTCACGTCTCTATTAAGGTCAATATTATTATTTAAGCATTATGATATTTACCTTAAATTAAAACGATTAGTATTATATAGTATATTTGAATAAAAATGCATTAAAATCGATTTGAAATCGTTTGTTGTAATTAAAAACCCATTTATTTTAAACTAGCCAATATATTTCCATTTCAAAATGCAAAAAAATATCCTTCCATATAAAATTTTATTGACACAGTGTCATTTTATGTATTTAACCTACATAGTATAAAAACGTTTACACATGAAAACGTATTTAATAGCCTTACTTTTCGGACTCAAACGTCGAAGAATATCTGAATAACATTGAATAACGAAAAGGGATATAAAAGGTCCAATTCGGTACATGGTTAGAAGCATAAAATATTTAAAATAGAAATGTCAAGACTCAATATAGACTTATAAATTCTGATATGTATAAAGAAGATTAAATTTACAAACATTGTTTTAAGTAACTTGACTATTATACCCATGATAAATTGCAAAAGAATGGAAAATACTTATGGACAAAACAAACAATACAAAAGTTTTGTTTGTGTTTTATTTTGATGAAACTGGTAAGTATTTTAATTTAAAATTTCTTATGAAATAAACAACAAATTTTTGGCAGTTTTTAATTGTTAAATATTTATCAAAGATTTCTCTGATATACAAAATTAAAAAAAAAAAATTTAAAAATGTGATACTTAAATAAAGAAAAAACCTTAAAAATCTAATAAATAAGGTGCTAATATTTTTACCTAAAACTTCAAGAAAGTTTTGAGCATATATCACACCCTATCTAAGACAATCAGGCTGGCTTAACATGTCTAATCGAGGAAAATTGCATAAGCTTTGTTTTTAGAATACAATTATTAAAAATATGTCCCCACATTATCTTTACAATAAAATTAGTTGATAACATCCTTACTCTTCATAGAGGGTTAATTGATCCACCTGAACGTAACACCGAGTTCTTTAGGAAATCTTTTACTTTTGATATTTATACATTATACTCTTAACTACCACAAAATAAATTTGTAATAAAAGCCAAGTTAAATATTAATTAGTACATGAATGTAGGTGCTTAATGCATGAATTCTGGATACTCATATTTCTAAAATGTTCGGGAAGGAATGGGATGAAAATCTTAATCTGGTCCTTTGAACTTATAATATATTAGCATAGGTGTCATTGTAATTTTATAATGTGCTAATTGGTTCAATAAATGTATTATAATTATTAATTAAATTTCATGTAAATTTTACATTATAACTAAAAATAAAAAAAAGGTTATAAATAATATTTTTAATGCTTTTCTTTGATTTTTTCCACCATACGCTTTGTCAAACAAAGAATAATAAATAACGAAGAACAAAAAACACTAAATCATATAAGATATATCAGCGTATATGCCTGGTTTTTAGATTTTTCTCATAAGGGTGTGATATTTATTTTACGTGTTATTTAGTAAACTATTCATAAAATTATGCTTTGATCTATAAAAAATCGTTCCAAAGGAAATACACATCACACCAGAAACATGTATGCAATCCTTTATAATTAAGGGTAAACTTTTTAAACATAAATAGAAAGCGGCATGTTTTAAAAAGCCTTTGCGGAAACATGGTAAAAAATAAATAAGCAAAGTTTGGTACATTAAGTAGGTTAATAACACGTTTTGCATAGCTCGAATGCAGTCGAAGTAACTGAGATAATATTATTTCGAATGAGTTTACGTTGTGGTGTAAAACTGATTTTTGGTTGTCTAATTAATAAATAATAAATAAATTAATTCATTAATTTTATTTTTGATTTTTTAAGATACTTTGTGTTTTGTTAAAAAACCTTTTTTGGAGTTGACATAATTCCTCTAGTTTTATAAATGGGTCTTTCCGATTTAAGTCATTCTGGTTAATTTTAAATTTTTGAAAATGGATCCTTAATATCACTGTAATGATTATAACGCATAATTACAGTATATAATGTTAATTAATGTTAATGTTAATGTAAAAAGTCTCTTTCTTAGAGTTAAAACTTTTAAACTGGTTTTAAACAAAGTCTGGGATAGTTTTTTTATATTCACTCGAAGTTTGTTGTATAGACTGTACCCTTGATGTTTTATTTTTATTTCTCCATATTTTTTTTTTGGCTCTTTCTATGTGTAATTGTTCTTATCCTCCAGTGTTGTGTTCATATGCGATTTCTCTTTTTTAATATGAAACATCCTCATCCTGTCTTCTTCATTATGATCTTGTATTGAAGTTAATGATCATCGTAGGCAACAAAATATACATAAAACAAATTGTCTAAATTAAAAAGTAAAGAAAAAATTTACCTAAAACCCTTATTTATTTAATAGAAGTCAAATTTCGTACCAAATGTTTAATTTTTTTTTAATCATATTTATGTAAGTATACCATACCAAGTAATATCAGTATGTAAAAAAATAATAATTTATTATTTACATTTCTTCTTATTTTTTATTGTTTCACCAGTGCTTTTTATAACAACTTTTTCAATTTAAAAGGTAGATTTATGTTAACATAAAATGTGGACCATTAAGAATATGGGGATGTATATTTTAAATAGAGATAAATATGGATATTGATTAAGAAAGTTCTTGGATAAAAATAAATACATGGAATAAAACTTCCTGTAATAACGGTCTGTGTTCGATATAAATAAACATAAGGGTGATTCTAAAAAAGTTAGGCAACTTTTGACCTCATTTTGTTTATATAGTTTTCGGAGAAAATTAAACAGTATTTTGTTATGAGAACATAGATAATATAATAAATATACTTACCGGCCAGTCACTTTTTCAAACAGTTTCTGAAATATCTGTATTTTCTAAATTTGAATGCAAGGGAAGTGACGAGTATATTAGGGTACTATTAAATGCATAATTTATTGGAAAATATAAGACTTATTGCAACTTTAAGCATATTATACATTAAATATCTTAAAATCAAATAATACCACACATCAGTGGCGGCTGGTGCATTTTGGGTATACCGATATCTGAATTATTAGATATGAGACCCACACCAAATTTATATAAGTTTATAATGACATTAAATAAACAAGTTCTGCGCAAGCAAAATTTAAATTGAAAAAAAGATAACCGAAACATCGAACATGGAACTGACGACACGGTACTGATGAATGGGATACAAATTTGAGATTATAATTCGGAATTAAGTATTTTACTATTTTTATTAGTGTATGCTACTTATCAACAAATAACATATAGCCTTATATAAATTACAATGAAATATATACGTAAGAAAATAACTACTCTCCACAGTACTGAAATTTTGACTGGCACTATACGTGCATTCACCACAACTTCGCCGCTTGCATTGTTTTCAAGATGACGTCGTGCAAAGGGCGGGCTCTGTAGGTAATTTTTTACCAACACTTGAGTTAAAACGAGGACTTGACGTTTAAACTCAATATTTCGCAGGAATTTTTAATTTTAACATTGGACACAGAACTGACGGGTAAAAGTGAGTAAAAAGATTATCAATTTATTAGAAATTGCTATTATTAGAATCTATGATAAAATTTGAAAATTTTTTAATGTTTTATAGATTGTAGTGAAATTGAATATATAATAAAATCACTCAAATATTTGATTCAAGAGTTGTGACTAGCCAAGGTACTGATGTTTTGAATATATATTATGTTTTTCTACAAACGTGCTTTTGAAAAAATACATTAAAATTGGGTGGACAAGTTAAAAAACCTAGATCTTTTGTAATATACTAAAATTTATGACATGTTAAAATGCTTTGTTATTAAATAATTTATGAACATTCAGTAAAAATAATAGAGTAGCCTTGCGGTTTGTTTATAGAAGCCCTTTCTAAAACAAAACATAATTCCTAATGGAGATTATCAAGAAACAAATTGGTATGCGCGATGGCATTTTCTTTGTGTAGTGTAATCTAATTTAGACGTAAGCTTAACGTAAAGACGGTTTATGCAGAAGGAAGCGCGGTGTACGAGTGACGCAAACACTTTTTTGTGTTTAAAAGGGAAGAAGCCGACAAGCCAGGGCGGCATCAGAGTTTTGCCAAAGTCTGAGAGATGTTATAATTGCGAGTTTGCTCAAGACGTTAGTAAAGATAAACAGCACACCGGCCAACTGTTGGGAGACCGGTTATCAAATTATTCGGCGGTTAATGTAATTAAATCACGAGTTTCCATGGTAACAATCACGAAGAAAAATTCTCCAAAAATAAAACATAACAAGTTCATACAAAATTAAAGGAGCTTTGGAATAATGAAATAAACAATTATGAAAATTACATTTTATTATGGTAAACAACAACAAATTAAGTGTCAAAAATGGTTTTCTTCTTAAACTTAATTATTTAATAGGATTCACTACGTCAAACAGTTCAAAATAGTCCGAGATCGTTTTTCACAGAATATTTTCTTAGATGCGAAATTCAAGTAAATATCTATTATATATAAAGAATATATTTTTTTCTCGTCTCTTGTGAAAATATGTTGGTTTGTCATGTTTTAAGAGCCCTGTCAAAAGATCAGCTCCACTAAAAATTTTTTAGGGTTCGCTCAAGATTTTTAAAAATTTCCAAAATCGTCAAAAATTGGATTTTTTTATTTTAATTTTTTTTTCTTGTTCTGATATTATTTTTTAATTTAATAATAATGATTCTGAAAATTTTATATCAATATTTTGATTTCTAAAGGTCGCTCAAGATTTTTTTAACTTTTAGCGACCTTCAATATTCAATATTTTGATTTGAAATTTACAGAATTTTTATTATTTTCAAATAAAAATAATATCGAGACGAAAAAAAATTAAATAAAACAAAAACTCAATTTTTGACGATTTTGAAAATTTTTAAAAATCTTAAGCGACCCCTAAAAATTTTTAATCGAGCTGAAGTTTTGACAGGGCTCTTATAGCATGATAAACTAACATATTTTTACAGGAGACGAGAAAAAATATATTTTTTTTGGGCCACCCTAATATATATCCATACATATATGCATGTTATATGAATACGATTCATTTTGTTATATAGGGTGCCCAAAAAAACACAATAGTAGATTTTGCAAAATTAAAAAAAAAATTAAATAAACTTTTTTGAAAGTCAAATATGAAAAGCTTGTTAGGAAAATCCAAAAAGACAAATGTATTTTTTTTATGTGAATTGTTGTTACTAAGATATTTGTAAATATAAATACGATTTAGGTCCTAACTTTAGTGCTCCTATTATTTTGTAGAAATTGACTGCTATCTAATTTTGTGATTATAAATCAAGGTTGTTTCAACTGATACGTCTGCAATGTCTACAATTATTTGTTAAAATTTAATTTTTAATATGAAATAGTAAGTATCAAAAACTCATATGAAAAAAATTAATTTGACTTTTTTATTTCTAATTACCAGTTTTTTATTTTGGCGCTTAAAAAAATATTTATTTTTTAATTTTGAAAATCTGTATTTTTGCTCACCCTGTACAACAAATTGAAAGTTTCTCAGCGCGAATCGTATTTATATAACAATGAATATATTGAAAATAATTAATTTTACAAGTATGCTTGGGTCCATTCGTGGACACTCTGTATAATACATAATATAATACCCGTTTTTGGTCTTTTGCCGTTACGACTTACTCTATCAACGCTGTTAATAATTCATAATGCTGTTTGTATGTAGACAACCTATTTGTTTTATGATTTTTACTAAATTATAATGTTTAAAATTTGTACGTAAATCATTGTATGCAATTTATTTTTTTATTCGGTTTTCCCCTGTTTATTGGGAAACCGGTAAAAACTTTTCTCTTGAAAAACACCGAACAACACAACAAAATTAGGTTGGTTAAATTTACAAAATTTTAATATTTATAAAAAAACTATTTCCAGTTTTAAGTTTTAAATATCCCAAAATTTGTAAAATTTCCAAAAAAGCTGAAAAGCTCAAAAAACCTTAAAAATCTCAAAAACTGGGTGATTAGAATTTGATTATAAAAAATGCTCTTAGGGGCACCTAATTCTAAAACCAGGTAATTAAAAATTGCACAATAAAATGTTTTTGGTAATTGAAAACTGGCCATATTCGAACAAAATTATATAATTAAAAACAGCTCTAACATTTAATTTAAGTCTGTTGAATTATTCGAGGAAGCCAATGATTATTGATTAAATAAAAATAAAACACGAATTTAATTTAATTATCCAAATAAAGTTTTACTTCAGCCTAAGTGCAAAGGTGATTTTTTAAATTTTTTGTAAACCGTTATATTGAAATTTTTTGTTATTTTTATTTTTTCTTAAAATAAATAAAAACAGTTCCACGTAACTAACATAACCAAAACTATCCTTTGTTAACAATTTTTAAAGCTCAGGTCTTCAATTCTGTGGCATTTGGTCTAGTAATTTTAAATATTTTAGTCATTTTCAATATTCAGTTAATTATTTTTGGGCTTTTATAAAAAACAACTTCAAATATTTACGTATGTTTTTTTATGAAATTTTAAAATAGAAGCAACCAAAAATCGATTTATGTATGAGACGTGATAAGTTATTGCTCGAGGGGAGAGTACGTTTTCCGATTTATGGATATGTCTTTGGGGTCTTATATTTCTATGCAGAATTTCAATAAATCCCTGTAAACATGTGTACACCTTTTACATGTAATGCGGATAAATTGTTGAGAGCCGTCTCAGATGTCCTGACGCGCCGCGTAATGGAGAGATATAAAGAGGAAGGGGGCCAGAAAACTGCGGAGGGACCGAAACCGCTTAGCCGTCCCAATTCAAGCTTTGCTTCAAAAGGCCACCAAAATTTTCACTGCTCGGTCAAATTCGTACAAAGAAGTTCTTATATAGGAATTAAACAGTTTTAAATTAATATGTATTTAAAGTATTATAGCCCAGGGAATGTTAAAACATTAAATTAAAGAATAAAATTCCAGGGTAGTCGTGTACATCGCTTTTTGAATTTTTATCATAGTAAAATTCAAAGATCACCCTGGAAAACAAAAGCGAAACGAGGAACTAGGGGCTCCTACAGAGGCTGATAAGTACATTGTAAGCGTTCACACCCCCCCCAGCAAAGAATCTGTAAAAAGTTACACCCCAAGTGATAAATGAAATATAACACCACGGCAAATGTTATATTAAATTACGACAAATAAATAAAATTAATACTTACGGTAATAAAGCTCATTAATTTAGTAACCCAAGGTACTTGTAAGGTGTTGTATTCATGGGGAAAGTATTTAAAAGGGAAATAATAAATACAATAAATAAAAGGCACTAAGTTACGTTTGAACTCAGGTCAAAACCCGGAAGGCTCCCGTTTATTTTTTTATTAAGTATCGCTCATAAAACCTTCCAAAATGAGGGATTATGGGAGTGAGTTTCACGTATAAAATATTTACAATTTATAACAACAATAATGATATTTATTTGGATAGAGCAACAAAAATAACCGCAACCCAAACGACATTTAACTTAGTGAACTCTGAAAGAAAAGGACCTCCTACAACCGTTAAAACCACACAATATCTCCTTACTGAGACTACAACCCAAATATAAATAAATATATAAATAACATTAGATAAATAATACATCATACTAGAGCTTGGCTCTCGTTTTTCATTTTTAATTTTTATCTTCGCTTTTTGCTGATTTGTTTGTTTATTTGTTTGTTTGTTTGTTTGGTGAAAGTAGATTGAGTCTTAGTCTCTATTTTTGTATTTTAAATTTAACTTTATTCATCAAGCATTCCGTCTGCAATAGGCCTCCATCATCCAAATAAAGTTTTTGTATTTATTTACTGTTGAATTTAAGTTTACTATTACATAAATTTTCATGTAATATTTATTAGAGTTCAGGCTCAATAAACTGTTGGAAAAGGAGTAAATAATTATTAGGCTCGACTCGGGCTTCAGCTGAGGGTTCGGAATTGTCTATTGCCTCATTAGTAGGCAAACCTTAATAAATTAATAATTACCATAAAATACTAGGTAATCAAAATAACACAAATAACAATGACAAAGTCTACGTCACCAGTCAGATGAAATCAAACCGCTCGGCACCCAATAAAATTTACAGGATAGTAATTCAAAATGGGCTTGTTGTGTCATGGACTCCACGGGCAGTGGGGATAAATCAAATGTCGCTATCGTACAATTACTGTTGCTACTCACTCCAAATGTAATACCAAATATTTAAATATGACTGGTAAAATTACTAGTTACGTGACATAAATGTGAATCCGCGAGTACAATTTTATAAATCCCGTATTCAAGAAAATCGATATAAAGTACACTTAATTTACACAGCGTTTATGGAAAATCCCCTTTTTGAAATATTTATTTAAATTAATTAAATAAACCCGAGTACCGTCCTGACATTTAGCTTAATTAAATCGAATACGGTCCTGCCTATTTTAATTTGATGAAATCCCCGTAAATTCAGGCTCTTTTAATTTAATAATTACTCGTTAAAAATCCCTGCCTTTTATTAGATAAAATACACGTACCAATTGTTTATAACTTAGAATATAAATTATAATACGAAATACCTAGTTTTAAACGTAAATTTTACAGCGTGGTTTCTTAACGACAGCCATTACAGCGTAATAGATCGAACGATGACGCCAAGTCAATTGATCGAATATTTATCTTTACACAAGGTATTTGTGTAAACTAATTATACCAAAATGCTCGGGAATATTTATACTACAATAATTTAGTTATTTAAAACGTACAAACCTACAAATTCCAACACTTTTCTGCACACACAATTTTTATAACCCTGGTCGCTGCTCGGCTCTGCTTCAATGCTCGAATGAATGTTCTCCCCTATCTTCCCTTGCGTCTAGCATTCTTTTCCCCTACCTTTTCCCACTTAATCAGGAGAGTTTTTCTAACCAATGGCACGCTACCTTTTATATGTCACTTGTATTTCCGTTGCGCTAAATTTAAATGTTAGTTTTATTTACATGGCTTTTTGAATGCATTTATTTTAAACAAATAGGATCGTAATAACCCACGGATTGTTTATTAGGGGGGGTATTTGCAGATCTCCTCAACATTTAATTAATTGCATGACCAATTGCAATTGCCACACATAATAATTTAATTATTAAGTCAACAAACGGTTTTCGCACTATTCTTCCACCAAATAATTATGTATTGTTTAGCAAGCAAGACAAAACCTATCAAAAAATGCAATACGCACATAATTAAGAGTCTTGTTGGACAGACTATACAATGTATATTATACATTGTACAATGGTACATACACTATAAAATAACGAAATACTTTGGTTTTACTTGGCCAGAAATTCACTTGGTCGCCTTTGATTATATACAACTCATTTCCTTATAAAAGTAGTTATGCATGGGGGTAGATGTTCAGCCTTATGAAAAACAAACCCTTTTCAAGTAATTCACTTAGTTAAATGGACAAACAGCCGTCATGACGCGTCGTGTACATATATCCTTGGCTTTATTCCTTAATCACCCTGTATCTCTTGCCACCCTCATCTCTGGAATTCTAAATGCTTTTTTCGCTAACCCTAGCAATATTTCAAAATCCAATTACCAAATAAGTAGGGTTTTTGTGCTTTTCCTTGAACGTTTTACATTTGTTTTTTTAGCAAAAAGGTATCTGTAGCACCCAAAAAAACTTTAAATTTACTTATACGCCAAGAAATGTATGTTCAGATTAACTTTTTTTATGAAAACGTACATTTCAGTTAAACTTAGCTTAAAAAAAGTTGCTAAAAAATGTATTTCCTATATTATAGGAAAGGTATGTATGAAATATGAAACTTAAAAAGCATTTATTACCTCATAATAATCCAAATATGGCTGTTAGTTTTAAATTTATGTTTATTAAAAATTTTTTTCAAACAAAATTTTTGAATGAAAAATGTCAAACTATTTGAGGTTATATGCAATGTACCCGACTATTTCCCTCGTCTTAATTTCAACCAATCACAAACGCGCAATTTTGAATTACAAATGGTTTCTAGGTGAAAAAACTGTGTGACAGAACCTGTCAGCAGTTTATTCGAGTTTACCCGCGGCAAAACTTGACAGCTGTTGTCACCAAAAATTGAAATTTATATTTTAATTGTTAACTGTTACTCATGAAATAGTCTTGTCAAATACCATTCGGGCATCTAATTTTTCCTGTGAAAAAAAATCGAAAAAACACAATGCTAAGTAATATGTTTTAACAAAATGCATTCGTGCAGGTGCAAAAATCCTCCTCTTCGACTCGGATTTTTGTTGCCACCAGCACTCATGCGTTTTGTTAAAATATTACTTAGCAACGTGTTTTTTCGATTTTTTTCGGAAAAATTAGATGCCCTTATAATATTACTTACGACTATTTCCCTCGTCTTAATATCCACCAATCACAAACGCGCAATTTTGAATTACAAATGGTTTCTAGGTGAAAAAACTGTGTGACAGAACCTGTCAGCAGTTTATTCGAGTTTACCCGCGGCAAAACTTGACAGCTGTTGTCACCAAAAATTGAAATTTATATTTTAATTGTTAACTGTTACTCATGAAATAGTCTTGTCAAATACCATTCGGGCATCTAATTTTTCCTGTGAAAAAAATCGAAAAAACACAACGCTAAGTAATATTTTTTAACAAAATGCATTCGTGCAGGTGCAAAAATCCTCCTCTTCGACTCGGATTTTTGTTGCCACCAGCACTCATGCTTTTTGTTAAAATATTACTTAGCAACGTGTTTTTTCGATTCTTTTCGGAAAAATTAAATGCCCTTATGATATTACTTACGAATATTGCATTGTTTTAATTTTTGGGGTTTTTCTACTTTTCTTTTTTGGGGCCTTATTTTGAAATTGCCATATGCGTTCCTGTTAAAACACTGTTGATATGGCTGCGTATGAATTTATTATTGCTTTCTGTTCTTTATAGGAATGAATCCTTCCCGATTGTATATTACTTTTAACGTAACGTAACGTGGTACAACATCCAAAAAATTCAATCATATAACGCTAAACTACAGGCTTCACTTATCGTAATCAGAGTTTAAAATTTTATACCGGAAACACTATTTTTGACAATTAAAATTGTTAACAACAAAAACCTACTACACGCGTTTTTAGTGTTACAATGCGTTAACATTTTATTATTTATCACCAAGGTTTTAAAATCTAATTTTCAAAAATTACTTTTCACAAAAAAATCATAATATCACAATATAATTTGATTTGATTTAAAACTAGTAATCTTAAATATTTTTTATTTTTTAAATTTATTCTTTTTATAAAATTAATTGTGTTATTGCATTTTTATATGTATTGAAATAACCACATTGATATGTTTTACATTTGGATATGCAATTTTATAAAATATATATATCCATATTCCAAAATATTAATAAATATAATTACCCGCGATCACTGAACCGAAAATAAATAATTCCCGAATCAATTTTACACGTAGTTACTCAACTATATTGCGTTTTATATACGGCGACATTTATTTGTTATTTTTGACACTCGATTGTTTTGCAATTCATAACACACGAGATTTACGAGCTGGATGGAGATAAAACAATTGAAATTGCCGATGCGTTTTATTTTTGCTATGCAAATCTGTCCATTCCCACAAAACGAGTATTTCAAAAAAACACCGCCAATCTTGACTGGCAACGATAAAAAATATCAAAATCAATATTTTGTCCATAAAACCACGAAGTACAATTTTGTGGAATACTAAATGTAATACAAACAACCAAACTTTATGGAATCACCCAGTAATTAGAGAAATACAGAAAACTATAAATATATCTTTTATAATGCTTTATGGATATCTCGTCATTCGAAATATGGCGTGCCAAAAACATTTCAACTTTTTAATCTATAGAGGTTATTAATCTATGGCTTTATTGTTAAAAAAGTATTATTAAAAAAATTGAATGTTAATAGTCTGTTATAATAAACACAGGTAACTTAGAACTGGGGAAAAATTATACAGGATTTGAAAATTCATTATATGAACAAATAAACTTTGACAAACTCTGACTATTGCTTTAACAACAAAATATAGATTAATTCAATAGGTTTTTTGATGAAACAACATTTCCAAAATTGACATTTAGGCAAACTACATTAGTTTTTTCGGTGCAGATTTCATAACCAGCTCATTTAAAAAATGCCGAGCATTTTTGGATGAAGGTCCTAATTTATTATGAATGATAACGTTTCCAACATATCAATAAAACAAATCAATAATTTTGATTTAGTTAACTGTTTTGTACTTCTCCCAAAAGCCACATCTCTCTGTCCCGATTGTCAGTCTTTAATAATTAATATGATTAATTGGTAAATGTTTTATGACCTTGAATATACAATCCCTTATACAGCAATATTTAGGACTCTCGTATAAAAAAATCAAATGTTGGTTTGTGTGAATTGCGATGTAGTATTTTATCAGTGGTAATATTATGGTTTTTAATTTATGGGATAGGTATTTAAAACGCTTAATTATATCAAGGTTAATCTACCTTGAAACAAAACCCCTTTCATTACAGACTTAACCTTAAATAATGGCTCAAAGTGCTTAAGACCTCAGGATTGAATTATCAAATTTATGGAGTCTTCATTAATTATGCACGTATCAGTTTAATGCAAAGTGGTCTCGTTGTATTGTGTCGAACAAAAAATTGTGGTTTTTGTACCATACTGGTCAATAGGATCCTTTTTTGTCTGGAGACGAGCTTATCACATCGCCTTAAGCTGCAAGGATTTACAAAAGCTTTTAAACAGATTGTGTCGGCAATATTGATTTAATGTTTGTTGATTAAAAAAAACTTTGACGGTGAACAAAAAGTTTTCGATATGTAATTAATTTTTTGCTGTGTATATTTGCAAAAATCAGACACTTTAAGATGTAAGCTTCTTAGACATTTTTTATCTTTTAAATTTAAATTATTTTATCTAAATATTTTAATTTATACAAGAGCAAAAAAGAACTTTTTAGATTATATAATATGTTTTCTACAAATATATTTTCTGTTACTTGATTAAGACTAGTTTAAGATAGTCTGTAGAATTTTAGACAATTTTTAGACGTTTTTGTCCATTTTTATGAAATTTTTTTTATTAAACAAGTTTAAACAAGTGTATTATTACATTAAGATGTAGTGCTTTATACAACTTATATAAAAAGGTAATTTTTGAGACTTAAAAGACCAAAAAAAAGTTGTTTTTTTAAATTATCTGTAAATGATAGATGACTTTTTCAAGTACCTACCTAATACATTTTCTAGAATTATTTTTCCATCCACTTAAAATTAAATTTAAGAATATCAATGATCATAATATTACGATAAATGGAAGAAATGGTGCAAGGCCATTATTTAATTAATATTCTACAAAATTAGAACATCTCATTTAAAGCTGCCGCAACAGCATATAACAAGGCTGCAAATATTTAACTAAATATGTTATGCATATAAATTATATTGATTTTTAAATAACATGCATGCGCTATATAATTTATAAAATCCAAATGCTATACGCTGTTAAATTTTAGTAATTTTTAATATATAATCAAATCATTAATATAATATTGAATTCATTTTGTTACATCAAATAACTGAATATGTAATAAGTTTGGTCCAAAAATTTAATTAATCTATCTAATTTATTGTATGTATAAATGCATATTGCTTAATTTACTTTGTAATTTAATTAATATTTGTATATAATAACAAATTAAAAGGATTTATATACAATTGAATTTTTTTTATTTTTATGAGCATAAATATTACTACAAACAGCTTGCGGTTTTAAAATAATTTTATTCATATTTTTAAATTATTGGACTCATAAGCCTATATGGAAAGAATTTGTACTATGTTTAAAAGTCAAATTATATTATAGCTCTACTATAATATGTACTATTCCTACATAAACTCAATTGCAGAAAAAATAATATTAAAATAAATAAAAAACACTTTTTTTACTTTACAAACAACTTCAAGCATTTCCGGTTAATAGACACAAATAAACTCTAAAATTCTCATTTTTGTAAATTGTAAATACTTATCAATATAATTTGATTGTTTTTAGCAAACTTCATTAATTTTAATTGTATCTTTCTTATTTGGGCTGTTTCCATATCAACCCTTATTAGATGTGGATTATTTCATTTTAAAGTTCTTGTATGTTTTCTTAAATCGGTAAAATGGTTACATTTTAATAAAACAACAAGTAGAAAATATTAAAATTTTTGAACTTCTATTAATTCATACATACATACAATTTTATAGGGCTCAAAATATAAAAATGGTTCCAAAAATATGGGGTACAGGGTGGAACCAAGGGGCATCGTCCCCAATTTTATTTTTAAGTTACTATATTGGGTGTGTTGGTTTCATTTAATTTTTTAGAAAAAAGGTTATCTTATTTGGAAAATCTAAAAAACCGCTTAAAATGTGTCTGTTATAAGAACTGAAGTCTTCAAAGAGGCTTATTATACAATGAATATTTGTGAATTATATCGTCGCAATAATTTTAGCACTTTATGTAAACAGAATACTAAACACAATACCATAAGGTAGAATTAATAAATGTTTGTAACATAAGGGAAACTTTAATTACCTGTATACACCAAGTTACCTAATACACTGTACACTGTAACATTTATATATGTTTTGTTTTTGTTTTAGATACACATTGCCGTATCACATGTTAAAGTACCATTTGAACTATTAAAATTAATATTTATTTTAAATAAAAAAATATCAAAATTATAAGGAAGCTAAATCGGAAAAAGTAGGTCCTTTTCGAAACCCGGAAACAATGAACGCATTATTTACGTTGGTAGGCATCATAGATTTCAGTTAGGTCATATAAAATTTTGGAGATTAAAAAACATAGTATTACTTTTAAGATTAATACCACAATTAAGTATTTTACTGATATTTTTATTAGTGGATGCTACTTATCAACAAATCACATATAGCGTTTTATAAATTACAAAGAAATATATATACGTAAGAAAATAACTACTCACCACAGTACTGAAATTTTGACTGGAACTATACGTGCATTCACCACAACTTTGTCGCTTGCATTGTTTTCAAGATGACTGTCGTGCAAAGGGCGGGCTCTGTAGATAATTTTTTACCAACACTTGAGTTAAAACGCGGACGTTTAAACTTCAATATTTCGCAGGAATTTTGAATTTTAACATTGCACACAGAACTGACGGGTAAAAGTGAGAACAAGATTATCAATTTTTTAAAAATTGCTGTTATTCGAATCTATGATAAAATATAAAAAACACATTATTAATGTTTTATAGTTTGTAGGGAAATTTAAATTGAATATATATATATAGATATATCTTAAAATAAAATCACTCAAATATTTGATTCAGGAGTTGTGACACGCCAAGGTACTGATGTGTTGAATATTTATTGTTTTTCTACAAACGTGCTTTTAAAAAAATACATTAAAATTAGGTGGACAAGTTAAAAAAAACCTGGATCTTTTGTAACATTTAATAATAATTATAATTATTGTACTATCCCGGCGCATTCGCCATTTTTTAAAGATAAATTTGACACAACTTTTGTAAACTCTGTATGTGTGTTGTTGATGACTTTATTAAAATTACCCAGACAACACAATTATTAATTGGGCACATTTATTTTGCCCCTAAAACGTTACGGCCGACATACTGTAAGTAGCAATTCCGTTTTGGAATAGTTAATTTGCAATTATCCCCTACCGATAAGATCTAAAGGGTCATTGCAACTACTGCGGCGATTAAGTTCGTTTAATTAATGTAAAACATCCAAATACCCCACTCAAAAACAAATTATCAAAGAAAATACCCCAATTCAGGTGCAATTGCTCGGCTAAGGGTTAGCTCCTATTAGTGCCCTTAGGTATCCTTAATACACTGTTCAAAAATCAATTAGAAATTACATGGGCCATGAGTTTAAATTATTATTTGAGGTAATTTTAACGTACTAATTTAAAATATTTTAGGACCGAAAAGGATAAAAAAATAAAATTTATTTGCTAAAAGTCATTAACTAACATTTTATTATTGAGCTTTTAAAATTTCAAAAATATATAATAATAATAATATTAATAAAAAAATTATTATTTATTAACTATAAAATATTTTATTCTCCCGGTATATATTTTAAAAGGTGCTTATTTGTAACAAAATAGCAATAATTAAAGATAAAAAGAATAAATATCCAATAAATACATGGTTTCCAGTATCACCCCATGTTAGATTTAATTAATTGTTATTATATTTTCCCAAGAGGTTTTAAATTGCATTATACGAACTGTTATTTGATTTTCTCCGTATACAGTATTTTTATTATCCTTAAGAAATGGGTACAATGACCTGATCTCAGGTCCTTATTCATAAGGATAATCTCGTAAGCTATTACTGAATTTTTGCTTTGTTTTTTGCACGTTCTCTTGTAATTTGAGTGCGCGAGAATTTTTAATATTAAATACAGTAAGGAAAATTGCCCTGAAAAAAAATTTAATAAAAACGCTTTCTTTAGAATTTTTAATTTCCTACGCCAAAAAAATAATGTTATTGGGATAATTATCCTATTTTCTTAAGGATTAAATGTATTGTAGGTATGTATTGATTGTTAATAAACCTATCTATATGCATTTCACAATTATTAAGCAAATCATGTTGTCATTTTTGAAAAAAAATTACATGCATTATTTTCATGAAAACAATGTTTCCAAAATAGAAATTAAAATATTGATCTGTTATTTTTGAAAATATTTCTATCTCTTTAAAAAGATCTCATTATCAAAATAAATCTAAAGAGAAAGTGGGGAATGTTCAGGGATAATTAAACATAATAAATTCAGATTAGCCGTGCCCCATTATACCAATAAATCCCTTCACGATTTTAGGCATTTGCCATCATATATTAGCCTTAATAATGAGATAAAGTTAAGCTGGATGGGCAAGTCTACGTTAACATTTAAATAAGTATCCAAACAAAAAGGGAGATTAAATTTTGTAATAATTATTTTTTACATGCAAAAATATAAAACTTTTGATAATTTAGTAGTTAAAGCAAATTATATTTAGCTTTAAAATATTATTATCAAAATTTGGTTGGGTCAATACTTTTTTAATTTTAAATCAACTAATTTGACTATTTCATTCAGTAGAATTTGACTAAAAATTAGTGACTGCTTTTTTGCTATGAGAATTAGTCAAATATTACTTATAATTAGTTATTTTTGACTAATTCATTTTAAGAGAGATACTTTTTGCTAACTATCGTAAACAAATAAAAAATTGAAAAAAAACATACTTTATTAAGAGAAAATATTAAAAATAAGTTCCAGTTTTATGATTTGAAACATTTTTTTATTCCCAACACTTTTATTAATAAGCAAATATTTTTTATTATTATTAAAATAAACAAATCTTAAAAATCGTAATAAAAGTACCTCCTAGTTTTATGGTTAGAAACGTCTGTATTATATGTCAGATTTAATGGTAGTATAAAGGGGGCGACTATAAAATTGTACTTTTGAAAACCTTTTTAAATAATTAAATACATTTTACATCAATTTCACACTTGCTTGCAAAAACATATTAATTATAATCACAGTCGTAAAACTGTTATTTTATGAATAAATTTTAAACAATAATTTATTTAATGACAATATATTAATATTGATTTATACTTTAACTACTTTAAGCAAATTTATATAAAACGGCAGTTTATAAAATAATAAATTTAATTGGTGAACAAATGTTAGTAAAATACATACTGCGCTATATTTTAAACTCTAATTTGGTTAAAGTCCGTGTAACTGTTTTTTTTTATTAAAAATTATTTTTAATGGTTTCCAATGTCATATATTAAATAAGCATTAATAATCTGGCAGTGCAATCTTTGAAGCAAAATCAATATTCCACTACAATGTAACCTTTAGTTGATCTTGATAGTGCTGGTTTGAAATTTTAATCTTTAAGCAAGTATCAAAGATAAAATAGAAATTTCCCTGGCACATTTAACGTTGAAATTCATTTATAATCTAACTATAACTTATTAAGCTGCCAATGGGCTTTTGCTCGTGCCACCTATTATTGAGCAATTACTCATTACATGTCATATATCATTTGATAAAGCAAAAATCAATAGGGTACAAAACAGAGCAGCGCTAATGTTACTTTGAAAATTCAGCCTATGTTATCTTCATGGTTTTAATGTTAAGATGATATATGTGTTTTCTGTTGTTGTAATGTGATATTATGATTTATACATAGTTGCAGTGAAATGAAAACCTTTTCTTGTTTATTTAACTTTACCGTGCATCAAAAATGAAAATTCTTGTCCAAACAAAGAAATACATTTATCATGTTACATAATTCTAGTTTTAAAAATGAATGGTTAAAATAAACTAGTCACAACCAAGGCCGTAGTCAATGGAGAGATGAGGGGGTTTAATCCCCACAAAAATGTTTGAAGACCGTTTACCCTATGGCATGGATTTGTATTTTATTTTGGAATACAAAAATTGGACTGTGCAATTTTAGTGAATTCCAATGCTTTATTGTTGGCTTTTTTTAAAATTATGTTTTATTATAAGAAATCATTATTATTACATATTTACATGTTATGTTTTTTGCCCAAAAACCAATATTCTTATATTCATTTTTATTAAAATAAATAAAAATATACAATTAATAATGTAAAAATTAACTAAAAAATATTGTTAAAATAACATAATAATTAAATGAAGACATAGTATTTGTGTAAAATCAATAGAAAGTAAATGTTAAAGTAACACATTTATGTGTAAAATAAAAAAAATATAAATATAGTTATACAGATTTTAAATTATATTAATTATTAGTTTAAATTAAAATAACCATTTAAAAAAAAATTGACATAACACGATTTGTTAAATTGACTTTGCAGTTATGTAAAAAAAATAACATATATTAATTTTCTTTTACACATTTTGTTGTGTTAATTAAAGTAATAAAAATAAAAAAATTGGGTGGACTTTCTGGGACACAAGAAATATGTTAAATATAGGTACACATACATTTTTTACTGTGAATTCAAAAAATTCAATAAAGCAGCAGTTTAAGAATTTTTGCAAAAAATTGAGGATATAATATGCATAAAAGACAATGTGGAAAATAGTGATCGATTCCTTTCAGAATATTAAGATGCGCAAAATACAAATTCCTTTAAAAATACAATAAGGCTCATCAGCATTAAGCACTGAAAAGCATACAAAAATAATTCACCTGAGGAATGAAAAGGGTTTACAAAGGAAACTATACCACATAATAGCAGTAGAATTAGTCTGAAAAGGAGGAAAAGCCAGTAATTGTCTAACAAGTTATTTGAAAGTAGAACTAGACCAAGAAGAAAGTCATATAAGTAAAAATTTAATTACAGGTTTTCCGAAATAATCCTAGGATGGTATAATATGGTATAAGAAGCTATTAACTTTTAGATTCAAAATCTTTATTATATGGAATTTAATGTAATGCGACATCGAAAAAATTTGTATTGTACCTTAATGCCTAGTTCCCTAAATTCCCTAAATTTAAATGTTACTTTATTAAATAATGTAAATAATTTTTGAACAATTAAGATCGTACTAACATACAAACTGTTTAGTTTCTGCTGATCTTCTTAAACTAAAACACGTGTTTTACGAATGTTCTCATAACTTTGTTCATAGATAAAATGTAATTTAAGAAAAAAAAATTATTCATTGATTCAATATTTACATTTAATTTACTTTTAAGTATGTTGATCTTTAAAAATAAATTGGTAGAAAGTGCTTGGATTGCAGTTTTTGGAGAAGAATAAATAAAAAATATCATATCAAGCTAAATCCTTCCATTGGCTTCGCCATGAATCAGCAATTCAGATTCAACAATAGTGTAAATAACTTAATCAGATAAATCTTTTAAAGGAAATTTCTCCTCTCAAATATTTGATTTTGACAAAAGTAAAAAGTTATGTTGACAAAAAAGTTTTCAGTTAGTTAGGCACTTAATTTAGGCCGCGTCGTTTAGAAATTCGATTCGGGAGAAATGAATATACATTTTAATTAATCTTTTAAAGTGCGGCATGATAAATTTTTGTGATGGATTGCTTTCTGAGAAAACAAACACCTAAAATCCAAAATCCTCGGCGGCATAAAATATCTTCAAACTTTAAAAATTAATTAAAAATTCTAAAATACTTATAAGCATTTTCCTTCCTGTATAATATATAGACGGAAAACTTCATCAAGGCGTCGGGCATAAAGTGTTCGTAAACACTTCATTAGAAAAATACAACGTGAAGTGAATTTTAAGGGTCAAGTCGGAGTCTCGAAAACTTAATAGCTTCAAACCAAAAAAGGAAGTTAATCAATAAAACCTTTAACTTGCCTTCGCTCGCATTTTCTAATGGCTTTCCTCCATCTTAAAACTGGATTTTACTTGTCCCCCACCCCCAGATTCATTCCCTCTCCAAATCCTCTTTAAGGTTAATCGGATTAATAAATTTATCTAGGATTAACTAATTAGAACTTCTCTCTTTATTATGAGGGCTGTCATTTTATGGAAAATTATATTAAAAAGATCGGTCAAAATAAAGCTTGTTTAACTATTTAATTTTAATTTTTTTGCAAGCGAGTGTTTAATTAAATGAGTCGTCTAAGTAACTATTTACGATTTACGGCGAAGTTAACCATCTAACTGTTTGATAATTTGTTATATTATCAATAGAGAATAATATTCCGCTTCGAACTCTGGTAGAAAGTGTCCAAAAACCCTCCAAAGTTAATTGTCTCTAAGTGGTCCCAAGTTGGTTCATTACATTCTTAAATACCTATACAGTCATGATCATGATTATAATAGTACACTAATAATATTTTTGTAACTATAGTAACACTAATTCATATATTAATCTTTACTAACGATTAAAATCATCTTTAAAATTGTTATATTGGCATTTATAATTTTAAGTTATGCAAAATATTTGTTTATTTTATTAATGGTAAAATTAAGTAACATTGAAAATTAATTGTTTGATAAAGTTTCCGAAGCCGTTTTCCCTTTTAATCCTGGCAGGAATAAATTTATAAACGAAATAAAGCCTAAAATCAATAAGGAAACTTAACTAAGTCAGACATAGTTTTCCGATCAGGATGAGCTCCAAACTTGGATAAATCCCCTGTTCAATTTAGTAGTGAAATCCTTTAAACTTTCCTGGCATGCATGGAATTTATCTGAAGCCGGTTTTAAGCGAAATGGCATTAAATTTGTATTAATAAAAAAGCAAATTCAACTTTATATGGAAATTTTACCGTAAACAATTTAAAACAAAAAACTGGGGAAAGGGTAATTAAATTTTAATTTTGTCGATAAACCCGAGATAATAAATAAGCCAAAGGATTAAACGAAATTTTAATGACATGAATGTGTTTGAAGGATGTTTTATAAATACATTAATTGTCTTGTTAAGGGAAATTAATAATATTAAATTGGGGTTTATGGATATCCTGCGCTTTTATTCAAAAGTTATTATATGTATGATAACAAGTCTGAAACATTTAAAAGTACCTATTGTATTAAGTATGGTCGAAGCCGTATTCAATCAATAGAGGCTGCGATGCATATTTACATTTCATTTGGCGATGCGATACCCCTACGCGTCATAAATCAGAATCGGATTTCGGGGAAGGTTTAATGTCAGAATTTTATTGATACACGGTTGGCATGCAGTTAAAAACCGTTTAATACGGAGATTTAGAGAGATTTAGATTGGCGCGTAGATCAGGAAACCAAAATTGAAAGTGGAGAAGCCGGTCGTTTCTACAGATTAGAGGACGGGCTTTCCGGATGCTACGCTGTATCCGGTCCACAGATACCGCGTTATTTATGCTTAAAGGAAAAATATCTTTGTGAATATATTGCCCTATTTTTTAAACGACATAATAAATATGCGTGAAAAGGACTTTTAATAAAAAATATTAAACCACGTCATAACCGAAATCCGTATGATAAATTAGTTGCGGTGGTTTCCAGACAGCACTATATTCTATTTATTACTTTTTCGTTTTTTGTTTTTGAACAACATATTTTTTAATTCTTAATTTTAAACATTTTTTTATACTATAGGTATGAAGGCAGGAAAAAAGTACCCAAAAGATAATTGTTCGCAAAAATAAATTGTAGAATATTACGCAGACTAAATATTTTTAAATTGCAACAATGGTATAATAATAATAATAATAATAATAATAAAGGTCTTTATTCATAAATAACAATGGTATCTAAAAAAAAAACAAAAGTAGAGATAGAGATTGGCAGTAAGTATTATTATTTATGAAAAGGCGAGATTCAGCTTGTTTATTTGGACTTGGACTTGGTCCAGCACAATAAACAGCTGTTCTTCCATCTAACCCTTGACTTAACCTAAGGTAAACAATAATTAAAAATGTAACATAAAAAAAAAAAGATAAAAGATTTTTAAATGTATAGGTAGGTAAACAGATGCATATTTATTTAGTAAATAAAATTAGATATAATTAGATATAACTGCTCATAAGTTTCTTCTAAACATTGTATTTAATTTTTGTTTTAAATTATTTTTTGATAGCTCATACAGCTCTGTTGGCAGAGCGTTAAGGTTTTTTGCAATTTGATAGGAAAAACTGCGCTCAAAATTTGCTGTTTTGTGTTTTGGAATAGTTATGGTCTTATTGGGTCTTAGACCAACATCATGCAGATCATGTCGAAATTTTATTTTAGAGCCCTATCTCGGTCTTGAATCATTGCTTTTACTGTGTCAGTTATCCACGGCGCATAAGGTTTAGTAATTCTTTTTTTACGAAAAGGAGCATTGGTATTTAATAATATGGTAATATTATCACTCAAAAATGAGACTTTACCATCAATATTATTAATGTCAAACATATTTTTCCATGGAATAGATTGTAATTCAGAGTAAAATTTTAAATAGTTCATGTTTTTGAAGTCTCTTGCATTAATAAATTTTGGCCTTTTACTTTGGTCAGAGATGTTTAAAGTAAATTCTATTAATTCATGGTCAATTACTGGGTCATGAACCGATTTTATGGATGTGCTATTAATAAAGTTAATATCATTAACAATTACATAGTCTATTAATCTAGCAGTGGTATTTGTAATCCTGGTAGGTGCATTAAGAATTTGATGAAGCCCTAGCCCATCTAAAATATTATTTACAAATTTTGATTTTATACATTCAAAGTTTAAAAGATTTACATTAAAATCACCCACACATACGATTTTATCAGCAATGGGAATTATAGCAGTTAAAGCAGTTTCATATTTTTTAAAGAAGTTATTGTATTCGCTTTCCTTAGGATTGTATGCTACAGAAAATGCAATAGATTCATTTTGAATTTGCAGCTTGATACAAATATGTTCAATATTGTTAATAACATTTACTTTAGCATATTGAACATTATTTTTAATGTACAAGCCCACTCCACCACATCTACCATGATGCCTGTCTTGACGCAAAAACTTATAACCGTGTATATTTACTGCTAGGTCAGGAATACCCGCATGAAGGTGAGTTTCGGTAAGAGCAATTATATCATAATTATTTTCCGTAATTAAATGGTATTTATAATTTATTTAAATAAACGTTAAAGAAAAAAATATATTCATATATTATATCACGAGAACTATGAATTTAATCGGTTAAACTAGGCTCAGTAGTTTTTTGTTTTGGTTTTGTTGGAAAATGTTGAATGCAAAATAGTTTAATAAAATCACGAGACCGCGTAGCGCTCGAGGGGTTTTATTTTTAATTATTTTGCATGAAACTATTTTCCAAAAAGAAAAATGAAATAAAAAACTTACTGAGCATAGTTTGACAGATTAAATTTATAGGTTGAGTGATATACGTCTAGATTATTTCTTGAATTAAAAGAAACTATTTGACAATTCATAAAATCTGACGTATGTGTCAAAATTTATATTTATTTTTTTTATTTTAAATACATTACCGTTTCATTGAAAAATGTTTGTATTTTTAACAAAACTAGGATTTCTTGTTCTAAATCTATGAGCTTTTGAACTAAAGCCCGAATTTCTTTAAAACTCTTCGAGTTTGGAAAATTTACTTACATAATTACGAAAAAACCTAATGATGAAAAAGTTATATTCTAACAAAACGTATGTAACTTAACCTGTTCAGTTAAAATCAGTTAGTTAGTACATAATACAGGGAATAATATCGAATTCAATGGATATGATAGTTAAAGTGGTGCGCTACCGCAAATTAGTTGGTGTTAGTTTTAGAATTTGCTGCCCGGGTAAATAAACGTACACATGTCTGATTTGGTAGTTAATTAGTTATTGAAATTCAGACAAAATTATGATTTACCTGTACAGCACACGTATTATTATGGTTTAAATAATAATTAATTTTGCAGTCGTGCTCTGGCATGCTAAAATCAAAGTAATTCAACTTCGATATTTGCTTCGTTATAAATTATTATATATAATAAGCAATCCACAAAATTGTTTTTATCGATTTTAGAGTGGGTGTACGTTTAATTATTGTTCTATAACTGCTTATTAGCAGTTGTTTGGTTTTATGGGTAAATTTCCCAAATATAAATAAAACTAATGATAAAACATTTATTTTAAGTACAAAAAAATTGATCAAAGTCGCGTAAATAGAAAGAGTTTTTCATCTGCCCTATTTTTTTATGTGATAATAAATTTATTGTTTAAAAACTAATTTTATTTAAAAAAAAGTAAAAACAATAAAAATCTGATTTTTTGTGTGTTTCTAATGGGCAATATACCCACACAATACAAATTATTTAATTTAATAATATTTGACAACAAATTAATATTATACATGGCTAAATAATTCCTTCCTTAATAATGTGATTAAATTTAATAAAAACATAACAAAATAGATTTAATTTTAAAATATGTATATATTAAATAAAAACTGTAAATTTTGTTTCAAACATTGCTGATGAATTAAATTTTTACAAAAATTTGTAAAACAACTTTTAAAAACATTTTAATCTGACAAAATTCATTGTATCAGTTAAAATGTAATTTTAAATTGTTTGATCTGTTATTAATTTTTATTATATGGTTTTATGTAAACCTTTTTAAAACATTTACTGAATTAATATGTTACTAAAAATTTTTTTGAAAGGCCGTTAAAATGTTTTTAAATGTGTCAATTGAAGTTAAGTAATGCTGACATTTTAGTCGGATTTAGCGGTTCTAAATAAATCACGGGCGATAGCGCGTATTAATTTTGTAACGCCAATAAATTTCCAACATCTACATCCTGAGAGTTAAATGTAGATTAATTTTTCATTTAACAAAATTGTTGTAGTTTCGTGGCAGTAAATTTCGACCTGCATTTGTTTCTTATCGTTTCAAATAAATTACCGGGCGACTCTTTTTGTGGATATGTTAATTTATGTTTGGTGCAATATTTTATACTTCTGGTGGAAAATGTCCTTAACTTTTACTTAATTAATGGCCTATGTAAAGTAGAGTGTGGATAATCCATAGGCGGGCTAAAAAGAATAAGAAAGCTTTTGGAGGTTGATGCTAATTTATTTAATTAAACATGTTCAAACACCCAACGAAGAAAAAAAAGTTACGGAACAGGAACCGACTGTTGATAAACTGTATAAACCAAATAATTGCCAGAACAATTAATGTTGATGGATTGCTGGAATAATATTCGCTGAGCCATAGTCTTTAACATACACTATGTATGAACAATTAAATCTGGCATATGGTGGCCATAAACATCAATATGAATCCCCCGGATATTGGTCTCGACTCTCTCGACTAGGTCTCTATTATGTAATTTCATAGATAAAATCAAATGGTGCCAAATCAAGACATAACACGTACGCCAACTAATCGCAAAAAAGTCGGTGAAAAACAGGTCTCGGAGAAAAAGTGTAAATGGCAGTGTAGAAGTGCCCCAAACAAGCTGTTCAAGCGTTTACAGCTTCATGTTGGCGACTGAAAGTATAATGCTATGAAGCAAGGGCTTATTTTAAAAATATGATACTGCTCTGCCTCACCCTGTACAAATTAAGTATCAGATACGATTTTAAATAATTTAAAAAAACTTTAAAAAAATTAAGTGTAACTTGTCTTTAAAGATCTTTTGTGAAATGGAGAAATGTTATTCCCACATTTGATAAGAATATAGTCTTAAAAAAACAAACTATTTTTAAAGAACTAAAAAATAAAGTTTAAACAGTCATAAAAAATTACTACCAGAGTTTTGCCTACACCTTCAAAATCCATTCTTTTCACCAATATATACAACATAATATATGTTCTGCTTTAGGTTTCCACGGGCGTTATATGTATTAGCGGCAACGGAGCTCACTCCACGTCTAACTTGCAGCAGAGCAGCAACAGCAGCCCAGCAGATAAGACCTGAAGATGGTACATGAGATTGTACCGAAACGTCGTCAAAACAAAAAACCGATAACATATAGCAAACCCCGAAAAACCACTAATAAATATAATATATATATATATATATTAGGGTGTGCCAAAAAACCTCGATATTTTTTTTTTCTTGCTCTCAACCCAAAATATCGTAGAATATGTCCGAACAAATATTCTGTTAAAAGCGGAGCTCATAATTTCAATTTTAAGAGGTCCTCCATCGAATCTGAAGTTTTGCCGCTTAAATAACACAGAAAACTGACTTTTTTACCTTATTTATTCTTGCAACCTAGGAAGAATTTTTTTTTTCATAAAAACCATGACCAAATCTAACAAAGCATTAAATTTGGAAAAAAAATCTTATTAAGCCGAATTTCTATTTTCATTATTTGATTTTTTACAGAGCTTTAAATTTAAAATTTTACGTTTTTTGCCTTTTTCAGCTAAACTATTGAAGTTAGACGAAAAAGTTAAATGGCAATTTTTTAGCTTGTCTGATGGACCACAAAAAAGTTTTAGGCGAATTTTTTGTATCGTCAATATTCTTAAAGTTACAGGCGTATAAAGTCATCATTTTTGTATTATTAACTTTAAATTTAAAGCTCTGTAAAAAATCAAATATTAAAAATAGAAATTCAGCTTAATAAGATTTTTTTGTCCTAATTTAAAGCTTTGTAAGAATTAGTCATGGATTTTATGAAAAAAAAATTTCTTCCTAGGTTGCAAGAATAAATAAGGTAAAAAAGTCAGTTTTCTGTGTTATTTAAGCGGCAAAACTTCAGGTTCGATGGAGGACCTCTTAAAATTGAAATTATGAGCTCCGCTTTTAACAGAATATTTGTTCGGACATATTCTACGATATTTTGGGTTGAGAGCAAGAAAAAAAAAATATCGAGTTTTTTTGGCACACCCTAATATATATATATATACATATAAAAACAATTATATAAATATGACTATTTTAATAAACCTTTTTTTTTGACATTTCTTTTTTTTTGACATTTCTTTTTTTTTATTTTTATTATTATCACGCAATTTATGTTTATGTACGTACGTTCTACAAAATTAATTAGATTTTTTTGAATTCGTAAATAAAGTTTATTTTCACGTTTTAACTATTTAAATGATTTGTCTTGTCACTTTATCTTTTTGCTCGTTTATAACTTTTTCATAATCGTGTACGTTTTCCTTACTACCTCAAAAATTTACATAATGTTATCAACTTTACAAGCAAGCAAAGTCTTGTCGTGTTTGTCTGGACAACTTTGTTCCCTTCATTAAAACACTTAAATTAATATCATAAATAACTTGTGCTTACGCTTTTATACAGCACACGAGTTTCGAAGATTATCTTGGCTTCAGGTCTATTAACCTTCACGCAGTTCCCCTCGCTTTATCTATGAATTGCAAATAACAAGTTCATACAGGTTATTATCTGGATTAAGGTACCTACTCCACTGATTTTCCTAAAGTAATTCATACAGTTTTCCCTCGGCAGACATTTTCCGGATACATTTATGACTTTGTGTGTTTTACCCTCGCGTGCCGCTTTCAAAATAGAGCTATTGTGACAGTTAAAATTATCTATTTTGCATTTTAACTAAATAAGACTATTTTATAAATGCGCTTATACACCCTGAAAGTTCTAAGTGAATAACCGCAAATACACTTTAGGACGAAATAGGAAGACAAGAAGCGACCAAGAAGTGCCGAGGTGACATATTTATTCTATGACAGGTTGGGTACCATTGTTTGACAACTACTAACTTAGTAAAACTTAAATTATGACAATGAAAATTATATATATCGGCGTCAAGATACAAAATTTAATGTTAAAAATTGTGTGAACGGCTAACTGGCATCAGTTCGGGCACTGGGTAAAGATAAGGCAAATTTGATATAGTTCGAATGGCGCCAAAATATTTCGAAATTGCTTTACTACTCAAAAAGAGAGACATTGCCCCGGTGCTATGAACTCTCTTAAAATGAATTAATCAAAAATAACTAATTATAAGTCATATTTGTCTAATTTTCATAGCGAAAAAGCAGTCACTAATAATTAGTCAAATTCTACTGAATGAAATAGTCAAATTAGTAGATTTAAATTTAAAAAAAGTTTTGACTCCGGGGATTGAACTCAGGTCTGCCACTTGTCAAGCTTGTCAAGCTGTTGTTATAACCCATTCGGCTATCAGCCGCTCTTAAAAATATCAATTTTATTTGTCAATTAAAAGTGTTCATAATATTTTAAAGTTTAATATATTATTTGTGTTGCTGTTTTGAGCTAAACTTTTTGTATCTTTATTTGTTTTTATGGGTCATTTAACCATGGAGCTTAGGTATATGCATTTAATTCAAATAATACTTTGTTGTTGGCCGCAAACGATTAAAGAAATTAGTTACTTTTAACTCTCGGAAATAGTCAAAGATGGTGACTAATCTTAAACTATTTACGTAGTAAAAAATAACTATTTAAAAGTGAAAACGGCTATTTTAATAGTTAAAAATGCAAATGGTAGAATTTTGACTATTTCATTTTTAGAGAAAAATTTATACCAATTCCATTTCATATTATAAATGTTCGAATGGTCATATTATAAATAAATAACTATTCATATTATAAATAAATAAATGTTTATATTTATATTTTATCTTATAATTGTTAATAATCCCCTTAACATTTTAAGCTTTCTTCTTCGTCCCTATGTGAAAAGGTTTATTTATAGTAAAACCTACTATATCCAATGTAACGTTTATTAAGAATTTCTCTATTCTAAAAAGCTCAGAAACTCATAAACGTCTTTTTCAATAGGCAATAAAATATCCGAGACGCAATATCCCTTTAAAGTTTAATCTTTAATTATAATTAATTAGGTGTGCTTATGAGTATAGTTTTAATTAAGTTATCAATTACTGGCGCTGGTGATACGGAATTAAAATTTGAGCATAAGACATTTTGTAGCATATTAGCTGACGGTTGTAAAGTTTATATTAATTAGTTTGGCGCTTGATTTCTATGCAATTTACACCTACACCACTCACAATAGTGCAAAATAAACAAAATAGGCAAGTAATGTTACCTTACTTTTTTATTGTGTATTTTGAAATGTTATTCAGAAAAATGATGAGTTGGATACAATGAAGTATTATTTTGGAGACTATTTTTCTTTAGACAATACAGTTAACGCAAACTACACTAACTATCCATTTAATGAGTGTATAGAAAAGTTTATAAACGAGGTGCATACTATACTTTTTCTACGACAAATACTTATTATTAACTTAAAACGATTTAAATAAAAATTTGTATAGAACGCCATCTATGAAACAATAGGGGAATCTGTCAATCAAAATGTATTTCTTGAAAATTGACAGTTAAGTTATTAATAATAAATTAAAAGGTCAGTACAATGTTCATATAAACTTTTCAAATATTGTTGTTGAGAAACTATTTAATACTTTTGTATTTTTTGTATTAAGATAATAAAATAATTTTTACATTTAGTATTATTTTACAAGAAAGGCAATTTATTTTAACGATTGTATGACATTTGACAACTGTCAACTAACTTAAAACTAACTTTATCCCGTGACTAAAAATCTGTTGATAACATCAGCCCGTTACTAAAGCGCCATAAAGCCACAACTTGTCAATGTGTATTTAAAAGGTCACTTAGTGTCATGGAAACATGTAGGATAAAGGACGTTTTAAAGGTGGGAGTAGAAAAATACATTTATGTCATTTATTTATTTATTTCTTTGTAACACAATAAACAATTTATTGATTAAATTATTAAAGAAAAAAATTTTAAAAGTTTGGTGTAAGATGTTCTTCTTGAGGATTTTGTACCAATGTGGAGTTCCCCATTTAAAGACGGTGATTTATTTTCGATTCGCAAACAAGTTAAATTATAAATTTGCAAAATTAGCTCTAGGCGATTGGCTCTTTTTGCCTTTATGTGAATACCATTAATTAAACAGTAATTTTTGCTTTATAACTTTCTTTATTAGTTCTTTAATTTTATTGACATTTTACATAGAAATTGTTAAACTCAGTAAATTAATGTTTTAGTATTTAATATTTTTAATTTATGGGGCATTCCACGCCACATCGGATGGTTTAAAAAAAAAATTTTGATTCCTCCATTTTTTTTTAAATTTTTTATTACTCCTTGAAAGAGCTTTCTCAGTATATTTTGAGATTTTTTTGATCAGGGGTTTTTTTGTTTTTCGCTCAAAACTTCTTAAAAAATGGTCCAAATCAAAATGTTCATTTTATATGAAATTTTCGTTTTTAAATGTACTTTTTGAAAAAAATATATTGAAAATATTTGAAGCGTTTTAGGTCAAGATTTTTTAGTTTTAAAGTTAAAAATTAAAAAAAAAATTCATTAAAAATTATTATAAGTTTCGAAAAAAAGTAGTAATTATAAAAGGCCCACTACCGGACCAGGCTGAATAGTTGTTGAATAGATAAAAGTTGAAAAAATTTTTCGCGAAAATCGAAGAAGGCACATTTTTAAAAACACGATTTAAACTTTAAAACTCAAAAATATTGACTTAAAACGCTTCAAATATTTTTACGACATTACATTTAAAAACGAAAATTTTATATAGAATGAACATGCATTTTGATTTGGACCATTTTTTAAGAAGTTATGAGCGAAAAACAAAAAAAGCAGTTTTTTTAAAAAATTTCATATCTTTTGAACCCGTGATCAAAAAAATCTCAAAATATACTGAGAAAGCTCTTTCAAGGAGTATTAAAAAATATGAAAAAATACTACTACAGCAATTTAAAATTATTGTTTTATGGACTCTAAAAAGCAGTTAATAATTAATTTATTTTATGCATACCTTAGACGACTGGCCTAGTAGTCAAGTGTAAAGGATTATTGTGCCATATAAATCCTTACATGCAAATAACTCTTGTTCTAGTTCCATGGGTTTTCTAAGTAGAAAACGTTGTAAAGTTAAGGCAATCCGATAATATAGTGCACGTTCAATACGACCATTTTTCCAATACATTAGCATAAAATACAGCTTAAAATAGATTAGTCACATAATTTTAGCGTGTATTGTTTCGGTACGGGAAATTGGAATTAAGCTCTGTGAAATGTGACCGAGATTTAATAAAGGCGATACAGCGGACAGTTTTAACTGCCAAATTATCGTTATTTAAGATTTGTTACTACTATTATTACTAATGTATGTCCAAATTTAAACAAAAATTATTTTAAAGGAAAAATTCATTTAATTGTTTAAACCAAGTTTATCTCTAATAATTAGGCTCATTTTTAACCATTTTTTGGTTAATTTTTTTTTTCAATGACTCTGGATGAGCCAAAAAATGAGCTACAAAAGTCTACAGTATTTGAAGTTTATACTAAGATCCGCTGTTAATGATTTTAAAACAAAAATAAAGATTATCTGTCAAAGGGTTTTGTCATCTACAGATATTTTTATTTTGCATACCTATACTTTATTCGTAAATCTTGTCACGCCTAGTATACCTACCAATATACCATTTATATTATAACGTCGTGATGTCACGCTAGTGAGAGAATTTATCAATTTTCAAGTTATTTTTAAGAGAAAAAGATCTAGGTTATTACGAATTTTAATTTATTGATTATTCCTAGTTTATCTGGAATAAGTAGATTTTGTTCGAAACAATTGGTAAATTCCTGTACGTTTAATGGAGTTGATGTTGCTGCTTTGATGGAAAACAATTGCTAGCATAATTTGGTTGAAATGAAGCACGTCTTGTGGATACACTCCCAGAGTGTGAATGTTGAGGGAATTTCTGTTTGAACCTTGTCATGTGTTGCTGTGATTTGTAATCTTTAAGTTTACAGGGTGCAACTAAAATACTGTTACAAACTTTAAGGGTAGATTCTCCATAAAATATGAACTAAAAAATTAATGTCTAAAATGCTTCGTTAAAAAGTTACAGGTTACAGTTAATGTTTAAAATTGATTTTCTGGAATAACTTTTGATGCTCTTGACCCAATTTTGGAACAGTACACATTAAATATATACCTATTTTTTAATACTGAAAGCTTTTGTTCTTAAAGCGAGGAATTATTCTCCATGGTCTATTTGAATGACACAAATTCAGAAAACCTACACTGAATGGATGACTATTCTTAAAAATACAATTGTTGATATCTACTTAACTTTTAACTTCTTGACTTGGTTTCAAAAAGTTCGTTCATACTCAAATATCTCAAAAATGGTGCAAGAGAATTTTTGTTTCTAAATTGATTATTAAATCTAAAAAACGGACCAATTCATCTAAATATCCAGTGGCGTAGAAAATAGGTTTCTAAAACTGGAGAAGAAACATATATACGCCACTTAATGGTTTTAAAAAAATTGGTCAAATTGTTTAAAAGTTATGCCAAAAAATCAATTAACACCCTGTAACTTTTGAACGAAGCATTTTAGACTATTGAGATTATAAATTGTAACAGTATTTTAGTTACAGTTATTAAGGAGTGCTTCCGTAGATTTTTAACAATAAAGGTATTTTATTTACTTTATTCACTTTTGATATAACAAATTATAAAACTTCCGTAAGTAAGTATTATTGAATCCACACAATTTATATATTTGAACTAAATTTGGGTCTGCAACGGAGGCAGTCAATTATCCTTATCTTGTTTTCCTAATTTAGCCTAACCGGTTGTAACTCCGTAACGTCAAAAGGTTACATATCTATTCTGCTACAATATGGCCATTATCAAGGATATCATTGCGATAGCAAAAAAGGAATTTGGACATGCGAACGACCCACATTCGACGTCTGAAAGGGGCGCGTCGAACGTACACTGAAAAAAATATGCAAATTTAGAATAAAATCATTTCAAAAAATTTAAATATTTAATATTTTAAAACCTAATTTAATGAGAGAAAAACTTTAACTAATAATATTTTTACGTTTTATATATTTTTTTTTTTTGGATGATGCTCTGTTTAATGTTTATGGTGGAATTGCACGGTATCAAAGTAGTCCCCTCTACTAGAGCCCAGTTATAGTTAAAAAGCATGATAAAACCATAATCCACACAACAAGGTTTGTTCTATCTCGTACTAAAAATACAAAAAATCACTGCATGCACAGTTTAACGGCGGCCATTTTTGTTGTTTACAATTTTTGTGCTTTGGGTTTGTACTCCGTTTATACAGATTAATAATCGTTTTAAACGTTGTGTTTAGTAAGCCTTAAAAGAGGCCTAGTGCTAAGAACAACCATTTTACTCCTTTATTGTAAAAAATAAACTTTATTCTATCAGGGCTGTCATAAAACTGTCAAATGTCAATTTTAAGGTTAAATTATAACCCACAAATTAATTAACCTTCATATTGTCATTTGACAGCCCTGATAGAATAAGGTATATTTATTATAAAAGAGGAGTAAAATTGTTGTCCTTAACACTTAAAGGCCTTATTTGAGTGCCTCTGTAAGAAACCCAACGTTTAAAACAACTATTAAACAGCACAAACCCAAAGCACAAGAATTGTAAACAACAAAAATAAAATAAAGATCTGTTTTATTTAGTGTAGCTTCGTCTAGGTCTAGCATCCTCTAAAACTTTTTGTGCGGTTTGTTTATTTAATGGTCGGCACGTTATTTCGGCTTTTACTGCCGCATTATACCAGTCACTTTTCGAAATAGTTTGTGTGTGCGGCCTGCAATAGTCAGTTATTAAGGAAGTTAAATATCGCGCCGTTAAGATAGAAAGTTTAATCAATACTGAAATGCTTAAAACTGCCGTTTAAACGTATTGTAATAATTTTATGTTTTCTATTTAGATAAAAACTGTTTTTATGGTGGAAATTTAAATGAAAATTGCCTTTATAAATATGATAACGTAATGTCATCAGTGTTGCATATTTCATATGTGAATGTAAGTTAGTAATGCAAAATTTAGATATGTATAACAAATACATGCGCTAGTATGTGGTCTGATTTCACAGGAAAATCTAAAGAGAGAAACTTTGAGAGATGAGAATTATTGGATATCTTGGTAATTGTTAAAGTAAGAATGAGTAAGAAGCTGTTTAAAATCCCTGAAATCGACTTGCATACTTATTCACTGTAGTTACAAAAATATGGTCAGAAATTTTCATTGTTTACAATGTTATTACCAAAAATACAATACATAAGTTAAAAATAGTTTTATGTCTATTTTGTTTAATACTTTTTAATATATTTATTTTAATCTAAAAATAATATTTTATTTTAAGAATCAATTTTTTAAAAACTTTAAAAAGAAAAAAATAGATATTTGTCCTTCAATGGCGATTGTATTTCAAAAATGACAATTTTGTCAATAATAATTAGTGTCAATAACAATTGTTGTCAATATTATATATTACTGCAATATCTATGCTAAACTTTGTTGTGGGCAATGAAATTTACTGACAAAATATATTTAAAATTTTACTCAAATAAAAATGAAAATTATTTTAATACTTATGTAGATGTTGACCTCAAAGATTAATATTTTTTCTATCACACAATTATTTTGAAAAAGTCGTTGACCAATATTAAATCTCTAAAACCAACACTGTCTCTAAACATAATAACGTGAAATAATCAATATAAAAATGCTTGTTCGTTATAATAATCTAGACTAAACCAATTAAAAAACTGTAACAAGACCTTAGTGAGCAGCGTGGTTAGTAGACCAATTAGAGTCTAATATTTCTTATAAGCCCTGCGTTCACATATTTTTTACTTGCGAAGCTTTTTATTTTTTCTAATTTATCTCGTCTGTTTCATTTATTTTTTTCTTCGGGTAATTTAAACTTTTAAAGGTTTTTTGCTTTATATATTATTGATCAAGTTTATTTGTAAAAAATGACATGGGTTCTGGGCGACTGATATACAATTTCATTAATTCGTTTTTATGGTATGTCCTTGCTATTAAATTACGTAAATCCTTAATATCTTATTAAATGTTACTTCTAAATATTTTTAGATATAAATTTATGTAGGCATTTTTATGGTTAAATATTTGTAGGTATGTGGCTTTTAAAATTTGCCATTCCTGCAAATTTCGCATTTTTGTCAAAATTCCACAAATATCATTAACACTTTGCTTTAAAAGCGCTTTCCAAGTTTATTACCTATATAAGGATGATTCTACAAAAGTTGGGCAACTTTTGACCTCATTTTGTTTATATAGTTTTCGGAGAAAATTAAACAGAATTTTGTTATGAGAACATGAATAATATAATAATTATACTGTTCCAGACCGAGCCAGTCACTTTTTCAAACAGTTTCTGAAATATCTGTGTTTTCTAAATTTGAATGTAAGGGAAGTGACGAGGGTACTAATTAAATACATAATTTATTGGAAAATATAAGATTTATTGCAACTATAGCATAGCATATTATACATTAAATATCTTAAAATCAAATAATACCACACATCAGTGGCGGCTGGTGGATTTTGGGTATACCCATATCTCAATTATTAGATATGGGACCCACACCAAATTTAGATGAATTTATAATGACATTAAATAAACAAGTTATGCGCAAGCAGAATTTAAATTGAAGTTTGCGAAAAAAATATAACCAAAACATCGAACATGGAACTGACGGATAAAAATTTGAGATTATAATTCGGAATTAAGTATTTTACTGATATTTTTTATTAGTGGATGCTACTTATCAACAAATCACATATAGCCTTATATAAATTACAATGAAATATACATACGTAAGAAAATAACTACTCACCACAGTACTGAAATTTTGACTGAAACTATACGTGCATTCACCACAACTTCGCCGCTTGCATTTTTTTCAAGATGACTGTCGTGTAAAGGGCGGGCTCTGTAGGTAATTTTTTACCAACACTTGAGTTAAAACGAGGACTTGACGTTAATTTACTTTTTTATAAATGCAAACCTGCAATTTTAGTAAAATAGTACAAATCTAATATTAAATATCATATTTAAAATAGGTAGTCTGGACAAAATTTATTTAATAAATTATGGATAAGTAAAAACAAAAAAACAAAAAAAAAGGTCGGTCCTTACTAATGGCGGGTTTATACCACAGACCTGTGGTTTATACAACTTCATATCATTAATTTATTTCATAATTCACAATTTAGTACATAAGCATAAAACTTAAATCGTACTATCTGCTATAAAACAGTTTATTGAATAACTTTGAAAGTTCATAAAACTTAACTTTTATGAAATAAATTATGAATTATAAATAAGATTAAATAGCGCATGTGCCAAAAAATTTTCTCTCGACATTTTTTAAGGTTACAATTAATAATTATTGTGTTTTGTATTTGTGCCTTACAAAATACTACAACATGAGTTTTAATGAGATTTTGTGTTATTTGTCACTTTTAATTATCAATATTTGAAAAAATTAATTTTTTTTTTAAATTAATGAAGTGTATAAACCAGATTATAGAGTTTTGTATTTTGTAATAAATAATTCATTAAATTAAGAATTGTGTTATGTAATAAATTGTTCACTAAATTATCAAATATTGTATAAACCCAGCTTAAATCAGGCTCGATGCCTTTAAGTAAAACTGATTACGGCTCTGGCGGGCCTCGAAATCTCGCTTTTGTCGAGGACGACAAGGAAAAGAGATTGATTGTGCGTTATCGTGCCGTATTAGTTCCAATATTGACCGTTGTCGGCAACGGAGCAACAATCGCGTTTCTCACGCGAACAATTTCTTCTTACCACTTCGTGGATTTATCACGAAATATGATTTACTTGAGCAACGGCTGAAAAGTTGGACACTTTAAGTAAAAGTCCCGCCGAAATCCTATCGAGAACGATATATGTTTTATTTCTTTAACAACTTTTATTACACGCTTCATTATGTCCTGCGACATGAAAAATTTATTTTATATTCGAAAAAATACAAAATTAAATTACTTCCACAAAAACCAGTTTTTTATGATTGTAAATAATAAAATTTGGTTTGTTAAACATAACATTATTAACAATATATATTATAATATTATTTTGCATTTTTATAAATATTAAAAGTAACTGTATAAAGTATTTTTTAAATTTTAAGTTTTTTCTTTCTTTGCGGAGGGGGTAAAACAAACCTTACGTGACCGCCAGTAAGCACCCGTGACCTCGCTTCTATGCAGTGATGCCAGATTGGGCCCTATTTCTAAAAAAATAAACTGTTTTTTTAACTTTAGCAGTTTGCTTCAATATTCTCAAAATTTGATCTCTATTGGCGATTCTTCGAATTAAAACATCAAATGTTTCTTTAGATTGCAGCTCCATTTTGAGTATTCCACTAGTGTCCAAACATTTTTCTCCAATAATAGTTATATATTTTTTTTTATTAAACAATACATAAAACGTACAATTATTAAAATGGAAAGTGGGGTTAGACAGATCTAACAAAATTTTACGGCCTAGGTCAAAAATAACCTAACCCGATTTGTCCTAATCATTTTTAAATGCCTAGACCATAATCAAGCACTTTAGTAACGAGTGTAAAAAACAATAAAGTTTTAATTATTAAAGGTAAAATAGTTTACACATGTTGGCGTCTTGAATTTTAAGTATTTGGCAACACTGCTTTGATATTATATGTATATATATATTTTATTAAGGTGCGTCGACTGCTGCGGTCATTATTACCATAACCGGAGAGGAAAATCCTCTTGAAAAGCTGGGATCTTACCGGCTAAAAACCTCTACTGACTAGATTTAACAAAAAAATCAACAAATAAATAAGTAAGTATAATAAAATAAATGGTATCACATATGTGGTCTCAATATGAAATGAGGTTGGCAGTACCTTTCAGGAGGTAATATTTTGTAAGATTGTTGTGACCCAACCTTAACCTGGTCATAACAACTTGCTGCTTACGATTCAGTTATTTTACTTAAAATAAAAAAGTCTCCTTTTTTGCCCATTCTTCACTTTAATCCCATTTTTAATATTTTTGTAACCTGAGTCTTTTCTAATTTTGGGCGATGAAGATCCTTCAAATATTTAACAGTCCATGGTGGATTATTGAGAACAAATGAAGATTCGCTGACTGACATGTTTAGGTGCAATTTAACACCAATCAGTCTGGCCTTGGAAATAAATAATGTATGCCTAGGATTTCTCAAGATAAGGATGGACAAAGTTGTAAATTCCCAATTTTCTGCACTTGGGAATGTAAGATAGTGCCAATAAAAATCTTTTGTTTTCCATGAAAATAATAGCAGATTCTACGTGAAGACTATAAATGGGTGTTGTAGAAAAAAACCCCTACAGCATATCGTATTCTCGCATTGTATAACACATTAAGTGGTTGTAATGTAGACTTTAGAGCGGACTCGTATACAACCGACCCGTAGTCCAGCTTGGAGATAACCAGTGATTTGAACAAGGTAGGTAAAGAATCTCTTTTTGCTCCCCATTTATTATGTGCAAGACACTTAAGGGTTTTTGAGATATTATTACATTTACATGAAATTTAAATAAATATTTAAATTTAATATTTTAATTATAACTCAGTGTTAATTGCCGAGACGAAAATAAAAAAAATGTATATGTTTATAAAATTTTCATAATAATAATAATAATAATAATAATAACTTAACAATCCATAGTTTAATATAACATATCTAACCTGTTCCAATTCTTGCCCACAGCATAACCTTTAAGCTGGCCCATTACATAAACTATTGAAGACCATTCCCGTTTATGTGAGCCTTTAATCGTTACATCCACACACCATTATGATGACTTTAAGCCTGCCAGCCAAACGACTTACTTAATGGATAGTGCCAAAAAATCTATTTGAGTAGATACCTATTTTATCGTAAATGAAATGAGATGGTCTAGAATAATTGTTCATACTTGATTTCTGATTAATCTTCTCAAAGATCACGTACAAAAAAAAAACAAGGCGCCTTTTTCGCTTATGTCACTTACTTCAGTTTTTGCTTGTTTTTTTTGTTTAGTATTTATGCTAAAAATTTTGGCTTTCTAGGATATCTTCAGGTGCCTAAATAAGGTCAACATTTTCAAAATTATTAAAAAATTGAGTGGTTTTTTATGAGTTAAAATACTTAATCGTGTGTTTGGCACAAAGAAAAAAGAATATTTAATCTGTGGTCTATGTTTATATTTATTAAGTAGTCCTACATACGAGGTCTGCTCCAACTAATTAGTTTTGGAAATATTTGCGTTTAAAATTGGCCAATTATTATTAATATTTTTAAGTTTTATATATGTAGGTACAAGACCAACATATTATATAACACTAATTTTTGAAGGAACATAATTTTATGTAATAATATAAAAATATAATAAAAGCTACACTGTTTTTATTTTAGCTTATTAATTGTTTCGATATCATCTCTCTAAAAATGAATTAGTCAAAAATGATTAATTTAATAGTTATTAGTGGCTGCTTTTTCACTTGTACCATGGAGTACCATGGTATCCCAAAATTTAACAGCCAATTTTTATGTAAAATTGTCCCCTGAATCCGAAAATACTGTCAAAAATTATGAAAGTGGAGCAGTTTTTGATATATAGAAATGCCGGTGATGAACATATCTGTTTTTAACTCACCGCTGTTAAGCTTCAGTATTAGTTGAGATATAGTCAATTCCATATTAAATGGAAAATTGACTATATATCAAACACAGTTCTACTTATTTTAATTTTTGACGGCATTTTCTGATTCAGGTGACAATTTTTCTTAAGAATTGGCTGTTAAATTTTGGGATACCATGGTATTCCATGTTTAACCATGACACAAGTGAAAAAGCAACCACTAATAACTATTAAATTAGTCATTTTTGACTAATCCATTTTTAGAAAGATAGTAGCTTCGTATTTCTTATCCGGGCTTGGGACTGGCAAGTTCAAAATAGTATATTAAAGTACAAGTTGCAGAAGGCCACATATTCTCGCACGAATTCGAAATTTGGCCTCGAGCGACGAAGGAGCGAGTGGACGAACGAATGAGTGCGAGAATAGCCTTCTGCAACGTGTGATTTATACTATTTTCTCGATTTTAACTTTTATTTAGGTTTTTTTAAATGTTTTGTGGTCGTTGTTAGTTGGGGGATTTTTCTTGCAAAATGTCAGTTGGCAACACAAAATGACAGTTGCATGGACAGGTAGATTTATTTTTATTTACTATTTATTAATAATCTGTCTGTATTTGTCAACTGGATAATAAGGTTTTGTGTAAGTATTGTATTATTTTTTAATGTTTTCTGATATTTTTGAACAATTGTGTTTACTTTTAGCAGTGAAAAATGTCACAGGAGGTTTTACAAGCAACACAGAACATTACAATAAAAGTTTATAACAATTGTGCTAGTGATTAATTTATAGTAGTTTTGTGTTTTGTGTACTGTGGGTATATAATATTTCCAATAAAATATAGTTTGATTGACCTGTCTGGCTCATTTATTTGTCAATATTTGTTATCCTGCACAAGTACAACTGAACTGCACTTTTTCACATTAAACTTAAAATTTTGCATTAAAATGCATTGTTGGAGCAAACTTAATATAACAAAACAATAATAAAGGCTTCATTTTCAATAAAAGTGTAGTTCAGGTTGCACTAGTGCAGGATATCAAACAAAGCTATTATAAATAATCCTAAAAGTAATGAATTTGAGGTTATTAAACAGTTTGACATTTTGGGGGTACCAATACTTAAAAACTAAATGTTACCAAAAATCGTTTAAGAATGAGCTTCATTCTTCAACGATTTTGCGTGCGAGAATATGACATTCTTACATAAAAATCGAGAATAGTATATTAAAGTACAAGTTGCAGAAGGCCACATATTCTCGCACGAATTCGAAATTTGGCCTCGAGCGACGAAGGAGCGAGTGGACGAACGAATGAGTGCGAGAATAGCCTTCTGCAACGTGTGATTTATACTATTTTCTCGATTTTAACTTTTATTTAGGTTTTTTTAATTGTTTTGTGGTCGTTGTTAGTTAGGGGATTTTTCTCGCAAAATGTCAGTTGGCAACACAAAATGACAATATTTGTTATCCTGCACAAGTACAACCTGAACTGCACTTTTACACATTAAACTTAAAATTTTGCATTAAAATGCATTGTTGGAGCAAACTTTATATTACAAAACAATAATAAAGGCTTCATTTTCAATAAAAGTAATGAATTTGAGGTTATTAATCAGTTTGACATTTTGGGGGTACCAATACTTAAAAACTAAATGTTACCAAAAATCGTTTAAGAATGAGCTTCATTCTTCAACGATTTTGCGTGCGAGAATATGACATTCTTACATAAAAATCGAGAAAATAGGTTTTTCGTTGTTCTTGTCACTTGTCAATGTGCGGCAACTTTTAATCTAATTGAATTAATTTATTTCCACAAAGGCAGTAAATCAGTGTAATGAAGATTTTCGACGGACGATATATAACAATATTTTCTATGGCAACGAAAAGGGGGAATATTGTGACGCATTCCTGGAGATAACATAAATTTTGGGGGTAAGTGGGATTGCCTTCGCACCCCAAGCAGTTTTACTTATATATACGAAGATGGGGAGACAATAATAAACGAAACACATAATAAAGGAGATTTAGATACATGAGACGAACAGAATTTTTATTCAGTTGAAAAAATATTTTGAATGAAAGATTTTTCCTTTTATTCATTTAAAATGGCCTTCTTCTGGGTTTGACATCAAGTATTAGAATTTATTAGAATGTAAATGTATAATATAAAAAAGTATTGTTATAATTTTAAGAAAAACTTTTTGCCATCGACAAAAATAAGTCCCAGGTCGATGCTGGATGTATGAAGTTATAAAATTTAGGCGAAATTTATATGTTAACAAACTTTCTTGTATGGGTATGAATAAAACATGGACTGGTAAACATTTTAAGTTTATGTATTTTTATATTCAACCGCTAAAAGTAGTAAAACATTATAAAGGGCCAAACGAAAATAACTTTAGTGTTTTCAACACGTAAAATAAAAGAATTGGTTGCGGTGGTCCGATGTCTCCAGATCTTAAACAATTGCATTGTCTTTATTTTATTTATGAAGAAAATTATATCATACATAAATTTTTAATTTTAATTGAATTATTATTATTACTATTATTAGTTTTAATTTAATTATTACGATTGGTCCCAAAAACATGACTTAAGGCACTTTTTACAAAAAGCACTATAACAACTTAATTTAACATAAATTTTGATAACTAAAACTTATTAAACTAGTAATGAAACAGTTTTGTTGCTAAATAGCAATCTCAAATATCTCAAATAGGTCATTACGGTGGCTTAATAGTGAGCTTATGTTGGTATAAACATATAATGAATACATTAATTACGCAGCATGTTTACAAATCTACAGGGTGTTTAAGAACTAATTGACCATTGATTATGCTTTGTTTGGGTGATACATTTTGTTATAAGAATAATACATTAAGTTTTTATCCTTTAAATTACATAAGTACGAGGTGTGTTCAGAAAATATCGGGAATTTTCGTTTTTTGAAACAAATATTTATTTATTCGTCTACATTAATGTTGTCGCCTTCAAAATGGTCCCCATTGGATATTATGCACATGTGCCAGCTCTTCTTCCAATACTCGAAACACTTCTAAAACTCGATCTTTGGGAATGTCATCTATGCTTGCAAAACGACGGCCCTTTAAGGTTCTCTTTATTTTTGGGAATAGGAAAAAGTCAGTGGGCATGTATACCAACATAATAAAGAAAATTTTATGACAACCGGACCCTCCGAACCCGCGAAATTTAACAATTCCTGTTATTTTCTGAACACACCTCGTACATTAAGTTTTTATCCTTTAAATTACATAAGTATTTGTCCCTTTTAGGATTGTTTTCTTTTTAAAATAATAAAATACTATAGTATAAACATAAAACGTGTTTTAAGTTTTTTTATAGATTTACATAAAATGACAGTAAACTAAACTCAATTAACCTATTTATATCGAAAAGTTATTCTTAATTAATTAATTGTATTTCAGTCAAATAATTAATTTAAATGATATTTCCATCAAAATAACAAGCGCGTTTATAAATTTGCCATTTATAATAATTAATACAATTAAACTTGACGGTGATACTCATATTTATGTCAATTATGAAGACATTAATTTATAAAATAATAAATGGAATCTTTTTAATGGTATGCTTATTATTAGATATATTACACAATATAAAATATGTATTTATGTAAATTACAATAAACATAATATCTTTGTGAAATGATTTAAAAATGAATAGTTTAAAAAGTTATATTTCATTTTATCACTCGGAGTGTAATTTTTACAGATAATTTGCTGAGGGGGGTTTGTACGCTTACAACACATAAAAACTAAAGTTGTTAACTTAACCACAAAAAATAACAAACTTTTAGAGTAAATACAAACATAGTAAGAAATAAAGCAAGTATGTTCACTGTATGTAGATATGCTTTAGGCAAAAACAAATTTATTTAACTTGTAGATAATTCTACAATGTATTCAGAGCATAATAATGCACTGGAGCGAAATTAAAAGTTTTAGTTATTCAAATATTTAAACGCATTAAAGATAAAGGCTGATTCAGTTGCAGCCGAGAGAGAATCAGTCATTAGAGGGCTGGAGCAGTCAGTGTTTTATCGTACAAAAGCCGAACAATAACCCGACAAAACCCGACTCAAAAAGCGAAACATTAAAGCTCAAAAGGCGCTTTACATATCTGCTAAAACAATGTGACGAACCCATTTTATATATGAATAGGGCGTTATGCAGCGAACACAAGGACCATGTATCACTTTTATGTGGCCACACTGGAGTAAAAGTCTCTGGCAGAGCACCGATGCGTGTAAAGTATGTAAATAGGCGTATATTCTGTTTACATGGGACGGAATATGAAAACTTTAAACCTTGACCTATTAGACGTTGACGACAATACGGGCGCAATCCCTGGATTTCATTTCCGACTAATCGTCTCATTGTGTTTTATTATCCGAAACAAAAGCCATTTTAAAATCCTTATTTAACAATTTACTTTTAAATAGGTTTTACTTTACCGCCTTTTTTAGCATAATAATTGTTTAAAAAAAAGTTTTTTACAATATTTTATATATTTTGCGTTCATAATGACTTCATTATAACACCGCTTTCGGTGCTGATACTTTATCCCACCCAAAATTTTGATTTTATAGGTTGGCTATACTTTAAACAGCATAATATTTTTATGATTTTTCTAGTACTTACGAGACTTTTCTGGCAATAAATTTTGTTTAACATCAAATAAATAATTTACAATGGTTTACGTACTCCAAATAAAGTAAAACTTTGTTATAACGTAACTTTTAAATGAATATACAACATCTGTTTCTAGCTTGTGTTTAATATTCGTTTGAACATTGAGGTACATTGGGAAAACTGTATACTAAAATTTGCTATTAATGGGTTTAAAATTAGTAAAAATATTAGAACTGTTAACGAATTTGGGTATGTCGGTATTTTAATTTTTGTATATATGAACTTCATTCGTAATTCTTGACATAACTGTTATAATAACGTCGTTACATCACTCACTCTCTTCAGGGTCATTTTTAAAAATGCTGCGCGCTGTAGCGTTCTCAAAAATTGTTTGTATTTGTTAAAAATTAATACAAATCAATAATTTTTGGTAAAACTTTTATGTATGTTCTAATTGTTTTGTACAAAAATATATTTTCTGGATTATGTGCGAGGCAATTTATAAGCGCTGGTGCCTAATTTACAATGGTGCCTAATATGGCGATTATTAATCTTGATACATAATACGAGGTGTGTTCAGAAAATAACGGGAATTGTTAAATTTCGCGGGTTCGGAGGGTCCGGTTGTCATAAAATTGTCTTTATTATGTTGGTATACATGCCCCCGAAGTATGATAAAAACTTTAACCGTTTTCATTGTTTACTTTGTCTGTGGCAGCCGCTAAGGTTAGACGTGTTTTATGAGCCCGGCGATTTTTCGTTCGTTAAAAGAAATGGATCAAAGAATTTGTATCCAATTTTGCTTAAAAAATTAAATAAATTCTGTGAAATGTTAACAAAGGCCTATAGTGAGTCTGCTATAAGTAAAACAAGAGTTTAGAAGTGGTATAAGAGTTTCCAAGATGGCCGTGAAGACGTTGAAGATGACGAACGCCTTGAACGCACAAGCACATTAACAACCGATAAAAACATGAAAAAAGTGGAAGAAATGGTTATACACCATCAAAGAAGTCGCTGGTGATGTTGGTATATCGATTGGCTCATCCCATGCAATGTTTTCGAATGTTTTGGGTATGAAACGCGTGGCAGCAAAATTTGTTCTAAAATTGTTAAATTTTGAACAAAATTTTTGGCCAAAAACAATACTGTAATGATGCCCCAGCCTCCATATTCGCCAGACATGCCTCTGTCTGACTTTTTCCTATTCCCAAAAATAAAGAGAACCGTCGTTTTGCAAGCATAGATGACATTAAAAGCGCATCGCTGAAAGGACTAAAGGCTATCCCAAATATCGAGTTTTAGAAGTGTTTCGAGTATTGGAAGAAGAGCATGTGCATAATATCCAATGGGGACTATTTTGAAGGCGACAACATTAATGTAGACGAATAAATAAATATTTGTTTCAAAAAACGAAAATTCCCGATATTTTCTGAACACACCTCGTATAGAATTTAATCAAATTATTTCTTAAGATTTTGTCACATTATTTTTAAATTAGGTTTAACTTACATCATGGCATTTTACCTTTATTTCTGCGATGGGATTAAATTCCAATAAAATGAATTTTTAGTTTGTGTAAAACTAAGTTTAATTTGGATATATTTTATTTATTCATGTAATAATTCGGAACTTTTAGGCGAAACAACGGTCATTTGGAGACTGTTAAACGGCAATTTAAATGAGAATGTCTAATCAATATTTTACATAATGCGCTTAATAGGTAGTGAACAGCCTGGGCCGGCAATAATTATTCATTTATACCTCGGTAAACTAAATAGAAAAATATTGTTTTGGTAAATTAAGTTGTTTATTTTTATTAGGTATAAAAATGTTTTGGTAGGTACACTGTTATATAAATATTAATACAAATACATACTTTTACTTTTACTTTTTATTTTCAAGCATAATGGTTGTTATATTAACATATACCTAAATTTTTATTAATATTATGGAAAATTTGTACACGTGTGGTAAATCCCCGACATACAGCCGCCTGACGCTTCTCTACCAATGGTATCACCCATTTTTTATAACAGAAAAATTAGTAACTGATGAATTCTCAAGATAATTCATTGCTTACAAGTTGACAGCCAGTAAAACATTGCATTGATCTAAAACTTTCACGTTTTAAGGAACCATTTTGCTTAAGCCAGCCATACGACTCAAATATAAAATTATATTTTAAAAGGCACCGATTTTGATAATTGTCATAGATTTTTGTTCCAAATAAATGTTTTTCTTTATTTACCTTTTCGTTTTATTCACTACCACCAATAGGTTTTACTCAAATAATAGTGTTAATTTACACTAGAAGTTTGCACTAAAAGAATAAAAGTACCTAAAGTCTAAAATTAAAACTTTTCCAAAGTAGTGTTAATTTACGCTGAACAAAAGTGGGATTTTACACAGGAAGTGTAGAAGTACACGATTTTAGGTAAATTAACACTTTTTAATACAGTGTCAAATTACTTTATCCTCAGTGCTATAGTGTTAAATCATACTTGCTTACTCGGGGAAAATTACACTACAAATTAACTCTAATTGTAGTGTTATAAAACAACACTATTTAGTGTGGACTTGTGTGAACTCTAATTAGTGTTGCTTAGAGTTAATAGATTACAGTTGGTTGTAAACTTAACATAAAGTTATGTGGACCTGGATTATTGGGTTATTATTTGGTTAAAATTAAGAAATACTTTTTTTACTGTGGTTTTTATTTAAAATTTCGTATTTAAATTTGTAGTTTAATATTATTATTAAAATTTTAAATGAACATTTTTGTCGCACAGTAAAATCGAATAAAACCGTATTGACAATAAACAGAACCGTGAAATCTTTTTTCAATGGCATCCCATTCGGATAAATGGTGCGGTTAAGGAAACAAATAGGTGAAACTTGTGGCGGAGCAAGGAATATTCCTTTGTATTTTTCAAATCCGGACGAGGCGGCGTGGCAGTAAAGTCTCTTTATGAACTGCCACTAAGACTTAGGCGCCTGCAGAAGTGAGGCTCTAAAGACCTCTATAACAACCGTTACAACTCCAAAGTAGCAGTTTCCAGTAACTTTGGAAATTATTCAACTCAAACGACATTAACATTAAGTTAAAGGAAATGACCTCGATTATAGGTCGATTGTTCAGTGCCGCTTAATTTATTTTAACTCGCAGATGCTTTTTATTGCCTTTTTCCATATGCCTACATATAGATATTACCTTTTATTAGCACTCTAAATTAAATTTTATTTTCCGCCTGTACCACTTTGAGCTTGTAACATTTTGCTACTACTGTTATTAAAAATTAACGTCCAAATTACTTTTAACGTTTTAATCATATTACGATAAAAATAAATACACTGCCGCAAAATAAAAAAAAATAGGTTTGCAGAATCAGCTTTTTCAATATTCAAAAAATAAAAAAAATTGAACATTGTGACATTTTAAGATACAACCACCATCTTTTTTTTCATGTCCCCCATATTGAAATTTTACAATATTAGATAGAAAAAAAAACAAGGAATACAAGGATGGATCAAGCTACATAACTTGCCATGGCCATGGACATTATAAAAACAAAAGGTGTTGGTACTAAAAAAATATTAACGAAGAATTTGAGTAAAAATGTATATAAAATTTACCACTTTTATCTATAGGACGTTTTATTTATAAAATAAATAAAAACAAAAGTTTAAATAGTAACAGTAATAACATATTTATACTGAATTAAATTTTTCAGTTTTTTTAAACCAATCTATATTTTATGGAAAATTAACTATTTCTCAAAAAAAATTCTACTTTTATAACTTTTGACGACAATTTTGGATTCATCACACAATTTTACATAGGAATTAACTACTAAATATTCGGAATACAAATGGCTGTTGACGAGAATTATTAGATATGAAAATTAGTCATTTTTGACTAGTTCATTTGAAAAGAGCATATTACTAAATACATTTATTTTAAAAGCCTTTCTAAAAATGTTACTTAAATGTAGTTTGTTGGTTTGGATATTTAGACCCTTGATTAATCTTATTGTATGTTTTTACAATTTTAATAAATTTTAAGGCGAATATAAAATTTTTAAAAGGATTACTTTGGTTTTTGGTTTTATATTGTTTGCCATCACAAAAACTATAAAGTTTATCGTTAATAGTATTACTATAAAACCGAAGTTTTATAACTAAAGTTTTATATTAAAATGCCTAAACGAGAGAGTTAATATTATCATGATAAACATTATATTTATAATATTTGCATTAATATTAATACAAATAAATACATAAATAACAAAAAAATATATTATTTTAAAGCTTATTTTATAGCTCAAAACTATGTACTTATAATTTTGTAGCTTGTAACTTAAAAATACATATTTATATTATTATTTTTTATGTTTGATATTTATTTAAAAAGTATTTTAGATTTTTGTACAAAATTTTCCCCTTAATGTATTTTATAAGATTTTATATTTGATCATTTTATTTATTGCTTTTCAATTTATATTTATAAAATTTTAACAATATCTGTTTTAAGGTTATAATTATAAATGTTTTATTTTTAATATAATTATTGACTAAAGTTAAACATTATTTTCCCTGCCAGTATTCAAAACACAATTTTATAAACAATGCCGTCACGCTATTGATCAACGTATAAAGGCAAAGCCAAACCACGGTCCTCAATTAGTTTACTCCTGCCAACCACTTTTAACATGCTGCAGTTAACTCATCAACTGACTACAGACAAACTTAATTAATTCACTACCAAAGACCTTCTTCATTTAATTTTTTGTGTTTTATATTTTATATTTTTATTAAAGAAAATACACCAATATTTTATCCTTTCGACCTTTACTTGGTGAAACTAAATAAATAAATATAATATAATGATTATAATAAATATGTAATTTGGTTTGTCCAACCTCAACCATAAAATACAAAATCAGCTCATTCCTTCTTTCACAAAGAACAAGATAAAATAATAATAAAATATAGTTTAAATTAAATATTAAATAATTAACTACTCATTATGATATTTGTTACCTTAGATTATAATAATAAACATACCTAGTACCAATATTATAACGTAAACTGATTTTACATTTAAACAATGAACTTGGTTATTAAAGAGTTAAATTCACCCCCTTACAAAAACTGTCTAAAATCTACAGTATTATCAAGGTTTTCGCTCTTTTTAATGTTTATTTTTAAGACATATTCATATTTTGTAAATCTTTAAAATTTAAACTACCAAATGTTAAAAATTAACTGCCCCATATATCGTTCTATTACATAAGTAAAATTTTTATAAAAAACATAGCGATGTTTTTTTTATTAAAAACAGTTCGGACGTAACTACATTAATTTCGATTTAAATTAAATTAATCCCGGCGCATTCGCCATTTTTGCAACACAAACACGAAAAGCAATTTAAAATCGTTAAAACAAATCAACAAACGATGGCGCAAAGGCTAATAAAATAATAGAGAGGGCAGAATCCAGCTGGGAAATGTAATGCAATTCGGTTTTTAGATTGCCGGCCAATTTAGAATATTTTAAAACGCGCTCATTGCGTAACCATATTGTTAATTTACACACATTTGCAATGGCAACTTCGATGCGCCCGTAATTTACGATGATGCGACTGTAGGAACCTATTTGCCATCTGTTTTCAGCACACAATAATAAACCTTTTAGTTTATTAGCATATTTTAATAAACCTGCAGCCGTTATTTCGCGGTTACACGGTTTTGCGTATATGCTGCAGTTAAAACATTGTGTAGTACGGGCTCTCCTACCGTGAAATTATATTTTGTTACGCCATTTGGGCCCTATCGAGAGGAAAACCTCTCCAACACTTTAACTAGTTATCTTTCGTCAGGCTGGAGTTGAAGGGAAATAAAAAACCGGCTCGGCCTTTTTATAACGTTTTATTTTCTAGAAGCGTTTCTCAAAACTTCTAAGAGATTTGCTGCGAACTGTTTTAATTAAATGCAGCACTTTGATTTTGGTTTTTTTACTTTCGAGTAAAGTCTACGACTTTTAAACAATTAATTACTACGTACCGTATATTTGTTTTTTGTGTAAACAGCTGAGGCATCATGACAGCATTTGGAGGGAATGGGGTAGTTAAATTTTTCTGACCTATACTTTTTATGGTTTTATTAAAGGCGTTTTGTAATTTTAAACATTTCTGTAAAATCGGAATTTCAATTGAGTTTACCGTTTTCGAGATATTTACAAAAAAAAATCTACTAATTACGTCACTAGGCTATTGACAACGTTGCCAGCTTTTTCAATGGTTGCCAGTGTGTTTAGTTTAAGATTCTTACGAAAGATGGCGCCACGTTATAATATTTTAGTTTTAAAACCACTTGATCTATAATTTTAGTTGAGAAGAAGAAGAAGAATTGATTTTTTGACGTTTCTTTTTTTCGGGTTATGTTTTTTTAAAATTTAGATTATTGAAAATCAATGATATTGTTATGTTATTTGTAATTGATATTAGATAAGTGATTTATTAATAACAGACTCCAAAGCAGAGGAATCTTGTGGAATGGTTGGTTACATTGAACATTGGAGCTTTTAAACAAATAAAGTAAGTACCTATGATTATAATCATATTTTGTCGTAAATGCATTTCCCTAGTATAATGCCTAGTTCTTTATATTCTTTTAGATATATGTTGGACTCTAAAATATCAAACAGTAATATGATACCTCGTAATAAGGAAGATAGGTACTTAATGAATTTGGTGACCATCTTTCACTCAACTGACAGTGACAGTATTTGTACATAACCTCTTCGGGTATTTTCTGACATAACCGAATGAAATCATTAGCAAGACAACTTGACAACAGGGTAATTTTCAACCAATAGAAATCTTAGAATGTTGGTCACATGGCGAGGTTTGTGAAGTCATAAAAATTTATATATTTTTTTATATCTCGAAAACGGTAAACTCAATTGAAATTCTGATTTCACAGAAATGTTTAATATTACAAAACGCCTTGAATAAAACCATAAAAAGTATAGGTCAGAAAAAATTTAACTACCCCATTATACCACACGGTTACGACCTTGTCCCTAAAGATTTCAGTTGCTCACTTATTGGTGATGAGCGTTATTATTAAGTTAATTTAATTTTAAAAACTATTCAGATACTTAAAATTTAACCTAGTCACTTTTAACAGTAAATTATTAATTTAGTAAAATGTGTTAAATCATTATTGTTTTTGATATTACTTAATGTTTCATATTAAAACGTTTTAACTTTTTACTTTTTTATAACCTAAGTCAGGGTCTTAGTGTTTAATTAAAATTGATAAACAGCATTATTATTAGATGATTTACGTCTTTATTAATTATATGGTATTGACCAACAATTATACTTTATCAAATATTTATTTACACTTTAACCGATATTCAATATAGAATAATAGAAAATGTACAAGTTCAATTTTAGAATGTTGATGCAGTTGAATCTAGTATAAATTGACATTTTTAAAACCGTTAATAGTATATTTTGTATTAAGTTTGATAAATTTATATTTTATTAGTTTTATAAAGTTAGCAACAGGTTTTTAGTCACGGGCTGAAGTTAGTTTTAAGTTAGTTGACAGTTGTCAAATGTCAAAAAATCGTTAAAATAAAGTGCCTTTCATGTAAAATAATACTAAATGTGAAAATTATTTTATTATCTCAATACAAAATTACAAAAGTATTAAATAGTTTCTCAACGCCAATATTTGAAAAGTTTATATGAACATTGTACTGACCTTTTAATTTTGCCGGCAGTAAACTATAACTTAAATTCGGGCACGGACTCCACTGTAAAGTGCTCATAAAACATTTTCTTTACTTTCATTGTGAAAAACTGTCGATTTTCAAGAAATACATTTCGATTTATAACCTTTATAATCTGTGTTTATAAAATATAAAAATTTGACATTTGACGGTGACACACAGATTCCCCTATTGTTTCATAGATGGCGCTCTATACAAATATTTGATTTAAATCATTTTAAGATAATAAAGTTTATAAACTTCTCTATACACTCATTAATTGAGGCACTCGCTCCCGCCTAAATTAAATTCTTGTATAAAATGGCGTTTATCAAACTTGATACATAATATACTATAAAACATCATAAAGATTTGCTTATAGGTTTCTTATAATATAAGAAATGCAATTTTTCAAATATTCAAATTGAAGTATATTAGCCACAGTGGATTAGGTATGAAATATAAAAATAAAAGTGTATTTCTTACAAATCGAGGTAAAATCAGGCGCTTATAAATGAAACGTCATGACGCGTCAGACTGAATAAACGAAAGGTTTGAATATCTCGGGCTTCCGAATGTCACTACTGTTTTATTCGTAGAGGAAACTTGTTAGGGTCTCTTATCTTTGTATTTTGGATAAATCACAAAATCCAAATTGAGTTTATAACTTTTACTTTGATTTTTTTTCACATGGATAAAAGATTTTATTTGGGCAAATGTCGACTGATAAATGCCCGATACCAACAAAAACTTAAAATATTGCCCATGATAAACTTACTATTTTTTTTTAATTCTCAGGTATTACAAATTTTTCAAATTATTTAAGAACCGCCTATTTTTTTTGCAAAATTGTGAATGCCATTTTAAAAGACTTGTAATTATGCAACTTTTGTCTAATTTAACCGACCTAGCCCTTTAAATATTAATATTTAATTAACCAAATTCATCTAATGCTTCCAAAGGGGATGAAGTTCTTGGAAAATGGTCTTTAATGGTTTTTTCAATATTATATAAATTAAACTCTGGTTACGTAACAAATCATTTAGATTAAAAGATTGTAATACATGTAATATTTCCTAAGTAGATTTTAAATTAAATTACTATGCGTATTGGCAACGTGGTTTAAGTTTGGCTAACTTATATTTAAAAAAACTTATATTTATTATCGCCAAGAAAATAAATGTATAAAGTTAAAAACTCTTACAAGCACTTTTCAAAATTACATAAACTTTTAATTTTTATTTTATGTAGAAGTAACGCTAGTTTTCGAAGTTTTTGCCCAAGTTTGCTTTTAATTAATGTTTGTAAATGTCTATAGGTAGTAAATTAGAGGAAATTTTATTTACTTTTTATAAAATATTAGTGATTCATTGAAGTTAACTTAAGTTATTAATGTAAGCAAAAATTAAAAAAAGTTTTTACATAAAAAATGTATCAAGTTTGATAAACGCGAATAATTCATAAGTTTTGTTCCAAAAAATTTAACTGGTTTATTTACAGTTTATACATACAAATATCATCACAAAAAATTAAATTTCTAAATTTAAGGTTTAAAGTTGAGTATTTAATATATATTTATTTATTGAGATAATATACATGTTAACAAAGGCTGTTTTTAAAAGCAAAAAAATGTGTTTTAAATATTATTGACCTAAATTTAAAAATCTATTTTGATCTGTTTTAAATAGCCCAATTAATTTTTATTATACTTACATTTGATATAAATAAAAACAGAAAAATGCAGGTATTTTAATAATTATAAGAAAATACATTCTAATTTATAACACTTTAACTTTATCAAACTATTATATTACTTTATCTTCAATACTTACTTTAATAAAATTATGGAATTTTTACCTAACATTATATTTATCAAAAAGTTTCTCATTTCTTTAATTACGGGTTACGGAAGAGGGTAAAGTTATCCGTAATAATCATCTAGGAAAAATTTGCATCATTATGGGACGATTTGGTCCCCGTGGGAGATCTCCATAAATATGACGTCGGGACCGGCCGTAAAGATTCAATGTTCGAGGACCGGGCGCATAATCTGATACAAAATCAAGCAAGTAGGCGGACGACTGCGACCTAGGAACACAGCGGCAGCAGGAGCCGCTACAGTACCGGCTTCGAGGGATAATTTTTTTTTATATAAATATGTGGAATTATTGTTCACTATTTTCATATTATAAATTAATAAAGGAAAACAGTTCGTTTCACGATTTATACAATACACAAAAGATGTCAATTTTGGAAATTTTGGATTTGTTGCACATTGCACAAAAAAAATAATGGTATAATAATAATTTGGGAAAATTTTAGTTTTATTTTTTGTCACCCTTTACCACTTACTTGAATTGACCCATTTTGACGCTAATAGTATCAAAATTTATCTGGGACATCAAAGTAACTTTGTACAAACCTTTTAGAGACACCCTGTATAACTGCAATACTTTAATGTTTAAAAGGTTTTAATGTTAATAATTTTAGGAAACAGTATACACTAAGAAAAATAAATATATGTATGTAGTTCTTGATAAACTGTTTTTGGATCAAAAACACAGTTTATTGAAAATTTTTAAGTGGGAACGATTTTGTAGCGAAATTTAAAATGCACAATAATTACTATTAAAAAAAATTTATTCCATCAAGTTATTCATGAAAAAAAATAAAATTAAATTAAAAATAGTAACTAAATAACACTACAAAATACACTAGGTAGAAATTAGTGCTTATTAAACACATTTAAAGAATATGAACATTATTCTTTGGTACATTCACACTTTTTAATATTAAAATAAATCAAAAGGCTAGAAAAACTTAATGCGAGTTTTTATAACCTCTTAATGTATTAAATGTACACTACAATGCATGCCAATTTCTTTGTCTATTTTGATGTTACTAAGAGCTCTTTTTTCTTTACACTACTAGTGCACATTGTATAACAATTAAAGTTAAATTACACCAATAGTGGCAAAATAGACTGAAAAAACTGGTAATAACGAAAATTCGTTTTAAAATGTTTGGTTGGTACCTATCTACGCAAAGCATATCCGGAGATACTGCGTTGTGGAAGTGTGGCATTTTTGTTGAGTTAGATTTTAATTACGGTGAATCCATAAGAGGACATTCTTATTTTTTGGTAATTGTTATACTTTCTTTTTCTTTAAGCCTTAATACTCAATAAATACCAATATGTTAAAAGGATGTCCATACCCGACCTATATTATATATCAATAATTTACGACAGTAGGTCGGGTACTTGTAACATTAATAAAATAAATACATACACACTTGATTTACTTTTTATTTTCAAGCGTAATGGTTGTTATATTAACCTATACCTACATGTTTATTATTATTATGGAAAATCTGTAGACGTGTGGTAAATGCCCGACATACAGCCGCCTGACGCCTCTCTACCAATGGGATCACCCATTTTTTATAACAGAAAAATGGATTACTGATGAATTCTTAAGATAATTCAATTGCATTGATCTAAAACTTTTACGTTTTAAGGAACCATTTTGCTTAAGCCAGACATAGTTTTATATTTCATATAAAACTATATTTTAAAAGGAACCGATTTTAATAATTGAGAGTTGATTTTTTGTTACTGTGTATTACAAATTAACCAATTACAACTTGATCAGTTTTTAGACAATAATTAATATTTATTTATCCATATCCAGCTCAACAATATGTTATTAGTTGTGGAGCCATCAAACTAAAGAAGATAAATCAGCGAAAAATAATATTTTTTGTTTTGCAACATTTACACAAAGAACAACCCATGTATTCTAAAGAGCATAGTGTTATAAGACCTGAAAACACATGTTTTTTGTTATAGTAAAAAACAAATGGATGTATCTAGTGTTGCTTAAATTAACAGTATCTCCATTTGCATAAAAATAGGAATAAAAAAACCGTTTTATCCTTTGACCTATACAGGGTGGTCCAAGATTAATTTGAAAAATGTTAATGCCATTTAAGTTAATTTAATATAACAATAATGTGAATTTATCTTATTTTTATTGTAACGAGAATTTAAATAGTATTAATTTGGATTTATCTGCTTTTGCAATAACAAATATTTATTTTTCTCAGTGTAGAAAATTGTAAAATTTATCACGTAAAATCTTAAAACATAAAAATATTGATATTTTAGATATAGAAATGCCGTAAACTCTTACCTACACGGAGAGAAAAGTATATTGCTGATTACCATAATTATAATACCCTTTACTATAATTTATATTACTATTTGGGACACTTATCTTGTATACTTCCAGATCCTATGCATATTTAGTAAGTTTTAAATATCCATGTATGTTAAACCTTAAGGTAAAATAATATTATTCTCAACCAATTTTGTTTTTAATTCTTATTATAATTAGATTTTTTCCATTACTAATAAGTATAGTAAATTTTAAAATATTATGTATATATACAATATTTTAAAATCGAATATTTTTATATGTTAACAATTAAAAATTGTAACATATTTATTGTACTTTTTAATATACAAAAATGTTATGAGAAAAAATTGAACCTACACCTCGCCAAAGTTTTTTATTTTGAGTGCGTTCCATCAACTTCAAATACCGACAGACAGGTGTTTTGACCTATATTGGTCGACACGACACTGTCAACTTGTAGTAGTGGAACACACCCAAAACAAAGAAATACCTGAGCTTATATAGCATGGTTAGTAAGCCAACAGAGGCGAGATGTAAGAACATCACGTGATCCACACCGTCTAACGACGCGTCGCGAGGTGGCCTTTGCTGCAATCGGTACATACTATGCAACCAAGTAGGTTCAATTCGTTCTTATAAGTATTACCAGTAATGGGTCAAGAAAGTTTATTGAAGAAACTAAGAAAATTGAATGTTTAAAATGTCATGAGTTACTATATTGTATATTATATTTAAATATATTGTTTATTTACCTTAAACATAAAAGTATCTTTATTTTTACTATATTTTTTATTAATGTGTAATATATTATAATTTTAGATGTACACCTTACATTTGGTTAAATCATATAGTAAATATTACTATTTGTAGATAGTAAAATCAATTTACTTTATATTACGAACATAATAAAAATTAAAATATATATTATAAATTTATGATTTAGTAATATTGGTGTTGTAATCTTTACTAAAATTGTATAATAAAAAATAGAATTTTGTTTTACAATCTTAATATTGTATTGACGAATATATAATAATAATAATAATAATAATAATAATAATAGATTTTTTACCCAAAAACAAAAAAGTACAAGAAAAAAAAAGATACATATAATACAAAGTGGAAAAGTTGGGTAAAAGGAGAATTGCTCAGATTTCCAAATAAATTGGAATCTGCTCTTCCGCAGTCCCCTGCAAGACAAATAAAAATAATTATAATTTTTAACATCCCAAAAAACTGTAAAAATATTATTAAACTAAATATAAAGTTAGTATATAAACATAATAATAAAGAAAAACAAAATTACAAAATTGCTGTTGTAAGATCACTGGCTCCGTAATAATAAACTTTTTAGATAGAACTTGTAGGTATTGACAGAAGCATCAAAATCGTAAATGTTGTAGGTATTAACCAACTTGCATATGTTGTATAAAAATGAACGTTTGTAGATCTCTTTTTTATGCTTAGGCACATCTAAAATAAATTTTCTTCTTATATTTAAATTGTGTATGTCTGTCCTAAACCTGGTTTTCTATATTTTAATATGTTGTAATAAAAGCAACACATATGTAAAGTTCTTCTGTTTATCATAGACAACCACCCAGCTTCCAAAAGTTTATGACTGATATGCTCTCTTCTTCTGACACCAAAAATTAGCCTTAAACAAGCGTTTTGAAGGATTTGCAGTCTTTTAATGTCAACACTGTCAAGATTAGGTCCATATACAACGTCAAAGTAGTTGCTATGGATTAATACCAGTGAGTCGGACAGAATTTTTTTTGTTTTACAATTTCAGTAGTGTCTATGTGGATAGATAATTTTTAAGCTTCCATAACTCTTTTTAAGAATGGTGTTAACATGGAGATTAAAACGCAGTTTGCTGTCCAACATTGTTACCCTAAAAATTTGTTAAAGTAAATTTTACTATATTTTTTTTACTATCTAAAATTTACTATACATTTCTCCCAGTGTATGAGGGCCTTGGCACGCCAGCTGAGGCCGGCCCTGAAGTGGCCTCAGAAACATAACCGTTCGCAGCAGCCGCATTTGGTTTTTGTGGGCACGGGGCTGCGGCAAACGAGATAGTAATGTTCGCGCTATACGGCGCTGCTTCCAACTTGAAACACCGTCAGCCACTAATGCGATATTTATGAGTCTTTATCGGTACATGGGGATGCTCAACAGCCCGCCCGGATGTCTCCTAACATTACCGATTACGTGTCACGTCCCGCTCCCGTAACCCAAATTATATTCAGATTAATCCCCGGCGAAAATCCTTAATCAAAAAGAGCCGTTCTCTTTTGTTTACTTGCCTACTTGTCACAAGGCTGAAGATGTAATATGAAACTTGAATCTTTATTAGAATAATAATTCTTTTAAAAATATCAAATTTTTACTAAGTTTTATAAATCTTAATATAGGAAAACCAAAACATACCTTTATTTATTAAAATAATAGGGATTTAGTAGACTGTCACCAAAAATTACAATAACACTTTGTATTGAAGTACATATACGTATGAGAGAGAGAGCGCCTTCCCGAATATTCCAGCGAACTGGATAGTTTCACTATTTTATTTATGTTGATTAAAACATTAACAATTGTTTTGCTACACGGTAGCATTTATATTAGCTAATGCAGTTATTTGAAAAAATAAGTGTTGTATGAACATTATATCTGGAGGTATTAATAAAAACTTGGAAATACTATGAATTTGGAAAGTCATATCTTAAATAATTTTATAATATTAATACATATTTATTATTTTTTAGACTCCCTAAGATTTAGTTTGGTGCCTTTATTGGCTGCATGTAATATTTTAAAGTTATCGTCATATTTGTGGTTCTCTTGTATTAGTTGGTCGGTTATGAAGAATCATGTTTAAGGTTTATATAGGATTTCTTGTGTTTTTTAGTCTGTGTTTAATAGCGAAATTATTCCTGCAAGGAACAAAATATTTTGCAAATTTACATTCAAAAATATAATAATAATAATATTCTTAAATTTTAAAAATATTTTAAGCAACCATTATTATTTTATATTCTACATTTTTTAACAGTAATTTTTTAATAATTTCAAGAAGAAAAAGTGTTTGCTTATTTACAAACGAAATAACTATGTATAATATAGTAATTTAATTTGTAAATATTAATGATTTTTGCTAAAATAAAGGTTAAGGTTGACATTTCCATAGAATCTAATCTAATAATGTTCATTTAAACTTATCAAATATTGGCATTGAGAAACTGTTTAATACTTTTGTATTTTTGTAATGAGATAATAAAATAATTTTTAGATTTAGTTTTATTTTATTTACTTTAAACTAACTTCAGCCCGTGACTAAAAACCTGTTGCTAACAACTTGTCAATGTGTATTTATTTATATTATGGAAACATGTACTATAATTATAATGGGCGTTTTAATGGTGGGAGTAAATAAAAGACATTTTAGCCCTTATAAAAAGGCATGCCATCTTAAAAACTTATCTTATTATATTTAAATACATACTCATTATTTATTTCAGCAGTAAATTAAGTTTTACTTTGAAAGCTCACAGCAAGTACTTAATCAAAAAAGTATTAAGTTTCAATGGATACAAAGAACTAAAGCAAAATACAGAGTAAACACTTCAACAGGAAGTTGTCAGGTTTTTGTTTGTTATTACAACTGAATGTTACAAACGGGACTCAAGTGACTCGTAACCTTTTTCGAAAAGGTTTATTTTCATCATTCACTAATCAGTGACTATTTCAGACAGAAATTTTACCCGGGGGCTTTTATGCACTGCATTGAAATCGAAGCCAATTGTTTCTCTTGGTGGTTTATTTGTATTTTCGCAAAACTAAGTTTTATGCATACACTTATAAAGGAAAATAAATATTTATTTAGTAAAATGACCTTTTTAAAAAAACTTTTTGGGTAAATTATTTTGTATCTAATTAAAACTAGAAAACGATAAAAGAAAAAACACTTAGCAGGACAATTCCATAAAGCCCAATCTGTTAGAGGAAATTTAACGAGGTGCGAAATTAGATACTACATTCTTGGGCTACAACGAGCATTTGCCTTTATCTCGTAAGTGGACTGGCCAGATAGTTTCAAATCGACCGAAAATAACAGTTCTTTTGTTCTTTCATTCGAAAAACCACTCGCAATACCGAGATTGCATAAGACGTACATTCGACGGTCCAAATCTCTATTCAAACTAAATTTTGGAATCTAGATAACTCATTTTAAATTTTAAGGTTTAAGATTTTATTTTTAAAATTTAATATTATTCTGACATAATAATCATGTAATATTTATTTGTTTATGAAAGTTTCAACTACATATGTTTTATTAAGTATTTTTCTATAAATATTTTTCTATAAAAAATATACAAAAATATTTAATTCATTTAAGTAAATCTCATGTTTAAAACTTTTTGTTTTTTACATTTAATAATATTTATTATAAAATTTTTATTATGTTTTCATAAATCAATTTTTGGAATTAATTTTCTGTTTTTATATAAAAATAAATCTAACAAAAAACAGAAATAATAATATATTTACAAAACATTATTTAAATATTTTATAATAAATATTTATTTATAAATATAAGTAAATTAAATAATTTTTTGTAATTAATTAAACAAAATAAATTATAAGTTATTATTATTTTGTGATTTGAAAAGTTTATTGTTTTATATACATTCATGGGGCATTGTTTCAAAAGAATAACGAGACAAAAAATGACTATAAAATAGATAAATTGTGTAAATGTACAAATACTTTTGATCTTTGTTAAATTGTTAAAGAAAAAGAAGGAATATATTTAAACGCTTTAAACAATGCAGTAATAAAGCAAGGCAGAAGAACTACTGTAAAACTATGTAGTTTTGCGAGAATCCAAATAAAGGATTCTTTAAAGTCTTTGTGTAAAATTACTTTGTCACGCTCAATTATCGCAAAATGTATCTTTTATGGCTTACATCTTATGTTAACCAATTAAAGAGCCCTTGAACATATTTATGGGGCACACTTTGGAAAAATAGTGTTTCGCGCGGGCTAAATAAATGTACGGCATTTTATAAAATGTTAGCGACAACTACTTTTGAAACATATTTATTTAATGTGAAGAACAGGGCGTCAGAACTGATGCGAAGTGCCGTCGAAACATGGGGCGCAAACAAAATAAATTGCGACAAAGTCAGGCGGCATGACAAGAGAGAAATGTATTCTTCGATAGTGTCGTTTTTGTTCGGCACCCAGTTCCAATAATACACAGTTCTGACGCAAGCGAAATTATTGGAACTATCCGTCAAATTCACGGATGTCGGCGAAAATATACACATATGCGATACGATACACCAAGACAAATATTTTTTTTTTTAAATATAAACGTCAAGACTTTAGATCTTAAAAGTATTTATTCAGGGCTTTCAATTAAAATCTAGCCACTCTTAATAACTTTTGAGTTATGATCTAAATCAAAAAAAGGTCGAAGTTCAAATCCAGTATCAAACAAATTTTAAATGGCACATCATTTTAAAATGCGATTGTATTAAGACATGTAGAAACAATTTTTATATGAAACTTTAAAAAAACTACCCCTCGCGAATTATGTATGAAACAATATTTGTGTTGGTAAGTCGTTACATATTATTTTTCATTAGGTTTTGGTAATCCATTTTTAGCAAGGTTTATGGAATGTTTAATTTTTAAATAATGCTTGTTTATATTCTTTATTTGCGACTAGTTTCGGTTATACACCATCTTCAGGCAAAAATGTCAAGTTTTAAAGTATAAGTTAAAATAGAATAATATATTACGAACATAGAAGTTTTAAACAATTTTTACACTTTATAAATAAATGTTTTTTGCGGTAACATTTATTTATAAATTGTAAAAATTGTTTAAAACTTCTATGTTCGTAATATATTTTTCTATTTTAACTCATACTTTAAAACTTGACATTTTTCCTGAAGATGGTGTATAACCGAAACTAGTCGCAAATAACGAATATAAACAAGCAATAAAGTATACATTATTTAAAAATTAAACGTTACATATTATGTTTAATGTTACTTTGTGTCTATATTTAAAAGCAACATACGACAAACAGTATATGAAAATATTAAATATAAAATTTTAAAAATAATATGGATTGCATTTCAGAAATATTAAAAAAAGGTTAGTTTTAAATACAAAATATAATAAAATATAAAATATTTGATTTATTTTGCAAAATGTCAAAAGTATTTAACTTTTCATGAGGAGCAAAAAACCTTACCTTTTGTGTACTTTTCTAAAACCTATAAGCATGAAGAAATATAGAAAAATATAGAATATTTTTTTAGGCCTTACGGTTTTTAAAACAGTACACATGTACTGCAGTAATATTTTTTGCTCGTGTTAATTATTTTTGACATACGACAGTATTAACATACAAAATACAAAATTGGCGAATGCGCCGGGATTAATATTTAATAAAACTTATAAAAATTACTTTTATTTATTATTAGGGATGGGATTTTAGTTATTTTACCTTTTTTTAACCGATGTAACTATTTGAAAACCAATAATGCCAAAATGTGTTTTAAAAGATTTTCTTTTATATGAACCTAACTTGTTTTCTCCTTTTTTACCTTTTTTGGAGGTTTTTGCTTTAAACTACCTTTTTTATACTATTGGTACCTATTTTTTTAAAAAATTTTCACCTTTTTTACCTTTTTTGGAGGTTTTTGCTTTAAACTACCTTTTTATACTTTTGTTACATATTTTTTAATTTGTCAGTTTATTTTCACCTATTTGTTACCTATTTTTTACGTATTTTTACTTATTTTATTTTTTTGTGTTCCTTTTAAATTTTGCGCCAATATTTTATCCAGGCGTGCAACTAAACGGTATAGAATTTTTTCTTATGGTCACAGACTGTAACAGTAACTTTCTTTACAGTTACCTTCTTTGTAGTGAGCTTATGTTCTGTCATAGAACTTCTGTGTAGTGAATGTCACTCAGTGAAACACAGTTTATTGCATAGAAATAATTTATTGTGGGTATGTTCAGTGTTTGGGTATGCGTCAAAACAAAATTATAAACGAAACTTGAACTTTTAATGTTTTTTTTTTACCTTAAATGCTGTTTTTTTTAACCTAAAATCCTTTTTTTAGTACCTTTTTAGTTACCTATTTTTCAATTTTTAGTACCTAAATATCCCATCTTTATTTATTATAAATAAAAAAAAGCATTTAAAATATACACAATAAATAAACAAATAATTTCCTAATAACAAATTAAATAAAAATATACTGAACATACTAAAATATATTTTTAAAATTTAAAACTATTCTTATATTCAAAAATTATTATAATATTTACACCGGTGCACTTTGTACAATTTTGTGAAAAAATAGCTGTAATTTGTTATTTACAAATGGTCTTTTTCCTTTTAGTCTTTTTCCACTGGTGGAACTATATTTTCAATATTCAACTAAACTAATTATTCGTAATTAAATTCTTTAGAACTTTTTATTTTCCAAATTATTTTTTTTAATTGCAGTTTTTACAACTTTAAAATTTGATTTTATAATATAAAGCTTAACCAGAAAAACCTATAAGTTTTATGGAAACAAAACAAAATGTTACCCTAAAAATAACGTTCTGGCTAAACGGAGAAATTCTAAAACATTGTAATTAAAACGTTTTATTATTTTTTTAAATTTAAGTAATACTTCGGATTAAGCAAATCTAGCTTGTTAATATCGACATTTGAACAAATATTAATTAAGAAATTGGAATGATGTTTTTAATCCTAAACCTTTTCATTAGTATAATGATAAGTAGTTCATGTAACAAAAATAAGCCCTTTATGAAAACAAACTTGTTAATTTAATTTTTAATTAAAACGTTAAGTTAATGAATATGTCATTTTTTTTTACGTAATGTATTTAGCATAACAACAAAATACAGTTTGTCAGTTTTGAAGGCTGTTTCGTTTATACTCGACTAACGAGTGATTTTAATTTAAAAAATAATAATGCAATAGTTTTTGTAAAAGAAATTTTTATTGATACCCGATTTTTTTAAATATATATTTTAAAATTACCTACCGTATTTTTGTAATATTATAAAATCGATTTATCTTTTAAAAATACATGCAAAAAATAGTATGCAACTTGTTTATAAACTTTTTTAGGCACTCATGTAATTAAGCATTCGCTCGCAATCTCACATTTTTATCGAAAACCTAAAATTCTTATTTGCAAATATATGTTGTTTTCTGTAAATGTTTTAAAAAAATCAAAAAATTGAAAATAAAAGGATTTTGTAACCCTTAATAGTATAACTTAATTTGTGTATTTTTTAATAAAAAATTTGTCTACGTTTCATGAAATTTAAAATCATTGTTTAATTGAAACTAACTTTATCGTGTGATGCGGCGTTGTGAATTTGTTTTGACGGGCAGTCGCTAAAACTGCATGGTGAAAAGGAAACGCCAAAATATTCCCGGCGTTAATAAATGGTCACTTTGCATATAAACGAGCAAAATTGAAAATGTAAAACGTCGGCCCTAATTCAATTATCAGTGCATGTATCCTTCTTAGCGCCGCGCATACATTATCGCGATTTTTTGCCAATTCGCAGTAAAATTTAAATGCTAAATGACGCTTCTAATTAAAAAAAAAATTAATTAATTTTTAGCCAGATTTAATTATTTTAATATAAAAGTTTTATATAGCACATAAATTATATAGATTTTTCAAGAAAATAATTAGAATACTTTTTTAAGTTTTTGTCATTTTTAGGTTGATATGATGACATTTTGCTTTATTTTTGTACGGTGGTTTATAATAATTTGACCTTTAAACAAGTATTAATTTAAAGCCTTTATACAGGGCGTCCCAAAACTTTATTTATTTATTTAAGTTTAAATGCTTACCAAATTTATGGTATAAATAATGTTTTTCTCAAAATTCTTTGTCATTCTCCTGAAAACTATAAAATTGGGTTTTATTATTAAATAGTTGCGTCCAGTCTTTTATTTTTTTAAATTAAATTTTGTCATTAAAAAATTTAAGTATATATATATTATATAAATTAGTTGCTTTTACAGTACCTATATAACTTTTTATCTATTATTGGTACAGAAAAGTTGTAGGTATCTAATTTAATGGTAACCCAAATTTTATTTAACTATATATATATGATCAATTTTTTTATTTGTAAACCTAAAAACGAATAATTTAAAGCGAATTATTGGCGATAGAAATTTGGTTAATTGTAATTTTCTGTAGATAACTGAATGCTCCTTCTGCATAGGTTGCAGGAAGAAATAATGTAAAGATAATAATTTAACTGTTATATTAAAATGAAAAATTACTACATACTTTTCTACAAGCATGTAAAACTTTACAGGTCTTTTATACAAGCCCGTAAAATATTACAGGTCTGTTCCCATAATGTATCGTTTACTTGGATACAAAAACAACAAAATTAACCTATAAAATGTCATTTACTAAGAAGGTGAAAATAAAAAATATTACCTGTTAACCATGAATTATTAATATTATAAAATATTTTCTAGACACAAAAGAAAAATGTGCCGAAGCATCATCAATCATAAAGCACAAGTGTTTCAAAAGAGAAAAGTTTTTAAATTGATATAATTGTCGGAGAAGATACTTAAAACTTAAGCACGTATTAGTTTATTTAAAATATTAAAATATAATATATATGATATTATCATGTAATATTATACGGAGTTATGTTAAACATTACTAAACATTATTAATATTTCGTGGGGTATTAATTGTTGAAAGGTGATAAATTTTAAATATTATATTTTATTTTATAATAACGTGTCATAATTTATTTATTACTGTTTTAATTACGAATACATTACAAAATTAATTATTATGTTGTTATATTAAAACTGCTCACAATATGTTAATAAATATGTGGTATTTAATACAACGTTTGTGGATGATTACCAAACACTAATGGAAGCAACTTTGCAATACCTATTATTTTTCTATTTATCTGGCTATATTTATATTTTGTCATTTAATGACATTTTATACTATACCAATATGTTTTTACTAGCCAACATTTATTAGTGATTAGGAAATGTCCGCTTATGGGAGCTGTTCGCAAAAAAATAATAATATCAATTAGAATATCTGCTTTAAATTAAAATTATACAATACATATTTTAAAGTTATGTGTGTATTAGCCTTTAAGGGTAATACTATTTTCCTTACAATGTAGTAGACGAACCCAAAGATAATAATCTTTGGACGAACCTACTTAAATTATAAATTAATCCCGGCGCATTCGCCTTTTTTGCAAATAATTACTTTTAATCTCTTATAACATTATTGTGTGACAATTTTGTTGTTGTTTAAAAAAAAAGTTCGCTGTTAGGCCTTTTTAGTTTTTATTTGTCTGGTCTAATTGACCAGATGTTTAGTATAGCCGTTAAAGTGCATGTTTGGGCTTAAGATAGAATACATTTAAAATATTTTTTTTTTAAATATGTTTAGGAATTTATGGTAGAAGCAATATAAAAATACCACTTCATATATATTTAAAAATCATTTAGAAAAATCACTTACTCTTAACACTACAATTTTGTGTACGAATTTTTTTGAGTAATAAAATAAAATTGTTAATGTGTTAAGCTATACATTTTTTTGTAAACATTGATAATTTATGTTATATTTAATTTATTAAAATATTTATTTAACAACAGTTTAGTGTAGTTCTCACTTATGAAAAAAATCGTTTTTCGCTAAAAAAAATGTATTCCATGAGTGAGAACTAGACTGTATAAAAATATAATAGAAACATTTTAACTACTTTTAAAGTTTGTCATCAATAAATACAAACACGTAATTAAAATTGCATTATCAAAATGCTTTTAAAAAGAAAGAAATTATAAAGTTGTTTTCGACTTTTTATTGTGAAAACTGAAAACTCAATTTCTGTATACTGCTATACAGCTATAGCTAAACAATTAAATTTGCGTAACAATCGATAAAGTTTAAACGGTTATTTATTATCTCGAGCGGTGCAATTTTAAAAGCCGTTTTTCGTAATGCTGATTTACAGGATTTTTTCGATTAAAAGTTATATTGTGATGGATTTCCATACCAGATATTCTCATCCTTTCATTTATATGCAGCTATGATTATTTGAGTGAATTTTTAGTAGTATAAAATTAGTTGTGGAACTATTTAATAAGTTTGCTAAGTGGGTCATATATGGTGAACCATACAAAGCGGGATAATTTAGATTTATTATAACAATATTTGAATTATACATTTATTTTTTCATTGTTTTAGATTTAAAAAATCACTACACTATTTAATACTATTAATTAATATATGGTTATTTTTTTAAACAACTTAAGATGATAAACAAAAACTAAATATAATTGGGTTGTAATTATTTAGTTTTATAATGCAATATTCGCATATTTAAATGCTTCAAATGTCAATTTCGCTGTAGCCCTATATTTTCTTAACATTTTGTTTTTTTATTCGTGTTTTTATCTCTGTTATTAACGTACAACCCCCGGTAAAGTGTAAAAGTTGACTTTAACCTTCTTTAATTAAAGCTACAATACATGCACCCAACAGGCTCACAACATTCGAAAAGGAACCTTTTCTTAAATTTCATATTTTTTTATATAAATATTAAAGTTATTATGCTTTAAATTACTGTTTTATTGGAGAGTGTCAAGAAAATTGTACAAACACAAAAACTGTAAGTAGTTGAACCGTAAACTTAGTTGTTAAACTATTTAAGAAGTTTCCTAAGTGAAGCTTGTAATATTATATCAGAGAATGTCGTAAAACACGTAAAAAACCTCGTTGAATATTTGATGGGCGTAATTCATCACTATCATAATTAATGTCGCGTTCAAATCAGGGTCATAAAACCTCTTTGATTTTTTACGTCGGTGAAATTTGATGAATAAGCGATGAAAATGACATTAATAGAGGTGTTGAAGGAAACAGCTGTGTTCGCTGCGACAAAGTCATCCATCAAAGACATAAAGCATGAGGTGACAAAGTGCGCGAGCTGGGGCTTAGGAGGAGAACCCGCCCTCCATTCATCAACAGCTCAATGTTTAGTTGAGCTTGCTTATCAGCCACCTCTTACAGCTTCTTACCCACCGTAAGATTACATTATTTTATGGATTACATCGTTACTTTCCATATGTAACATGCACACACTCGTCTTTTATTCCCCCTCGACAAATCTATCATCTTCCTATACATCTAAATCCCTAATAAGATATATTTTTTCTTTTAAGCATAACATCCTTTTTCACTTCTTTTTATTTATTACTCATATATTTTTTTTATAAAAATGTTTGTATGTAATTTTAATGTTTTATCCGTTAAATCTAGTTTAAGATTGAGAAACTACCTATTACTTTTGACCTTTTGTATTAAAAAATAACTTTTACATATAGTATTATTTCACAAGAAGATTGTATGTCATTTGAAAATTTTCAACTAAGCCCGTGACTAAATCGCCATAGTCAATGTGTATTTGAAAGTGTTATGGAAACATGTACACTAAAATAAAAAATTATGTAAATTTACCACGATTATTGTAGATTAGTAGATAGTAAATTTACACATCTGATCGTTGGTTATTTTGATGCCACGTATTTAAATGTATATGTACAAACATACTGTAAAACTACATATAATGTGTAAAAATGCAAAGGTCATGTAAATCTAAAATTTAGGAAAATAATAGTACAAGTACATTAAAAATTGTAAAAGCACATAAATTTAAGGATTTATTACATAATAATATGAAAAACTACATATTAATTTAAAAAAATACATAAATTGATGCTATTTTACTTATGTAAGTATGTGTGTACATGTTTTATATGGAACAACACATTTCTTAAGTAAAAAACAGAAATAAATGTGTGTTTGGATGTGTAAAATTTCGTAAATTTTTTTCAGTGTAGGTAACCATTATTTTTTTAGCCATATATATATATACTTTTTAATTAATATTGATTCGTAAGTAAATAACAAAATATTTTTTCAGGATAATTTATTTAAAAGAAGTTTTTAAGAAAATTTAAAAAACGATAATGGATTTATATTTACCTACCTGCAAAAACTACATGTATTTTGTATTACTAAATATTATTGTTATTATTATGATTAAGAAGTAATAAACTGTTTTTAGGCACATAATATTTTATTTAACTTTATCTATAAATATATTAGTGAGTTTTAAAACGGTTATAGTTTTTAAGAACACATCTACAGTTCCGATATAGAGAACTAAACACTGATCCTGGTGTATTTCTATGCAATTGAAGATGAGTGTTATATTTTTTTAAAGAATATAATTTAATTTCTCAAATATTACAGGTTTATATTAGTCTAAGATCCCAAGTAAGGTCGACCTTCACCCATCTGCTTACCAGATGAAAATTATATTTTATCAAATAAAATATGTTTCTGAACATAAACCAATAGGGTTGCCATAAAAAATATGATCAAGGCTAGCTATAATAAATAAAAAATTAAAAAAAATAATTATTTTTTTAAATTTCACCGACTTGCTTGCCAAATGAACGAAATTCCAATGAAAAGCATAAAACATACAGAATATGTAACAGCTAGGTTGCCTACCTTTTTCTGGTCCCTATTACCTGGTTGCTTTGTAGGTACAGGGTGATCCCCTATAATGTCGCCCCCCTTTAACTTTTTTATTTTAAGTGTCCCAAAAAATTTAAAAGTGTGGTTATGTAGGAACTAAACTTTTTTTCTACGTATAAAGAAAATTGGAAAATTGATCAGTATACAGGGAAAACAAAAAGTTTATTTTTTTCAATGGATCCCCCTATATATGAATTTATTTTTCGATTCCTTGTAAAATTCTAAGCATATTTCATATATCATACCATATACCTAAATTCAACCGTTTCTGAAATATTTAAATTATTTTTAAGATAATAAGTTGAAATAGTTTGTTTTTCTCTGTCTGAGTACGCCATTTTTACTTATTTAACAACACTTATTGACATAATGTCACTATAGTAATTTATTTTCAATAAAAATTTTGGTATACTGAGGCTTCTTGATTTCTAACAGTTTAAAAAAACATTTAATGATGACATTTCGAATGCGAATATTTCAGAAACGGTTGAATTTAGGTATATGGTTTGTTATATAAATTATGCTCAGAATTTTACAAGGAATCGAAAAATAAATTCATATATACGGTGATCCATTGAAAAAAAATAAACTTTTTGTTTTTCCCTGTATACTGATCAATTTTCCAATTTTCTTTATACGTAGAAAAAAAGTATTTTTAGTATCTACATAACCACAAAATATTTTGGGACACTTAAAATAAAAAAGTTAAAGGGGGGCGACTTTATAGGGGATCACCCTGTACAAAGCAACCAGGTAATAAGGACCAGAAAAAGGTAGGCAACCTAGCTGTTACATATTTTGTATGTTGTATGCTTTCCATTGGAATTTCGTTCATTTGGCAAGCAAGTCGGTGAAATTTAAAAAATAAATTATTTTTTTTTAGTTTTTTATTTATTATAGATAGCCTTGATCATATTTTTTATGGCAACCCTATTGGTTTATGTTCAGAAACATATTTTATTTGATAAAATATAATTTTCATCTGGTAAGCAGATGGGTGAAGGTCGACCTTACTTGGGATCCTCTACTATATAGTCTAAAACAATTATGAATTAATTAGGCATCTTTAACTAAGTTTAAAGTACTTACCAATAGTAAAAGACCTAGAAAACTAAATTCTAACTGTGCACATAAAAACACGTTCTTCTACTAAACACAATGGTTGACATCAAAGACGTTTTGGAAGCGGATGCAACCCTGCATCACGATTTGGAGCGCGGTAATTGGTTGGAATTTACAATAAAACTTGTAATTTTACATGCGATTAGTAAAATTACAAAAATTATGCGAATGTTACAAATTCATATGTATGTATTTAAAACAATAATAATGCAAATATAACAAAATGAAATATATTTTTACATAACAAAACTTAATATTCCATTGTAAATTTACAAAAATTAATAATTTTACAAAAAACTCATACATTAACTTCACATTTTAATATTTGTAAAGTGTATATGTTTAAACTATAGTTTAAACATACTATAGTAAATCTTGTAAATCTTGTAAATTTACAAGAATTTTTTTGAGTGTACCATAATGGGGGCTTTAAAGGTGGGAGTAGAAAAACATATTTTTTGTTTATTAAATAAAAATAAATAAGAGCTTGTAATTTTTGCCAAACAATGGTCCACCTTCAATAAATAGCTTTAACAAACTGAAAACAGTTTATATATTTATTATTTCATTTTACTTTTTATAAAAATTAGTCATCAAATAATTACTATAAAGTTCATGCATATAAAATAAGATACTATTTTATATAAATAATGATAAACAAATTAAAATATAAAAACTATTCACCACTGAAATAAATTACTTTACATTTTTTTTTTAAGTTACTTTAAAATGGCTAAATTGTTTGCAATAACTCAATTAACTTATTTATTTAAACTACAATAAAGTAAAGTTATAGGCTTCTATTTATTAATAGAAGTTTCCAATCCATTTTCTATGGAAAAAAGATTATATCGATCATTTAGAGGTGTAGTTGTTATTTTTGCTGGGCGCTTTGTCGAGTGATTGCTTTCGCAATCCTAGGGGCATTCGAAAGCCAAACCGAATTAGCCTTATTGAAGTTTCTGAGACGCTGATCTTATTAGCTGCACTAGATTGCTGATCTATTTATTTTATCAACACACTCGTCCAGGGACGGATCCGGGGCACTCGACAAGCTCGGTCGGTGGGCCGAGCGTCTAAAGTAAATAATAGTATCGGATTGGTTTGCCGGAAATTACAGAAAAGTTTAAAGAAAAACTCAATAACAAAAGTATTCGTCTGCAGTATTAAATGGGATTTAGCAGCGCAAAGAATTTGTACTTTCGTATTTGGAAAACTAATTTTAAGAATCCTGTTTGCAACATCCTTGTTGTTAGAGACAAGCTTGTCATCTTCTTATACGTTCGTTACTTTGGATTTTAAAGTAGAACGTAGTAAAACAATATTAAAGTATCCTGGCGGTCTAGGAAGTATAATGAGCCACTAACTTTAAATTATGATAACCTGGAATTTACAGTCTTGAAAATTTAAGATATAGGTTAAATAATCTATGTAAAATTAATATTGTATATACGTAAATTATTTTAGTATTGTTATATTAAAAGTAAATATTTATATAATCATTTTGTGACTTGAAAATATTTATTTTATTCTTTATTTTATTTAATAATTTTTATAGAAAAAATACTATTTAGAAATTAAGAAAAATATTCTTAAATACCAACGCATCTACATACTTTTTTTACCTTTTACACTTTTTTTTTAATTTACACATTATAAAATTTAAAAAATATATTGACAAGTAGTTTTTGGGTAATAAGGTTTTTTAAAGGTTGGTCATAACTTTTTAAACAAAAAGTTTAATTTTTTTTATTTATTTATAAGTTATGGCAATTTTTTAAAATTATTTGGAAAATTATAAACGAATAGAGCTTTATAAAACCGTTTGTAAGTAAAATAGGATTCAACGAAAAAAAGTTAAAGATTAGATATTTTTCTAAATATTTAAATAAAAAAAATTTAATTTCAAATTTGAAATTAGAAACAAATACCCACTTCATCTGAACGTAGCCCAAAAAGATACTTCTCAGCCGCATGGGTACATTTATTATAATCATTTAGAATCAAGTAGAAAGTAAGGTTAGATTACATCTGACAGTGGTCAAATTTTTAGATTAATCGAACTTTTTAAAGAATAGGATGTAAAAAAAATATATATATATACTGTAACTATAACTATCAGCACTACACTTACTGATGTATTTCGTAACTTTAACCCACTACTGTATCCCCTAATTTCAGTTTTAAAACCAGTAATGGCATCTTGTTTCGGATACTTCAGACTTCGCACTCTAAATAGGTATAAGAAATCCGAATAACAATAACAGATTTCTGGTAATGTTTTTTTAATAATAATAATTGAACCACACTGTAAATAAAAGGTAAAAATTAATAAACGTTATGTCATGATCTATGAATTTATATTTCAAGAGGATTTTCGAAATGAAAAACTGAGTAGTTAGGGTAAATAATTCAAGCATCGGTGATAAACGATCATTTCCTAAACACATTTCCATGAAAAAAGCAATATGTGATCTAGTGAAATTTATGAATGACAAATATAAAAGAGATGAAGTAGCTGCAGGATGTAAAGCTCTATACAGCAGAGAGTTTGAGACGTTGTATCGAGATAGATAAATCATTTCAGACAGAACACGAAGAATGCGCGGATGACAAAACATAATATAACAACAATAGGCACTGACGCAAGGAGATCCAGCCGCCACTTTACATTATCACTCGGCGTAAGCTCACGTCTCCTGAAATTAATATAAATAGAAATTTGGAAACGCTGAACGAAAGTTTATTTACTTTTACATAAATGTAATAAACAAGATTAAGGATGTTTTAAAATCCAAAGTGTTTAGGGAAAGCGGAGATGACAAAGATGGTGCAGGTCTTAACATTTTTTAATTTGTTTTTTTACATTTTTTACTACCAACCTGGTAGAATAAATATTTTAGAGAATGCCATACATACATAATATATAATTAATTATTAATAGATTTACAATCCAGTTACAGAAAAATATACAACAAGTATTGTCATAAAATTTCTCTAACATTCGATAAAACAAAAAGTAAATAAATATTTAATTCAAACAGCAATAAAAGAAAAGAAAAATATAATTTCTGTAATAAAATTTGTGGTTGCAATACAATAAAAAAATTACATTTAACTATAAACAATAATTTTAAGACAACCAAAGGATTCCATAAAAAATTACTTTACCTCCAAATGAAAAATTATTCTAAACACCATCCTAGAATAAACACGTGTTGTAACTTAACATTATTAATATTATTCATGTTGAAAACGGACGAAAGATAATTTTATTTTACATAAATGTAATTAAACTTTCGTTCAACTCTGAAATCTAATGTATTTGCGAAATCGGAGATGGTAACCTTGCCCTTAACATAAAGGATGTGCAAAAAGTATAAAATACGTTTTCGTTTATTGATAGTATTAGTGATAAAGTAGGTCAAATAAACATCTCTTTTTATAAACCATTAACGGCTATGTTAATATTTTTTGAATACATAAAAAAATATTTAATATTTTTATTACTTTAAAAAATATATAAAAAAACTGGACAAAAGCAATAATAATTCACTTGGCTTTTGCAGTAGTTTTATTATTATAAGAAAATGTCAATACGGTACTAGAATGGTATAATATTATAAACCTTAAATCTAAACACATGGAACTTGTAAGGCTACAACATAGTAATTCAAAATGCGCTTTTTAAGTCTGGAGACCACGGCCAGTGGTTATAAATTAAATGTCGCTATCGCACAATCGCCGTTGCTACTCACTCCAAATGTAATACCAAATAATAAAATATAAGTTCAATAAATCCCATATTTAACATCGATATCAAGTACATTTAATTTTATCAGCGTTTATGATTTATTAAAATATTTAAATAAACTCAAGTACAACCCTGACCTTTTAATTAGATAATCGTTAAAGTAAATAAATAATATTAAATATTTTACTTTTTAACCCTTTAAACTAAGCAGCCAAATTTTTTAAGTACCTGGCAAAAGAAAGAAAATATTGATTTATTATATTTTGTTTCAAAGCATGCCTTAAAAAATAATTAGGATTGTAAATTATCGCAGATGCTTGTGGTGGGAAATGAAGGTTTAATTCCCTTCAGGAATTATTCATATTGTTACTATTTGGTTTTGAAATGAGTCGCATTTAAATAACAAAAACTTTTAAAACCTTTCATCCACAATTGACGCTCGCGGTGTTGAGCCAGCTAAGAAAGTAAGTAATTATTATAAATGTACTTCTCCTTATTTACGATCAAAAGGTAAATTATACAAAATTCGCAGCATATACTATTTTAGTGATTGTATAATATCTAAAAACAACATTAAACTATAAGTGCATGAGGTCAAATAGTATTAGGTTTTTTATTCGTTGCGAAAATTGATTTTACAAAAGTTTATAAATCTAAATTATAGCTTTTCAGATTAAAATAAAGAATTAGAAGTTGTATGAGCGTTTTCATGACATTAAGTTAAACATTAACTTAATGATTTTGTACTGTGTATGTAAAATGTATTAACTGTTCATGAAACTCATTTTGTGTTTCCTAACGTAGAGTTAGCTAATGCACTATAAAGATGGTCAAACTAGAACATTAGTTTTTTGAGGAACCAGGGATTTCCTGTAATCCATGGTGGTATAAGAGAACGATTCTACCGTGATATAAAGATAATGGAGGAAAGGTTTCCAAGGTCTATACGATACAAACATGAAGTATTACTTACAATGGAAATTCTTCAAAAAGATCGTAGTTAAAATTTTTTTTACAAAGTCCTGTAAAAAGGACTTTACAATTTATTTCTGCTATAACAATTTATTTAAAATGGTTAAACATTGTTATTTATCATTTGAAAATTGATTCTTGCTAATGTCCTGCTCGCTAGTCTAGACGAAATTGTCCATTATCTACTTGAGCATTAGTGGGAAAATTGCTCAAAGTTCATCAATAATGTTTATTTTAAGCTCTTGTGACTGTGTACTTTAGTATTCAAAAAGGAAATGTCTGGGGCGGTTAGGAGGACCAATTGATAGTTCCAATACTAGACATCAATCTATGTGGGAACGCCTCTCACAAAATGGCCATATTAATTAGTGCCATATGTCATGTTGCACCTTCTTGCTAAAGCCAATACTTCCTCTCTTGTACTCGTGGCATAAAGAAATTTTGTCACTTTTTACAATAGCTCTGAAAAGTACAGTACTCCATTGTTTTTAAAAATGTAAGGTGTGGAAGCTGAAACAAGAATTGTCAATTATAATTCTAATTTTTTCTCGCTAACTGAAACTGTCACAACCAAAGTTAACTCTTTTATAATCCTAATTAATCCCAAGCAATGGTGCTAATTACAAAATAATTGTCATTTTAATCATAAAGCAATTTCGAATTCTGTGTTTACTTACCGAGGTATTTAACAATAATTAGGGAAATTACAGCCGTCTCTATGGAATTGTATAACTAAAATTGTACTGAATTAGACTTTCATCTGTCTCCCGACCCAAGTCAGCCTGGCAATTCAAACTTGGCTGCAGCAAGGAAACTTTGTCTATGTTTGACTATGAAAGTTTGAATATGAAAATGTGTGTAACGCTTTGTAAATTATTATGCACAAGATTAATACTTCAACGTTACAATGACCTATTCATCACACTTTAACTCCAGAATATATAGTTATTCATTGTTATTCTTTAAAACTTGTACCTAAAATAATGACAACTATCATTATCTCTATTTTAGTAAAGCCTTCTCTCTTAAAATGAATTAGTCAAAAATAAGTCATATTTGACTTATTTTTATGTTTTGACCCAGCCGGGGATTGAACTCAGGTGTGTCGCTTGTCAAGCTGTTGTCATAACCAATTTGGCTATCAGTCACTTTTATAAAATTCAATTTTATTTATCAATAAATATTGCTCATAATATTTTAAAGTTGAATATATTATTTATGTTGCTGTTTTGAGCAACTAGTTGAATCTTTGTTTTAGTACAGTAATTAAAATAGTTTTCATACACCGGCAGTCTTATGTTGGCTTGGGTAGGTGGCTACTACCCACTGGGTAGAGGTGTATACCGGCGTTGCGGTAAACAGGGACCCATTGTTACCGTAATGCAGGTTTATAAGGAGATAGTGTCGAGTAAATAGCGATACCATCAGTCCACAGATTAGAGATATGAATAATTTCGCTACAATTAATGAAGTGCGGCCGTTAGTAAAAGCTCTTAAAGCTCTTTATGAACCGGCCTGCTTGGGATTTAGTTGAAAGCTCGCGCCCATTATTGTTCCAATGTAGTCTATTCATTGCCAGTTTGATATGCATATGACACCGTCTGTTCTACGTTATGTAAATTTGTTTTTCGAGATTGCAATCTTTACAGAATGCGCCGTTTCATATTTTTCAAAGCTCGCGGCCTTTATTCTTGGAGGACCTCTTTTAAAAAACTAAGCTTCAGTTAAATGATGCAATCTTTTATCACTGATGTTTTTAGGTTAAAATTAATTGTACCACCACTTTCCTCCTTGTCTGCAATTTTATATGAAAAGATTCAAAACTACAAACAGTCAAAGATCAAAGTTAACCTTCGATATCATTGTTTTACTAAACAAGAATGTCTTAGGTCTTGTGTCTACTTGTTTGCGAGTTATACAGTTTTTTCCTTTTTCATAAAATGCCCAGGGTTATGGTTATTTTTAGATTATAAACAATTAATCTAGGCCATGGCCAGATACAAAAATCCAACTTGGGAAATAACAAACGTAACAGATGTAAGTTACACAGTAATGTTCAACTTAACTTTAAGTTAAGTTAACTAATGAATAAATAGTTTATAATTATAACAAGCGTTTTGTAGATTTAATAACAAAATAGTATATCAATAATTCAACCATATTTCTTGTAATTTTAAAAAAGGACATTATTTTTAGAAACCTTTTTGTAGACCCAGCAATTTTACAAAATACAATTAACAAACTACAAACTCATGTTAACAAATCTGATTTTTAGAACAGTGGATATATCAGAATCAACTAAAAGAGTTTATGCAAACAAGACTAAAGATAATTCCCTGCCTAGAAATGCGATGCCCTAAAAGTAAAAGAGTTAATTTGTAAAGGGATTTGAAGAATAATTAAATTGTTTTTTCAGACACAACACTGCTAAATGAGAAGTTGTTTCACTTCATCGTAAATAAAACAAAGCAAATGAAATCCGTCGAGAGAATAAAAGTCGTATCTCGCAAAAATAAGTCGTTAGGCATAAAACGTCGGTTTTTTTAACCAAAAGCTAGAGAGTTCTAGAAAAGAGGAAAAACCTAATTGTGCAACACTAGCACGCAAGTTTCGTAATGCAAATCCCGCGGAGAATGCGAAAAACGTACGGCAAAAAGTATAGGAATAATATAAAATTCCGTGCTGTAAGCAAGTTGCTAAAATGCACATTGTGGTCAACGAAGCAGAAGGTCTGGAAGTTGACATTCTGAATGTCTGGACACGGTGCAAAGTTTTCGACTCGTTAGGCGGAAAATTTCCACGTCGGCGACTTACCTACCTAGTGCTGTCGTTGCTGTATCTCCGCTACTTCTATATGCTAAATGTCTAATGCCACAGGTTTGCACTGGCAATATTCCTTTTTCCCTGGCCGTCTACCAGGTTTCGTTTAATGAAATTTTGCGCCACTGTTAAACTAACCGTTTTAGCACGGGATATGCCACGTCATTATAGTGCCGTATCTTAGTAGTCGTTTAAAATTGACTGACTTTTTCAAGAATGGCAATTATTTAACGATTGTATGACATTTGACAACTGTCAACTAACCTAAAACTAACTTCAGCCCGTGACTAAAAACCTGTTGCCTCAACTTGTCAATGTGTATTTAAAAGGTTTCTTAGTGTCATGGAAATATATATTTTCATATTTGTTGGTTTTGAGTAGTAAAATAGTAAAATTTGAAAAATACATTTAAACATTTTACTGTTGAATTTAATATCTTTACAAGTTTAACAACCTTGTCTCAAGGACGACAGTATAATAACGAAATATGGAAGATAATATAATAATTCCGGCACATAAAGGAAGGTTATCAAAATGCTCGTGATCCGGGGATGACGTTTAACAATAAGCACTCGTTGTTACTCTTGAGACGACATGTACTAGATATGATAAATGTGTTCGTGTGATGGTTCTACAACCAAGACCGTTATTCACACGAGGCTATTCGTTCGGGATCCTCTATTATTTAAATTTAAACGTCCACAACAATCGCGAACTCTTCATTCGTGTTTGATTTATTATTTAAACGACTTGACAGATTTTCGTTTTTTAACAACGCATTCTTGTTTTTGTGCGTCTTTTAAAAAATGAGGGGTGTATCGATTTCTGATCCATTGGAGAATTGACATGTTAAAAGGCAGTTTATTTATATTATAGCTATTTTTAATAACTTATCTTTTATATTTTTTCTGCACCATTGCACACTGTTATAACAATCAGATTTGTTAACAAGTTTGTAGTTTGTTCATTTTATTTATGTGGACCTGGATTAACATAATATTTCTTTAAAATTAACAAACACTTTTTTACTGTGTAAAAACTTAATAGGTAGAACATAAAAACTTGTCTAGGCAGCACTTTGTCTTTAACTTTCAGTGCAAATCGAGTTTTTAAAATATTTTTTAACAATTTTTTAACCACACGCAAATAACCGTTTTGGGAATGGTTACTTAAAAATTCAGTAAATTCAGCGAGAGCTTTGATATTTTAGAAGCAAGCGCTTTTGTGTTTAGTAATATATTTAGCATACGTTTGATGTTTGACAAGTATTCATTGACTGGAAAGAAGTAATTACAAAACAAAAAATACAACTACTTTTTAAATGTGTCTTCTTCAGATGTGGTGATTACGGAGTGCCAACGTACAAACTTAAAATTATTAGAAAAATATTAAAAATGTGATGGACAAAAACAACAACATTAATGGTACAAAGTACAATGCTTTTAATATTGAACAGTTTAAATATAACTTAAAATTAATATTTTAATGTATTCCAAATTAAAAATGCAATAAATTATTATTTCAATTATGTTACGTTACTATAAAATAAAATATTAACCATTTCTATTTAGAATTCATTACCCAGATACGGCCGAAACTATTTTTTTTTGAAAATAATATTTTTTTGTCATAAGTTAGTTTATGGATACATTTCTGAAGAAGTTTTACTAAAAAATTTTTTTAGATTTCTCAACAGTTTTTGTAGTAGTCACCGTCCTTTATAAAGGACAGTGGCATAATACAAGGACTTAATGTGAAATAATAATAACGTTTTATAGATATATAAATTTTATTTTATTTTAGTAACCATATAAATAAACTAATTTGTATGATATTCCAAAAAACAGTTCGAACCATGTTTTCCAAAATATGGGATCATTGATTCGTCGATGCTATGATTTTCTTGTAATGGGGCATGTTCTATGAATTTCGCATTTAGATGTATCAAAAAGGGTCTGATTTTTGAAAATTTGTCATTCATTACCAAGTCACTGTTGTCATTACAATCCAAACTTTGCATGATGTAGTTGAAACGGTTTCTTGAAATGGCTTCTGTTATAATCACATGATTGGCATCGGAAGAGCTCTCCCAATACAAGGATCGTCTTGAAACACTGGTGCAACCACTATAAATAAGCACCCCAAAAAAAACATTTTATTTCGTCCACAGTTATATCAGCCTGTCTGTTGTGTTGGATCGCATATAGGTTGGTATAGTCTGTAATCATTTGCCATAAATATTTGTCAAAAAAAAGATAAAAGATCTCTAAAGGTGTTCGTTGATTTTTCGCCCCAAGCTCTTTTTGCCAGTCTGGTAGTTTACGCACAATGTCTTCTTGAATCCAATCATTCTTTTTTGTTTTTGTATTTACAAAACTGTGCTACCGGAACATTATCATCACTATCACTATCTGACGGTAAAATGTTAATTTGGCTGTCGGTTCTAAACGTAACCTCAGCTTGAGAATTCAAAACGGATCCCGGTAAATTATCCATGACGACATTTTCATCATCACCAGAGTCTTCATAAGTGACATAGTCATTGGCGTTGATTGGCGGAAAAAGTACAACTGCTTCTGGAAATCTATTTTCATCATCAATATTTTTTCCCATAACTGAAAAACAGTACATTATACCACTGACCTTTTAAAAGGACACACACTTTTATAAGCTTATTTCAAAACCCACGACCAGCATAACCTTTTTTTTATATTTATATCCTAAAGTTAGGCTTTCACTAATTAGTTTTTACTTGGCTAGTCAATTCAATTTTATGAAATAATGATTGATATCTTACCTTAGATTACTCATAGCCTCACAAAATAAAACACTGGAAATGTAAACACCACTAATTCTGAACGAAAACAAATAAACGGCTACTACACGTGCTGCAAACATGTGCTAAATATTTGACAAACCAGAATTCGTGGCGCCATCTAAACCTTAGACGTAAAAGCAGTAAATAATTACAGGTTTTTGAAGCGACCTTTTTAAAGGACGGTGGCCGTATCTGGGTTAATGGTACAAAGTACAATGCTTTTAATATTGAACAGTTTAAATATAACTTAAAATTAATATTTTAATGTATTCCAAATTAAAAATGCAATAAATTATTATTTCAATTATGTTACGTTACTATAAAATAAAATATTAACCATTTCTATTTAGAATTCATTACTTTTAACAATTAATACCCAACGAAATATTAATTATTTGTTAGCTTAGCCATGGTTATTATACAGTCTGTATAAAAAATTAATTATTTTTATAATTTAAAAACATGACTTTGGTGTTTATGACATATATTTTACCAACAATCATATTGGGAAACGAATATAATCTTAAGACTTTTTTTGACAATATTTTTATATTTGTAGCATGCAATTATTGATTAATATACCATTTTAATTTTTTTTGCAAAAATGTATTACTGAAAAAATAATAAAAATTCTTATATAAGAATTTTTTAAAGAATCCGCACTTTTCATAACAATAACCGCCTACAGAAATTGAAATTAATCGATTGTTATTTTGTAAAGTTCAAAGTATAAAAACACGTTTTTAAACAGTTATTGACTTTAAGCGAGTTATAAAATGTTTTAATAAAAAATATCTACCTAGTTAAAATTCCATTCACAACTTTTATAAATTTTGTAATAGCTTTTAATTGCTGATTTCAATAATTAACATTTTTTTAATACCAAGATGTTTAGCTCCAGCCAAAAATTAAATCGTAATTCTGTGTCTTTATACCTATAATACTGTAATATTCTTTGTACAATTTTGTTTTCGTTTGTTATATATGATTTTAATTAAAACTTGTTAAACTTAATAAAAGGTAGAGTCTAAAAATACTGCATAAAAATTACGACGCCAGTTAATCATCCAGGTATGTTTTCCGTTGTTTTTCAGAGAAACATGTTGTTAATGAAGTTTGCGAGAAAGATCACGTAAGCGCTGCACAAGTTTGCACAAAATATCATATAACAAATAATTCCATTATATCCGAACACGTAAAAACTTCTAAAATAAGTTTTAGAGAACAGAAAACCCGGCCTCCCTTTTCACATTCACAATGATTTATAAGTAGGTATACTTTAATGTAAAAAGTTCTACGTAAAAAATTATAATGTTTTAAGTTTTTTATTCCAATATTACGAAGTAATTAATAATCTTAAAATATTCGTACATTGTGATGCTAAGAAGATAACATTAAGAATAAACACGGAAGAGTCAATAGTCGATAAAATGTTCAAATGTCTCACCCGTTACATTTTGAGAAAATTTTAGAAAATATAGTATACAATATTTGTTCATTTAAAATACGTGCTTGTTTAAGGTTACTATTAAAGTTTTACACAAAAATTATTACTATATGCTTTCATCCAAAATTGTACAGTATCAACTTTAGAAGCCAACTATTTTTATATATTAACGTATCTTGATATATTTGAACAAACACTTTATTATTATGAAAAAAGGCATACCATACACACCAAAATGTAGGCAAATACTTGAATTTTTTTATAAAAAAAAGTTTGTTATTAACATTTAGTGCTACCCCGCTATGACAGCTATACCGGAACATTTAGGACAGAAAGTACTGTTATTTTTAGTGAGTCATTTTTGTGACAACCTGTATTAAGTATGTCCAGAGATTGAGTTATTAGAAGAAAATAATGTTAAATAAATCTTTTTTCCCTCTAACTTTCACATTTAATTTTCTACTCAAATTTTTATACCCAATTTTGGCGTCGCGACGCGTTTATCGTTGGGGCTGTGTAGTATGAAAGTAGACAATAGTATATTATGTATTAAGCACTTTAATGTTTTATGAGTGACTGAACAATACATACGTAAAATGTTTCTAAATATTTAATAGCACTTGTTTATTCTCGACACTTCTTTGTTTTTTAAGAAAAATAGTATATTATGTATCAAGTTTGATAAACGTCATTTTAGTCACGAATGAGTGTCTAGAAAAGTTTATAAACGAGTTGCATACCATACTTTTTATACGACAAGTACCTAATATTATCTAAAAAAATATTTAAATTAAATATTTGTTTAAAGATATATCTATAAGAAAATAAAGTAACCATATCAATAAACATTTTTGATGTACTTTTATAATACTTTAAAAATAGTATCAATAAATTGTTACGTTTAATTAAAACATTTAAGGGCGAAAATTACATCAAAAATGTTTATTGATATGGTTACTTTATTTTCTTATAGGTGTGTCTTTATAATTTTTTTATTATTAATTTCTTAAAAATAGACTAACAATCGATATAAAAGCAGTTTCTTATTGTAAAAGAGAAGAGAATGTTTAATGGGCACTGTACGAAAAATTTGCAGTTAAATCTGGTTAACTGCACTACCACGGCCAAATCAAAAGGTGAGTACAAAAATTCATATAATCTTTTCAAATAGGGTCAATAAAATAATGTTCACATTTAGTATTATTTTACAAGAAATGCACTTTATATAAAGATTGTATGACATTTGACAAATGTCAATTAACTTAAAACTAACTTCAGCCCGTGACTAAAGAGCCATAAAGCCACAGCTTGTCAATGTGTATTTAAAAGGTCACTTAGTGTCATGGGCGTTTTAAAGGTGTGAGTAGAAAAAATAATGTAATGACAGTTCATCAATTTTTTCACTAAAAAAGCGTTGTAACATCTATAAATAACTGCACAAATATCGAAAATGTGATGAAACTACACCATTGAAGGTAACTGTGGATTCAACAGAAAATACAACAAATTCTTTGATTTAAAATCTCCCATCCACAAATAAAAATATATAACCTTCTTTAAAAGTTTATTTCAAACGAAATATTTTTTGTTTCGTTTTTTTTTTTAAATTCAAAGTGAAGTCAGTTTCTAAAAATTTCTTCACAAAATTTATTAATTAGCACACGGTAGCAAAGGTCTCCAGTCCCATAATATTGAATTATAGATAGATAGATATATTTAAAATGTACAAGAGACATATGAATAAAAAACGCAATAAATTAGTTCACTAACTACACAAGTTTAAAATATAAAGAAAAAATTAATATAAATAAGGTAACAATACATACGTTAGAAATTTAAAAATTCATCTATTGAATAAAAAACATTTTGGATTAAGAATTTTTTTACAGTCTTTTTAAAAAGTGTTTTGTCCATCTTTCTAATCTCTCCTGGAAGCTTATTTAATAGTTGCATTCCCAAATATACAATATTGTTTTGAGACTTCATTTAGGTAGAACCATTTTGTCTCTATTTCTTGTTTCATAATTGTGAATTTGTGCGTTGTAGTTGGTCTGATTTTGGTGTATGTAGCACAGACAGGTACGTATGTAGCAGCTTGGAATGGTAAGTATTTTAAAGATTGTAAATATTTCTCTACAGCTTGTTCTTGGCGGTGCTCCGATTATTGCTCTAATAGCCCTTTTTTGTAGTAGAAATATTCTAATATGATTCCGAACATGAACCCCAGAGCATGATGCCATATGTGGAGATGCTATGAAAATGTGCAAAATAGGTAAGTATTGCGGCATTTTTGTTCAAGATAAAACTTAGATTTGGATAAACTCTTTGCTCGAAAGACAACATATTTTAGTTTTATTAATCGTAGAGAAAATAAAGTTTTATAATGGATCTAACAGTAACGTTTGAAGAATTACATTTACCTACTATACTTATATTCTCTTTGTTGTATTTCTTCGAATTTTAGTCCAAATTTGGTATATAAATGTGAGTAAAAAATTGATTGTAAAAGTTAGATTAAAAACAAGATAAGTTTTAAGGACATAGGCAGATCATCAGGAGTACATTTTTCAAAAAAAGAAAAGGTTTCAGAAAACGATACGCCATAGTTTCCGTCTAATTGGTTCAGTTCGAGGGGTACACAGAGCTAAAGTAAACAGTATAGTTAAGTGCCGAGGGCCTAAAAAGAAACACAGTGGGCTGCAAATATTGAAACAGACAAACCATAACACGAAGTTCTAATGGTGCAATTGTAAAATAAAAGCCGGAATGGATGATGCGGGAGGGGTAGGACCCTTTGACTAGACCAAGCCGGCGCTCATCTCTTTGTCGGTGGCACTCGGAGCGTGAAGCAAAGCGCGAGATGTTAATACTTTGCTCAATGTTGCCGCTCCTCTACATTACATCTCTAATGCGGACGCTTTTTATGCGAGAAGAAAACGCGATGTCATTGAGACAAATAAAATTTTCGACAAAGCATTACCTTTTACGTGGTTTCCGTCACTTTCCAATCATCTTCTCTCAAGGTAAAACATTTCTCAATTCTAAAACAGAAACACTTTGTTTGGTAAACTATATTATCCAAAACATTTTTAATATCACAATAGCTTTTCTATACACAAAGCTTTTGTATAAGTTAATTTTGATGAAACAATAGTTTAAAGAAAAGTATAACTATTTTTGTCTACTTCCACCATTAAAACGCCATTTATCGTACAGGTTTCCATGACACTAAGTGACCAATTTTCAAGAAATACATTTCGATTTATGACCTTTATAATCTGTGTTTATAAAATGTAAAAATGTGACATTTGACGGTGACACACAGATTCCCCTATTGTTTCATAGATGGTGCTCTATACAAATTTTTAATTTGAATCATTTTAAGATAATAATAAGTATTTGTTGTAGAAAAAGTATAGTATGCACCTCGTTTATAAACTTTTCTATACACTCATTAATTTAAAAACTCGCTCGCAAGCTCACTCGTGCCTAAATTAAATTTGTTTATAAAATGGCGTTTATCAAACTTGATATATAATATACTATAAATGAATGAATGCTTTATTTACCAAGACTTTAAATGCAAATAAAAGTAATAATGGTTCATTACTTTACATGCGACTATTTAAATAATTTACTTGTAACACATCAAATAATCTTAAACATGCTCTAATTATTGTTGTTTGCGTGTTAACTTATAATAATTAATAATTATTATACAAAACTTATTGGTACAAAATTTACTCGTTTAAATTAAAACTCGTTCAACAGTCCCCTGGCAATAAATAAATATTTTAAATAATCTAGCATAGAATGCAACTCGTTTAAAAACCTTTCTAGATACTCATTTAATGAAACAGTCGCTCACAAGCTCTAATTAAAATTCGTGAGAGACTATATCATTATAATATAAGATATTATCTTCTCATAAAATGCCTATTATTAACCGTAATTTATAAACCAATACCTAGGTACTTTTTGTGTGGTTTTAAACGAAACCTTTTTAGTAAAATTTATAAATTTATGCATAAAAGATGCAGAGAATGTAAAAGGTATCTTATAAAACGCTATTTACGTTGGTTTTAAATTATTAATAATTTAGAATTTGCCTTGTGCCTTTTGTTTTGTTGCTGCGATCCTTTTTAACAAAGGATAAATTTTAAATTGCTAATTAAAATAGTATAGGATTTCCATCAACAAGGGCGTAGAGATAAGAAAAAAATGTAATGTTGTTTTAACATCTCGATGTAATAAAAAATGTTTAATATGATCCCACCGCCTTTTTTATATTTATTCACGAGTTTTTGTTGACAATAATAATTTGAAGTACCATGATTTTTTTAAACAAAATAAAAAAGGATATGTTGATTTGATAACAAAAAATCCAATAAAAACCGTTTTATCCCTTTTCTAATTAATTTTCCTGGCAGCTCCCAAATGCCAGCCAGAACTAAGGATTCACATAATCGAATCTTTTTGAAGCAGGGGTTAAGTAATTAAATATTTTTTTTATTATGATTCAATTTACCCATACAGTATTTATTATTGCTTCCTTTTTGATTTATAAGGGTATAAACACAGAGTGAAATATTATTAAATTTTAACCTGAAATAATTTTTTTGCATATTATTTTTAAATATGTTCTCTTTCGTAGAAAAGCAAAAGCAATTTAAATAGATATGGAATTTTTTTAATTTATTTTATTAAAACTGATATAAAATCATTTAAACAATTGAACTCTTTTTACTCGTAACTTTTATAAAATTTTAAATGTAAAATTCTATTTATTTTACATTAAAACTCACGCTTCCATAACAGAATTATATAAATTGGTTCTATTAGGGAAGTTGGTGGAAAATAAACTAGGTCAAAACTTTGACAAACTAATAACTTAAAAGTAAATTTATTTACACAATTTATGGTACAATATTATTTAATTAATTATAAATTAATTAATTACGTTTTTGGTCTAAAATTTATTAATATTTGTTAATTATGTTTAGATTAATGTTAATTGCTGGTGGATTTTGGGTATACCGATATCTCAATTTTTAGATATGTGACCCACACCAAATTTATATGAGTTTATAATGAAATTAAATTAACAAGTAATGCGCAAGCAGAATTTGAATTGAAGTTTGTGAAGCCCGTGACTAAAACGCCATAAAGTAAAAGCTCGCCAATGTAGGAGTATATCAAAAAAATTAAATAAATAAATCATTAATATTTTTTCTTGAAAATTTCAAAACCAATACGATATAATAAACTTAAATTAAATGCATTCGTCCATTGTTATTTCGTACGGTAAGCGTATATGAGCTTTCTCAATGCACATGAAACATAATTATTTGAAAGGACCTCTAAACAATAATAACTCATCAACGAAAGCGCTTATGATTGGTGCTGAATGAGCCTACAACATTGTGCAAAATTACTTGCATCCACTGCAAAATATAAACGTCAGTATTATGCACAATTCTGATCGTTAATTTTAACTGAACCTATTTCAATGGATTTTACAATTTTAATTATTCTAACAAAGCTGGCCGGTTTTAAAAAATATCTACTTAATTATAATTATTTATTTTTAGTACAGAATTATAAACAGTTTTAACGATTTTTGGTCCTAAAGGGTTTTAGGTAAGTTTACTTTAAATATTTAGTGTATTACTGGCTTTTTTTTCAATTTATAAATTTTATTTCATAAAGCACTTTTTTCTAATTTAACCAACCTGACGTTAAATAAAAAAAAACATATATGTTTTTTTCAATTCTTTCGATTTTTTTTTAAATTACAAAAGTTTTATAGAATATATAAATATTGATTTATCATTAGGTTACTGAAACCAAAATATTTAAAAAATGGCGAATGCGCCGGGATATTAAGTACCAACGCTGTGTTTGATACCGCAACGTAATCAGTCACGCATTTTCCACCGTTGTTAATAATATTATATGAGCCAAAGTGTAACATTAGCTTTTTTTCGAATATTCAATATATACGAGGTGTGTTCAGAAAATAACGGGAATTGTTAAATTTCGCTGGTTCGGAGGGTCCGGTTGTCATAAAATTTTCTTTATTATGTTGGTATACATGCCCCCGAATTATGATAAAAACTTTAGTTGTTTTCATTGTTTACTGTGTCTGTGGCAGCCGCTAAGGTTAGACGTGTTTTATGAGCTCGGCGATTTTTCGTTCGTTAAAAGAAATGGATTAAAAAATTTGTATGCAATTTTGCTTAAAAAATTAAATAAATTCTGTGAAATGTTAACAAAGGCCTATATGCTATAAGTAAAACAAGAGTTTACAAGTGGTATAAGAGTTTCCAAGATTGCCGTTGAAGATTACGAACGCCCCGAACGCACAAGCACATTAACAACCGATAAAAACATGGAAAAAGTGGAAGAAATGGTTATAAACCATCAGAGAAGTCGCTGATGATGATGAATTTGTTCTAAAATTGTTAAATTTTGAACAAAATTTTTGGCCAAAAACAATACTGTAATGATGCCCCAGCCTCCATATTCGCCAGACATGCCTCTGTCTGACTTTTTCTCATTTCCAAAAATAAAGAGAACATTAAAGGGCCGTCGTTTTGCAAGCATAGATGACATTAAAAGCGCATCGCTAAAAGAACTAAAGGCTATCCCAAAGATCGACTTTTAGAAGTGTTTCGAGTATTGGAAGAAGAGCTGGACATGTGCATAATATCCAATGAGGACTATTTTGAAGGCGACAACATTAATGTAGACAAATAAATAAATATTTGTTTCAAAAAACGAAAATTCCCGATATTTTCTGAACTCAGCTCGTATATTCAAAATCCGTATGACTTGACTATTGCTTGACTTGCTATTAGCAAGTTTCTTTGGTCCAAACTTTTTCAAAGCACAGATTATAGCTCAAAAGTGTAGTGGTCGGCGCTATCTAATTTACAATATTTAAAGCGTTTTTAATTACAATTTCAAAACTGTTTGAAATCGTTCCCAAAAATCGTACCTATATATAGTATAATTGTTTTAGACCGCTTAATTATTCGCTGACATTATTCGATTTGTGCGTTCTGTAATGCAGCAAACGGCCGGTGGAAATGACAATTTAAATTGTTCATCAATCAAGTCGGGCCTAATCTTTGTTTCATAAATGACACGTCAAATGTGGAAAACCGAATTTATTAAAATCCAAAACATATGTCCTCTTGTGGCTGTGAAACAATATCCGTACTTAAAACAAACAACTCCCGGGCTAAATATTAATTTACTCTGAAGTTTATTAACGGATTTTACATTTGTTAATGTTTACCAAATTTTGCTTAATTAAAATGCCATTGTTACAGAAAAATTAAATGTATTATTATGTTTAAATACATTTAATTAATTATAATTATAGCAAAGTATCAGGTTTTAACAATAACAAAATTAAATGTATTTTTAGTTCAGTAGCACAAATTTTAAAAAAGTTTATTATTAAATTTATCCAATATTTACCATTGGAAATGAATATTATACCTTATTGAATGTAGGTAATTCCACATTAAATATATAAGTACGGTCATATTTCGTAATAGTAGAAAAATATTTCTTTTATGCTGTTTAAATAAATCATTTATACAATCATGTATTTATTGTAAATTATGTTTCGACATTAATAACAAGAAGGATTTTAAATTTATTGAAATTGGCCATAACAAACTTTTGATGACAATGGTCAAAAAAATTTCTCCACCTTCAAATCTTCTATGACCTTTTAAATATACATTGACAAGCTGTACCATTATGGCGCTTTAGTAACGGGCTAAAGTTAGCGGCAGGTTTTTAGTAACGGGCTGAAGTTAGTTTTAAGTTAATTGACAGGTATCAAATGCCATACAATCGTTAAAATAAAGTGCATTTCTTGTAAAATAATACTAAATGTGAACATTATTTATCAAACATGATTTAATAATTTAATGAACGTATGTAGAAATCGTTTTATTTGATTTGATATAGTAATTATTTTGTATAAATGTATTATACTATATTAATTAAAGTTGAAGTGAATCTTATTTTAAACAATTTATTGATATTAATACTGTTTAGGTTTTTCTTGAAGAATTCAACATGTTTGGTGCTTACAATTTTAATATTTGATTTATTAAAATCATTGGCATTGTAATTATTGCAAGTTTTTTAAGGAAACTTCAAATTTATACATACCGGAAGACCAAAGATGGATTTTGTGGACCTATCGCAAAGATCAAAAAGACGAAGAGCTTTATAACTAAAAGAATTAAAGGTTGAAGGCATTGATAATATTTATTAATCAATACATAAAAATGACTAAGAAAATTTAACTATAAAAACTATAAACTATAAAAAATTAAGAAATCTTGCCTTAGGCTACAATTCCAAATTGTTTCCAGCATACGATCAAATCCTAAACGCCAAAAAAAAATTAAAATAAATATGTCAACAGGCTATTAAAATTTTATTTATTAATTATCTTCTCACGATATTAAATATATTGAATTACGTACTTTTACAAGATTTTTATTTTTAATATAAAATCGCTGCTGCTGATTTAACTAAGTTAAAAATTTCTACAGAATCAATATTCTTAATATATTAACCTTTTTTTAAATTTTTATAATGTTATTTTAAATAGTTTTTAAAATCATTTAATTTCAAAAAAATTTAACAAAATTTTAATCATATTAAGCTTTAGGCTACCATATTGATTTTATTGTAAATAAAGCTTTTAAAATGTTAGGATTTGTAAAAAGAAAGATTTTAATAATATTCAATGTGTACGTAGTACGTAGTATCCTAGAGTATTGTTATATAATTTGGTCCCCTTTTTATGTTAATTTAAGTGCTAAAATTGATAAAGTTCAAAACAAATTTTTGCGATATTGTGGATTCAAATTAAACATTGAATGTATATGTTATTTTTTTTGTTTAGAAAATTGATTAATATCAAAATTCTTTTCATTTCCAACATAAAATCTGTTTAAAATTATAAAAAAAAGTTACTGTGTATCTCCAAAATATAAAAGGCAATCCTCGTATAAAGTAAAACCTTTAAATATACATATATATGCACGTACAATTCTAAATTAATTTTATAAGCTCACAATTTGATATTTAAATCCCTTTCGTTTTAATTTAATATCAAAAACTCGGACGTAGTGAACTGAAAAACAAACTAATTTTGTTCCCGTGTTTCTTTTACATGGTTTGATAAAATCAATTACAGGCTTATTCATTTTTTTTGTTCCTTTGTTTTGAAATTATTTTTGTGGTTAATCCCAATTTGCTTATGATTCAATTCTAACGGGCTAATTTTGCGCCAATTAAGCCATTTATACCATGACTAAGTAACCACTTACGTTATAATTGTAATTGCATTGCATTTATTTATTTTTAGTTTATTAAAGTCTAAATTAATATTATTTTCTTTTCAAAGAAATAATAAAAATTTAAAATGATAAAATCAGTATGATTTGGATTTTTTCAGTTGAAGATGCGGAATACAGTGTTCTTATAATATACTTAAAATTATTAAAAATTGCCATTATTATTATTATATAAATAAATTAATTTTACAGTTTACTGACCTTTGTGTACATCCAAATTATATGTTACAAAACGGAAGTAACTTAAATCAATTTTGGCTAGTAAAAGATGTTGTTTATGTGGATTGTATATGATTTAAAAAAGAAAATTACACATAAGGGGCACAACAATATAGCACGCAACCTAAAAATAACTGCTTTTACACGGCTTTACTTTTAAATTTGTTTCAAGTATATATAAATTTCTGTAGATAAGTTTTATGGTGAAATATACAACTAAATTTAATTGATTTAATACCGTGTTTTTATTTCATAATATCAATCTACAATTTTGTCTTTTACCTTAAATATTATAAAATCAAAGTAAAAATTTTAAATAAAAAAGTAAACAGTTTTTTACATACTAGGATGTAAACATTTTTAGCTGATTGGTCTAACTTTGCTATGCATTTTTAAAACGCCCAATTTAAAAAAAATATCCTTAAAAACTTATATATCCTTTAAAAAATAAAAAGATAACTAATAGGATTTTGTGTATGTTATGAATAAGCAATGAATGTTTTCGGTTTGTTTTTTGCTTGTGTCTGTATGAATAAAATTGTATACTTTTTATTTGGCAATAGGGGATAAAAACGTCAGTATAATTTAGTGCCTGATTCGATCACAAATCATTAAGCTAAACCCAACGACCTTTTATATTAAATCGATCAGAGATAATAAAAATTTATTTTGCTAAAAAGAGTGCAGAGGGGATATAATTCCAATTTATTTCGGCCGTCGAATAATTCATAAAGGCTGAAAAGAGCGAAAATCAATTGGAACTTAAGGCAATTGATTATCTATAAGAGCAATTGTAAAAAGAAATATATTAGTCGGATATCTAGTCCAGGCGCAATAAATCAACCGGGGGATAAAAATGATCGCGCACTCGAAAATAAATTGGTATCCACGAGGCTATTCATTATGTTCTTCATTGACATGGTAATAGCACTTACGCCCGAATGAATTACATATCAGTCTAACCCCTTCAGACGAGAAGTTTACGCTTGATGCCCCAGTATTTTTTTTAATGAACACCTTACTTACCACCGCATACGGGTTTTCGTATTTTTTGATTCTCGATTTCAATTTAAAGTGCTTTAATTGGTTCTGGGTTAAAAAGCTAAATTAAAATCAGGCCATTTAAAAATGATGATTATTTTATTTTATTTAACTGAGGATAAAGTAATTTTAGACTGTATTAAAAAGTGTTAATTTACCTAAAATCGTATACTTCTACACTTCCTGGGTAAAATCCCACTTTTGTTCAGTGTAAATTAACACTACTTTAGTAAAAGTTCTAATTTTAGAAAGGTACTTTTACTCTTTTAGTGCAAAGTGTAACTATTATTTGAGTAAAATCTATTGGTGGTAGTGAATAAAACGAAAAGGTAAATAAAGAGAAACATTTATTTGAAACAAAAATCTATGACAATTATCAAAATCGGTGCCTTTTAAAATATAATCTTATATTTGAGTCGTATGGCTGGCTTAAGCAAAATGGTTCCTTAAAACGTAAAAGTTTTAGATCAATGCAATGTTTTACTGGCTGCCAACTTGTAAGCAATGAATTATCTTGAGAATTCATTAGTAATCCATTTTTCTGTTATAAAAAATGAGTGATCCCATTGGTAGAGAGGCGTCAGGCGGCTACCTAACATTTTAAAACGCATTTCGGTTATTACCAGTTTTTTTAGTCTATTTTGCCAATATTGGTGTAATTTAACTTTAATTGTGATACAATGTGCACTAATAGTGTAAAGAAAAAAGAGCTTTTAGTAACATCAAAACAGACAAACAAATTGGCATGCACTGTAGTGTACATTTTGTCACTATTTAACACAATAGGGGTAATAAACACTCGCATTAAGTTTTTGTACCCTTGTGATTTATTTTAATAATAAATAGTGTGAATGTACCAATGAATATTGTTCATATTCTTTAAATGTGTTTAATAAAGTTAATAAGCAATAAATGCTATCTAGTGTATTTTGGAGTGTAACTTTTACACTTACAAATCAACTCTAATATTTTTACCCCTACACTAAAAATTTACAAGGGCAAAATTTTTTACTGTGTAATATATATGTCCGAGTTAAATAAAAGTGGGGAACCGTTTATAGAGAAAGACTAATTGCTGCCTCAATTTGGACACAATTAATACGATCATTAATAACTGACTAATTTTGGCTAAATTAATATTAGCACAGATGACTCGGTAATTATTGGATCCATCACGTAACAAACAAAATGGCCATCTCTCGAGATGTATTTTAACTAATGAAACAGTTACGACTTTGATACGTCGGCATTGAGTTTGCAAATTAGAATAAATGTTAGCCAGAGGTAGCGTTCGCTGTTTGCCATTATAAAATCTCTAGTTTAATGCCGGCAAATTTTACAAACAAAGGATATTTTCGATGAACCATCCGATAACAAATAATGGTTTGAGTTTGAGTAACCTATTAAATAATTATTTATATCCAAAATGAAAGACTATCATTATCACTAGTTATGGATTATTACTTGTTTACTTGTCTAAAATGATATTAATAATAACACTCACATAATAATTATCAGTTCATTATTTCCATTATTATTCGGTTATAATGGTTATCATTATATACAAAAAAACAATATTATGCAATACACACAACGAAAAACGTACGTAATATTAATAAAAAAAAACATTAAGGCAATGATTTTTTACATTAATTTTGCTCCGATGCTCAAAATCATTACCACAATGCTTTTAAAGTATTACTCAATTACAAGGACGTAATATTAATGCTTGGCGGACATTGATTTTAATCAGGAAGATCTCAAATAAAAGTACTGATATTAATGACCATTGACATGGATTAATGTCCTAGTACATTAATTCTATGCCCAGTAAACATCAACCAATTAATAAATTTTTATCAATTAACAATTAAAGAACATTATCCCAATCAACTAATATACATTAATTAATGATCTGTTAGCATTATCATAATGCAAAGAAGCATTACTAGTAGGCCAGAAAAGGGATAGATAGAGGATGGAATTTTAAGTCGATTGAAAAACGGCAAAGACCATTCGACTTAGAATCCCATCCTCTATCCACCTCTTTTCTGCTGTCCTTAACTTTTGAGATACCCTGTATATGTATATGTATGTATATATATATATATATATATATATATATATATATATATATAAAAATTATTACACTTACCTTAAGTTTTAACATTAAATCAATTTTTTTGTTGATCAGTTAACAAAAAGAGCTAGAAATATGTAAAAAAAATTATTAATAATTATTACTATTAATATTACTTATGTGGTGATGTTCTCTTTAGCCAGTTCCCTTTACAGAAATTTCCAAACATTTTCTACAGGGTTTATGTCCGGGCCACCGCAAAACTGGAACTGGAACTTAACATATTTCTAGTCCTTTTTGTAAATATTATGAAACTAAAGATTAATATAAAAAAATAATAAAAACCCTTGGTAATTTAAAATCCTTATATTTATTAGAAAAAAATTATGAAACATAAATAAACCTTAACTTTTTAATATTGTCTTACTTACATTCTAATTTATATTTCATATAATAATAAACCTAAACGCACAACAATCGGGATGGGAGGGCAAGCACGTCGCAACAGGATTAACAGGAATACTAAACTGTTGTTAAATTGTTTTCTTACTTGCACTTTTAGGTGGTGGGAAACAACAGGGCCTAATATTAATGTATTTAGACATTGGCTCAACGTATTTGGCGATAAAGTTATGATTTGTTGTATTATTTAATGTGTTAGGGCATTATATTTTGCTAAGGGTACCTACATAAGTTGATGTATATATAGGCATTAGTGTAATAATTTTAGATTATTAAATTATACCATTTAGAGTATTACTCTATTAAGCCTTGACATTAATTTTATCACTGAGCAATGATTAACTAATGTACTCTAGGTTATTGATTTAATATAAATAATCATCGTATTAATGTAAAATATCATTGTCTTAATGTATTTTGGCTAAAAAATAATACAATTTTTGCACTAGGATAATGACCAGGCAGACATTGTGACAATCCAATAATACATTAACTCATATTTTTTAAGCATTATCATAATTATTTGATTGCATTAATACTATGAAAAGGACATTATCGTAATGATTTTGCACTTAATGATCGTAGGACATTAATATCAGGTACGATATTTTTTTCTGTGTAGTTAATAAATTGCATTTAATATTTACATAATTTATTGTGTTACAGTGGTTTAAAGAACTTTATATTCAATTAATAAATTAATTTGTTTTCATAAAGTAAGTTAATAATTTTAAACTAATAACTCACTTCCTTAACTTGTGTAACTTACAAATTGTACTTATAAATCCCAAGTATAATAAGAACATATAAGGTTACTACAGAAAGTTGCGTTTTATGTTAAATTATTTACTTTGCGGGTTTCCTGAAGTTTAAACAGAAAATTAATTAAATGAAATTTCTAGGTACTTATTAAAATTAACAAATATTATTTCTTCCCACAAGTGAGAATATTATTATTGCAATTAGTATACCTAAAGTCTGTTATGCTTTAATTTACAAAAAGTTCTTTTACTACAAAATAAAACTGATTTTAGGTGCTTGTAAAAAATAACTATTTTGTAATAAAAAAACCTGTTGTTACAGATTCCTAAAACTTTAAATACTACCCTATAGGGTATAGTAACCAGACTGTTTAATGTAAACAAAATGCAGAATCCACAAATTATATTTAAAGAAACGAATGTAATTGTGTTAGATTTACTTTCAGTAAAACCTCAACTTTATGCGAAGGAAAATGAAACATTAATTCGATGAAAATAAATAAACAACATTGTAATTTTAGACGAATATGCAATGTTGAACTGTATTTACATAAAAGTAAGCGCCGCTATTCTTTATATTCAATATTAATAACTTCAGAAGAAGAGTCACAAAGTATTGTCCAAAAAGAGACACGATGTCTTTTTATAACAATTTCCTATACAAAGACTAGATATTAATCCCATGTATCATGTGCCAAAAATACGAAAAAGCTCTCTTTTTACTTATTTATTTATTAAACTAAAAGTCATATGAATCAATAGAGAATCAATAGAGATCAAACCATCGAGTATCTTCGGGTTCGGGTATTTCAATTTGGGTAATAGTTTTGAAGGTGTTTAATATGGTTCATTAAATTAATATTTTGGGACATAATAATTCCTATTGATGTATAGAATGGGGGACACGGAATTTCGAACAAAATCAAGGTATAAACAAAAATTAAATCTTTATTTTGAATTATATTTTGCTTTTGTTGAGCCATACGATCCAAGCCCTTTTCTTGGATTTATTGTTAGTAGGTTAGGGGAGGATTTAAATAATCCTGGAATTCTTTTTAAGGGATTCCACATGTCCTATATTTAAATCTGATTGGTTTTTTATATATTTATCGAAAATCGAAATAATATAAATACTGTTAACATACATAACAAGGCTTAAAGAAATTAAAGTAAATATAAACCAATGTTGTAGTTTTTTTTAATAAATATATATATTTTTTGTTAATTTTACAATGGGTCACGATTTTGGATATTGATAACACCGGTCTACAAAACGTAACTAACATTAAATTGTTGAAACAAATCTTATAATTGCTTCATAACGTCAGATTGGAAAAGTTAAAAAAACTTGCGCAAAATAAAAATTCTCGAGAAATTTGTATTAAATGTTTGTGCATAATCATCTCAAACAGTATAAGTTTCAAATCCCTGCCACTTAAATGAAATTTTGTTTAAATTATAAATTTTATCAAATATTCTATTAAACAAAACTTTTAGAATTTTTTTCTTTTAAGTTTTTATTTATATATTTTTCTTACAAAAAATACACTTGCATAATTTATTTTACGACGCACGGCTTATAAAGTGTTTATTATTTTAAGTTTAAGTTTAAGTTTTATATAACCTATTATAGTATAACCAACTTTTCCTAAAATTTAAATTTAAGCTGCAAGGAAAGTTGGCTCGATCGAAATGTGAAAATAATTAAATAAAAAATTCTTCGTCAAAACTGTCTTTGGATAAAATTAACTTTAAAATAACATTAAAACACAAACTTGAACTGAAAAATATATTTGAAATTTTTTGTTCTTTATTTTATGCATTGCAAAAAATATAATCCACTTAAATAATAATATTCGCATAGTTATAACTGTATAATTCGTTTATAAGTATATGATTGCACAAGAAATTGCATGATAGAAGTTTCTCCAAGTTTCAGAGCATATCTAACAGCAATGAAAATGACTAGAATTTTGGCGTTGCTAAACACTGTTACATAACAATAATGCCATACAAAATTGCTCATTATACTTAATACTCGTCATGCTCATTATAAAATGACATTTTTAACTGTAGTTTCAAAAATAATACGCAGTAAATAAAGAAAATTGTTATTTATTAAATTTTATTGAATTATTTATTGTTAAAAGTGACATTTGTGTGCAAAATAGTATATTAAAGTACAAGTTGCAGAAGGCCACATATTCTCGCACGAATTCGAAATTTGGCCTCGAGCGACGAAGGAGCGAGTGGACGAACGAATGAGTGCGAGAATAGCCTTCTGCAACGTGTGATTTATACTATTTTCTCGATTTTAACTTTTATTTAGGTTTTTTTAATTGTTTTGTGGTCGTTGTTAGTTAGGGGATTTTTCTCGCAAAATGTCAGTTGGCAACACAAAATGACAATATTTGTTATCCTGCACAAGTACAACCTGAACTGCACTTTTTTACATTCAACTTAAAATTTTGCATTAAAATGCATTGTTGGAGCAAACTTAATATTACAAAAACAATAATAAAGGCTTCATTTTCAATAAAAGTAATGAATTTGAGGTTATTAATCAGTTTGACATTTTGGGGGTACCAATACTTAAAAACTAAATGTTACCAAAAATCGTTTAAGAATGAGCTTCATTCTTCAACGATTTTGCGTGCGAGAATATGACATTCTTACATAAAAATCGAGAAAAATGTTTTAACCTTATTAATGCCATTTAATTTTAACAAACGATTCAATTGTTTTCTACAAGTTTTAAATATACAAGGGTGAGTGAATGACTTCTTGCAAAACAATAGAAAACGCCTTCCCTTGAAATGAATCATGCACTGGCAGAAAACTATCAAAACTGTATGAATCATATTTAGCTCCCAACAAGCACCATATTCGTCAAAGCAAAAATAAAACTGTGTGTGAGAATATGTACAAAAGTGATTTCGAAGATTTATTTAATGTTGGTTTCTTCAAAAGCAAAGAGAACATTTTTGAATTAGCATGAGTACTACTCATTATTTTTTTTTTAATTATCTGGATTTTGCTTACTATTATCATTTTATCCAAAGCATACAAATAAAAGTAAATATAATATAAAAACAATATGTAATTTTAATTTTTAAGTTTTCTGTTAAATCCTTCTGTTTAATCTTTCAATAAACGTTATTATTATTATTATTATTATTATTATTATTATTATTATTATTATTATTATTATTATTATTATTATTAATATTATTATTATTATTATTATTATTATTATTATTATTATTATTATTATTATTATTATTATTATTATTAAAATTACTGTGTTGCCATGTGGTGCAAAAACCTAAATCCACTGATAAGCTAAATCAGTTGATATAAATTAATCAACGCTTCTGCATACGGCCCTGGGTGATTTGAAACTTTTGACTAAAGTGAAAAATAGTGTTCGTCTTAAAACTATTCATGATTTATGATTAACAATCTTCATAAAGTCAATATTATAAGCGTATAAAATAAAGTTTAACATTAAATACAGAATAAATATTGAATGTTCGGTAAATTTAAAACGGTAAAAAGAAATTTTGACCTCACCAAAATTTACGGAATAAATTTTTGACGGAATATCAAAATTTATTTATCCAAAGGGATAATAATAGAAGAAGAATCAACAATATTTTGCGAGTTATTGAATATAAAAACAAAACAAAATGATTTTCCAAAAGTGCAAAAAAATTAGGTTTTTGGTCTACATTGGATCTGGGGTATAGGTATATAAAAATGTTTGGTAAAAAAACAACATAATTACAGAAAAAAAAAATAATATTTAGGGCTTTAGAATAAAAGCAAAAAGTTCGTATTTAAAGTATTAAGTTACAAAAGACAAAATATAACTTTTATTATTTTTAACAATAAAAATAATATTCTGTTCCTTATTTCTTAATATTGTAGGTAAGGAATTTTTGATGATCAGGGCAGCTGTACCGTGATAAGTTTCTAAGGTCATATTTACAATATAAATAAAATATCATTTTCATTTTTCAAAAATAATAAAATTAATATTTTGTCTTTTATTACTAGATATTCTAGACAGGACATTTTAGCTTAGCATGGTAGAGTTGCACTTATACCCCTTTTATTCTAAGGCCATAAATTCATTACTTGAACCTTTAAAATAGATTTATTAATATTATAATTGCCATACAGGAATGTTTATTTATCGAATTTTCCAAAAAATTGGTTCTTTAATTTAACACCTCATTGAAAAAGTCACAATTGTATGACTGAAATATTACGCAACACAATAAATAACGATTCGACTAAGTGCGTGGTCCACAAAATCGTTTAAATTAATAAACTCAGAGGATCGATTAACTTTTAGGAAGAAAATCCTCGTTACTAGTTAGAACAAGTATCGATTATCGCCATAAAAAATTTAAATTTGATTAACATTTGACTGTTGGAAATTACCATAATTAAATTAGCTCACGCTATTCGGTAATTTATCTCATTTACTCCAAATTAAACCTATTGTTTTCAACTTTTTCATAAGGATACTTATACAATGTTGACCTACACGAATAAAATTTAGGAGAAACAGCTTTTTAAAATTAAAGTTTTATTCATTAACTATTATATCACAGTAATTGGTAAACAGGGTGGCTATTTAAAAACAAGCAAAGCAATGGACTTTAAAAGATATTAAATAACCTTCACAAGAAACACTTGATGTAGCCACCCCAACTCAATTTTTTTAAATGGCAACACTCATTAGAAAGATCTTAAAAATTGCTATTTAACAGTACTAAACAAAATGTTTTTTAAAAATTCATCCCATATAAAGTAGAACACATAATATATTGTTGTTGTCATTCCAAAGTAAAAACTTCTAACCAAATATTAATAACATAACAGGAGAGTTTTCGAAAGAACAGACTAATGAGATTTGCTCAGTGGTAATTGCTTCCTCTGTACCACTAATTACTTCGGTTGTGTATTACCAAATCAAATTATTCATCAAAGTTCCTCTAGAGAATCTTCATTAGAAACATTAAACCTATTACAGATATATATTACACCGTGTAAGCATATTTTAACGAAAGTGCTTCTGGTCAATAATTTAATTAATGAAATGTAATTATGCCGCCGATATCGCAATATTGATTTTGCCAGAAATTTTCAATAAGTTAATTATTACATTTATTAATAAAGTTAGAAGCGTTTTATCATTCAGCCACTTTAGGTTCACTAAAAGTTTTCGTAGGTAGACGCTAAACAGAGAAACCATAACTTTTAACTATGCCTATTACAGTAGTTTACAATTTTCCAACTTTTTAAACTAAATTTTTTAAAGAAAGTTATAAAAATCTATTAAAGTGCATTTTAAGGCTATGCATAGATAAAACTTTACTGTGTTTACATTTAGCATAGTTAAAAAAAACATTGTTGCTCAATTGCATTGGGAATATTATTTCTTTATTATTTTCATATACCTACTAATTTTGCAAATTTAAATAATGCAGATAAAAATAAACAATTGTAATAAATTGAAGAGAAAAACACAATAACCATTAAAAAAGGCCACAACATGCGATTTAAAATTGTCCCGTTAAGTAATAAATAAATTCACGTTGACGCCGTACAAATATAGAGGGTCTAAATCCCAATAAATTATGTTTTATTATACGAAATAGAGTGTAAAACATGGAAAATAGAAGTGTATGTTTGTGGGTCGAACAGTGCATAAATATTCGTGTTAAACAGTGCTAAAATCAATATAACCACTGGGTAACATATGAACAGAAGCCGAAAAGAATTTTCGGATTCGGACGGTTTACATCCGTTTTCGTTATTTAACGCACTATAAACTTCAATTTTTGTTATATAAGGCCCATACACTACATTTAGAGATATGAAACGACGGCTCGCCAGCGCACCACCACTCAAAAAATAAAAGCTCACCTTTTCAAATGTATATTTTTATACCCGACAACACATGTTCTGTAAAATGTACTTTCCCCATTTTCGCCGAAACAAAGCTTTAATATACTCCCAGACCATTTGTATCCACATGCAAAAACACATAAATTAAAATGTTTTTTGTATCTGTTTCCATTTTTTGTCAACCTTTTGTAAATACCATGGTAGGTAGACAGGCAAATGAAGGAAACAGAAAGATAATCAAAAGTGCCATTAGAAAATAACAGAATAAGCACTGAAATTGCATTACTAGACTGTTGAAAATATCTGTGGTGTAAAGAGTAATCTTAAAATGGTGTCAAAATCCAACACCAAGGGGTGTTAATATAAACACCATGAATTATGGTTTAAAATGTTATATACAGCAAACACCAAAACGGTGTTTATCTAAAAATATTTGAGAAGTGCACCTGCACAGAAAAAAAGGAATAGTTCATTTAACTATATTAATTTAGTTGACCCATAAGTATTTATTTAAATCAACTGTGGGAAGGTTAATATAAACAAATATTAGTTTGACGGTACTAAACCAGATAGTTATTTTATTTTTTTTAATTGGTTAAATTAACCCAGAAAACTTTAGTGAAACCAACCCGCTGTATGGTTCAGTTTACTAAATATGTTGTTTGTAAAATAAGAGTTACTTCTCTGTTAAAACGATTAAAACAATTTGCCGTGCATTCCTGGTTGCATAGTGTGTACCGATCGCGGCAAAGGCAGTGTGGATCACGTGATGTTCTTAAATCTCGCCTCTGTTGACTTACATGAAGAGTATATAAGCTCAGGTAGTCCTTTGCTTTGGTGTGACACTACAAGTTGTTCTATACTAAAGAGACCATAAATAGGTGGAAACAGCTGTCAATACTTTTTAAGTTGGTGGAACGCACAAAAAACATTATCTCTAGCGAGTTGAAGGTTTAATTTTCTGGAATAATACCACTGGTAATATACTTGTAATGCGTTTCCTTTTTTTTTCCTTTTTTCTGTGTAGTATGTAGTACTGTTCAAACGTTATTTACAAAAAAATTGAACATTTCAGACAACCTGTAAACCTGAGGAGAGCCATTTAAAAATTAAAAGATCAACATACTGTAAGCGTTCACACCCCCCCAGCAAAGAATCTGTAAAAAGTTACACCCCAAGTGATAAATGAAATATAACACCACGGCAAATGTTATATTAAATTACGACAAATAAATAAAATAAATACTTACGGTAATATAGCTCATTAATTTAGTAACCCACGGTACTTGTGAGGTGTTGTATTCATGGGGAAAGTATTTAAAAGGGAAATAAAAAATACAATAAATAAAAGGCAATAAGTTACGTTTGAACTCAGGTCAAAAACCCGGAAGGCTCCCGTTTATTTTTTATTTAGTATCGCTCATAAAACCTTCCAAAATGAGGGATTATGGGAGTGAGTTACACGTATAAAATATTTACAATTTATAACAAACAATAATGATATTTATTTGGATAGAGCAACAAAAATAACCGCAACCCAAACGACATTTAACTTAGTGAACTCTGAAAGAAAAGGACTTCCTACGAACCGTTTAAAACCCACACAATATCTCCTTACTGCGACTACAACCCAAATATAAATAAATATATAAATAACATTAGATAAATAATACCTCATACTAGAGCTTGGCTCTCGTTTTTCATTTTTAATTTTTATCTTCGCTTTTTGCTGATTTGTTTGTTTGTTTATTTGTTTGTTTGTTTGGTGAAAGTAGATTGAGTCTTAGTCTCTATTTTTGTATTTTAAATTTAACTTTATTCATCAAGCATTCCGTCTGCAATAGGCCTCCATCATCCAAATAAAGTTTTTATATTTATTTACTGTTGAATTTAAGTTTACCATTACATAAATTTTTCATGTAATATTTATTAGAGTTCAGGCTCAATAAACTGTTGGAAAAGGAGTAAATAATTATCAGGCCCGAGATCGCTTCAACTGCAGGTCCGCCATTGTCTATTATGCCTCATTTGTCGGCAAACTTTAATAGATTAACAAATACCATAAAACAATATATCATTTTATGGTAAAAATATACTATTCCATGGCAACTATTACCTATAGGTAATCAAAATGACACAAATAACAAAAACAATGTAACCGTGACCCAACCAGATAAATCCAACCGACCGGCCCCTGGTAAAATTTACAGGATAGTAATTCAAGATGGGCTTGCCGCATCATGGACCCCACGGGCAGTGGATAAATTAAATGTCGTTATCGCACAATTACTGTTGCTACTCACTCCAAAACGTATTACCAAATAATTTAATATGACTGGTAAAATTACTAGTTACGTGACATAAATGAGAATCCGCGAGTACAATTTAATAAATCCCGTATTTAAGAAAATCGATATTTAATACACTTAATTTACACAGCGTTTATAGAAAATCCCCTTTTGAAATATTTATTAAAATTAATTAAATAATCTTAAGTACTGTCCTGACATTTAGCTTAATTAAATCGAATACGGTCCTGCCTATTTTAATTTGATAAAAACCCCGTAAATTCTTGCTCTTTTAATTTGATAAATACTCGTTAAAAATCCCTGCATTTTATTAGATAAAATACACGTACCAATTGTTTATAACTTAGAATATAAATTATAATACGAAATACCTAGTTTTAAACGTAAATTTTACAGCGTGGTTTGTTTTAAACGGCAGCCATTACAGCTGAATAGATCGAACGATGACGCCAAGTCAATTGATCGATTATTTATCTTTACACAAGGTATTTGTGTAAACCAATTATACCAAAATGCTCGTGAATATTTATACTACAATAATTTAGTTATTTTAAATGTACAAACCTACAAATTCCAACACTTTTCTGCACACACAATTTTTTATAACCCTTGTCGCTGCTCGGCTCTGCTTCAATGCTCGAATGCCTCTTCTCCACTGCCTGTCACTTGCGTCTAGCATTCTTTCCCCCTACCTTTTCCCACTTAATCAGGAGAGTTTTTCTAACCAATGGCACGCTACCTTTTATATGTCACTTGTATTTCCGTTGCGCTAAATTTAAATGTTAGTTTCATTTACATGGCTTTTTGAATGCATTTATTTTAAACAATTAGGATCGTAATAACCCACGGATTGTTTATTAGGGGGGGTATTTGCAGATCTCCTCAATACACTTACCAACCATAATGGTATTCAGATTTTAATACCAAAGAAATAAACAAAATACTAATCCTCTTGCTAATCTACAAGGTTTTTGTAGAACTCGTGTAACCTTAAAGCACTGCAACAATTTCTGCAAGTGGTTGCTATTATATGAAAGTATATTTTTCTACATATATACCACTATGTTAAAATATCAAAAGAAAATGTCATTAAATATAATAAAATATTCGGTGAAAAAGCATATTCCAAAGGTTTTTTATGTCCCTATATATTAGGAAAGTTAAATTTAAAATCTCATTTTTATTCGCGCTCGAGTGAGGTTTCAAGATTCGTGTAAATTATCTGCTTCACTAGGTAGTTAGGCAGTAATACAAAGGAAACTTTAAAATGTTTTTTTTATTTAAAACAGTTAAATAAACCCTAGATCTGTCGGAATAAATAAAGCATCGATATTTTCGAAATGGATTAAAAGTTTTTTCGTCTGCGGTCGAGTAAGAAAATCCGATTGTCGTTGAACGCACCGGGATTCAATTTACGAAACTAGAAATATATAAATATTATTTTTTTATTTTATATGGACTAAAAAATCGTTTTTGTATTTTAAAAGCACGTAATTTGATTTTTTCTTTTTAAAATTTATTTTTAACAATTATTATAGATATTTATTTGCCAACTTTAATTTTATAGTTTTATTTATTAATAAAGGTTATTAATACGTTAATCAAATTGTGTCTGTTTGACATACAGTGCACTTTATTTACGAACAGTCATAAAGTAGTTAATAACTAAGCAATAAAATCTCTTATTATACAAAGTTTTCCTTAATTATTTTTTAATTCTAAAAAAATATTTATTTTAGAAAAATATTTCTTATATTTCTTTAAATTAAACTTTAATATATTTTATATCTTTAGAATATAATATTACATTATTTTTTTCATGCGTATAACAATTTTCATATAACACTTATCACAACCTGTATATAAGGAAATAGAGCAGCCCAAAAATTTTCGAAACCCAGGAAAGATCCATTTAAATAATTACATAAAATGCCTAGAGCATGTTCGCAATCCCTTTAACTTTAAATGGAATGTGGTTTAAACTGAACATCAATTAAAAGTTAATTTAATTTCTTACGGGTTAATTATTTATTTTTAATTCTGTTTAATAAGTGGTTTAAAATATAATGTTTTTAAATCAGATAAAGAGTAAAATATTTAAAGGAATTAAGCATATTTTAAAACTTGAAACAATAATTGTATATTAAGTATCAAGTATGATTTTTAGTCACGAATTTTAAGTCTAAAATAGTTTTATTTAAACGAGTTGCATACTAGACTTTTTTACGAAAAATATTATTATATTATCCAAAAATGATTTAAATTAAATATTTGTATAGAGCGACATCTATAAAACAATAGAGTAACTTCAAGTTAGTAACTTGACATGTCTCAAATGCCATTAATTAATGGTCGATGCATTTTATACCATCGTAAAACGTCATAATTGTGAAAAGTTATATTGGGTTTTTCATGATTTTTGTTAAAAAGCTATTTCTGTTCATTTAAAACCTAGCCTCTTCCTTTCTAAACAGTTTCCACATCATAAATACATAAAATTAAACCCCTAATGTTTTGGTTAAATTTATAATGTGAATCACTGTGAGTAGTTTGGTTATTTTTTAAATGGATTAAAACTTTTTTATCCTGCGGTCGAGCAATTGTCGTGAAACGCATCGATTCTGATTACGAAATCCATTGAAGAGTGGCGAACTGGCAAAGTTAGCGATAGCACTTGTTACTTCAGAGATTACCGAAATCCGCAGCCTTCGATTCCGTAATCTATTTTAGTATTAAACTATTAAACGAATCGGTTGTCTCAATCGTAATCACAATCCCTACAAAGACTTAAACAACTTACTGCTCCGAATTTGGAGTTAAAATTTAATGAATCGGAGAAACCGACACATAGAGGGGCTGAAAATAAATCAACTTTTGATTTCTTAATGCGCTCTTAACAAATGTTTATCACTAAACAGATACTTTTTGGACAAAGAGCAACTAATTTGTTTTATACATTTTCAAAAATACACACAAGGGGGTGCAGTTGTGTTTTAGGTGCTTTAAGCTGAAGTTTATCGACTAAAAAAACTCTTTTGGATCAAATCGTGATATTTTCAGAATTAAAGGGTCTCGAATTTCTTTAATTTTAAAACTCCATCCTGAAAATAATTATTTTATTTTAGAGCTCTTCAATAAGAAGTCCTCGTACAATTTCATGCTTTTGATCATTGACGTTGTATGCTTACTTTAATTTTTAGTCACATGTGCTATTTTAGAATGACTTTATATTTTTTAAATACAAGTTAATCAATCTTTATAGTATCAAAATAAAAATGGTGGGTTTAAGAATTTATGAATATAAATACTGCATTTAATGAAATTCCAAAGTGTAAGGTTCAATATAAGTGATATTTTTGTGCATTGGGTCTACAATTCTCCATAAAATAGTTTTAACTAAACAGGATTTTTAAAAAAAATCTAACTTCTCTATTATGAAATAAGAACATCTGTATCAAAGGTAGGTTAATGTATTAGAACAAAAAATATCATCTAATTTTGTATTTTAAGGTTAGAAAAATCTATTTTGACCAAAATAAATAAGTGGATTATTTGGAAGAGTGTGTTAATATGGTCATAAATAAATATAATAAATAATTATTAAATATGGTTCAAATTAAATTGAAGCTTTTATACTTCTAACGACAAAACTTGTGCATACCTCTCGGCATACCCACTTTAAGTTAGATTATAAGAAAACAAACAATTTTTAGAGAAACGCAATGTGAAAATATTTAATACTTCCATGACATGTGATTTATTAAAATATTTAAGTTATAATGATTTTTTGATGTAGATCAAATTCAGTCGAAGCTTTTTAACTATTTGTATTGACAAAACTTTATGTAGGTACACTTTAAGTTGGATAAGAAAAACTACCACATTTTTAAATACCATATTATACTGTCTTTTAAATAATCCAAAATACTTATTTATTTTGGTCAAAATAAATTTTTCTAACCTTAAAATTACAAAATTAGATGATATTTTTGTTATAATATATAAACCTACCTTTTATACAGATATTCTTATTCCATAATAGAGAAGCTAGATTTTTTTTTAATAAATGCTGTTTAGTTAAAATTATTTTATGGAGAAAACCAGATATTTGGACCAAACGCACAAAAATATTACTTATTTGGCACCATACACTTTAGAATTTCATTAAATGCAGTATTTATATTCTTAAATTCTTAAACCATCCATTGTTATTGTAATGTTATAAAGATTTATACATTGTTAACGCCTAAACATATTATTTCTTTCGTTGACTATACTTTGACAGATACATAACCTGAAAAGCCTTAAATGCCAAATTTTCAAAAGACTGCGTTCCGTACGTGGTCACGTGGTGGGACTTTGAGGTGTGGAGCATAGTACATCGTTTTAAATCAATTAATAGGAGACAAATATAAATATCACATAGAAAGTTTATAAAATTAAAATGGGGTTAATTAATAAATAATAAAAATAAAAATAAACCATAAAAAATGGATATAAAATAAATGATAGATAAGATAGAAGATTAAAGATGGATGGAAAATATAAAAGATGAAAGATTGCAAGATGTAAAAGAAAGATCTAAATCAAAATCATGGTAGATGATAAATTGTGGATTGTGGAAGGTGAAAATCTAACGGTGGAAAATGGAAGATAAACAAATATTTAACAAATTTAACGTTTTTTATAAAAACATTGATCTGGGTAAAATGTAAATTATTAAAAATATTTTTTGGTTAAAACTCATTTTTTTTAATAACAAAATAATTTACTTGTGCACATTTTTTTAACAAACGTTTTTTAAATCTATCAAATCAATTTTAATAGCATTACGTTTTTAGAAAATTCACTTTTGTTTCTCCTTCGAATAAAAGACTTGGTAGAAGTAGGATAGTGTGATAGTGGTATCAGTAAGGATAAATTGTTTTCGCCAGGCTTTTCGATAATTTAATTAACAATGAACCAATTAAATTTAAAGTATTACCCATCTTCTATTTTCTTAGGTAGATTTCTACCAACTATTTAAAGATATAAATTACTTTTAATTTGGTAAAGTTTACTTAATAGTTTTCCAAGCATTTTTAATGAAACGACAACTGCAATTTCCAACTTTATTTCCTTTAAAACTTACTGCACATAGAATTTTTTTTATTTATTAAACTTTTTTAAAAATATTTTGGATAGTTAATGGTTTTCCATAATAATTATTAACTTTAAATTTTAAATCAAAGGGTTTTAGGTTTTAATGATTTTTAACCATAATCACAATATTTCCATATTAACAAAAGTACAAGTATACGCTCTTTAAAACCAACTAAAAATTGCTAATTATTTTGGATACTTAAAGCTTCATCCCTATAATTGCAACGTGAAAAGAATATAATTATAAACTTGCCGTTCAATACGAATACCCAGCCCGAAAACTAATTAGTGAAAACTGTCGAAGCCAAACCGCACAAGTAGGCATTGTGTGCTATCATTACCTCATCCACGTAGGCAGGTACAGCAATTACGTCAAATTGGCCGAATGTACAGTTCCTCTCTCTGCACACTCGAACAAACTTAAAGACTAAGCCATTAAGGGACACTTCTGGATGTCGTAGTAATGTAACTCGATATCTTGAAATTCGCTATACCCAGAGCAATTATGGCATGTTTGTTTTGAGGTAAGGTTTATTAGATTCATGAATATCCATGTAATAATTTACATTTGCCTAATTAATAGTTTATACCTTTTTCTCGCTAACTAAATGTTTTAGTATAAATTTTACCAATCATTTGTAAAGATGATAGATGAAAGGTGGAAAGTAAAATTAAAGAAGAGATAAAATATTTAAAATGAAAAAAAAATTAGAGGTGAAATATGAAGATAAAATTTAGTACTCAAAAATCAGAAGATAAAAGCTACTTTGAAGAAGATAAAAGAAGACACAAGATTTAAAATGAAAAATGGGAGAATATTGGTGGTGTATATGAACGATGGGAGATGAAAGATGGTAGATGAAAGAAGAAATATAAATGAAAAATAAACAAAAATATTATATTTGTAAAGATGGAGAATGGCAGATAAAAGGGGAAAAGTGAAATAATAACTCTTAAAGATAAGAAATAAAATACTTAAAATGGAAGATAAAAAGAAAAAATATTGAAAATGAAAGATGATAGAGTATATTTTTATAATTTATTAGTATTTTGAAACATAAAATAGTTTTTACAATACCTATATATGTTATTAGTGATACACCAGAACTATCTCCTTCAACGAAATGACAATTATATCGTACCCTGTATTGATGAGCTTAACAGTACACTTTGTGGATTTGTAAGTTGGAATTCTTAAATTGATAAAGACAGAACACACACAATAAAAATTATTTAGGTACAATGAGAGCAAGTATTAAAGTTAATTATGCAGAAGTTGATATTAAAAAGGACACTATCTTTAGTGTGATGTTTTTCATAGACAGTTTCTGCTATTAAAGAATCATTATCCGTTGATTTCATCAGCTGCTTGGAAATTTTAAGTTTCTTGGTAATTGATTGTTCAGTAAATGCTGAATATTTCCAGCCCCCAAATTGTTTCCGCTAACATACTAACGATCTCCTAAAGAAATGCCCTGTGTATCATTCAGAATTCTCCAAGTTTAAAAATTTTGCAATTTCTTGTGTAACTTCTCCTATTTTGTGAATTCCTACATGCTGTTTTGTGCATTTGCCGTTTCTGTAGTCTACAAAGGGTCAATTTTGAAAATTGTCGTAGTGCGGTATATTTTCTATACAGAGCACAACTCTTGAAAGGAGGATCGTCTTTCGTAATAATGAATTTTCGGGAAGATTTTTTTGTGTTTTGTAGTTTCACAATTCTTCAATTTTATGAATTGTCAAGGCAAATAATTATAATATAGATAAAGAATACAAACATTTCCAAATATTGTTTTTTATTTCTTTACCAAAAACATTTCAATTTTTATGAGAGAATCTCCCCTTAAGTATTTGTGTCTCACCCAAGAAACATTCGGGTGACAATGGAGACGTGGCATATCGCAGATGGCACATGATTATTAGACCGTGCTTCCTTCGTCTTATTCTTCTTCTTCTTCTTCTAGGTGCTACCGAGACCACCTCAAAACGCCGTTGTTCGATAGCAATCTACCATGCACTTATTCCTCTGCTTTATACACTACCGGCTGCTATTGTGCATTACGGTGATCCTAATTGTTGACGATGCCGGGTACAATGTACAGTATAGAACAAAGACATCTTACGTACGATGAAATGAGATTTTTATGGATTTGTGGGTATTAAATAGGGCTTAGGAATAAGTAAGAATTAAAATAACATTAAGGTTTTTTAATATACATTACAATATAATTTATTATGCCGGCCCTTCAGACAGGGGCAGATCTAAAAAAATATTTTGTTCTGAAATCTTGCCTCCACATATCTTGTTTTTCGGTGAGATTATGAAATAATATTCGTAGCAATAGAAGAACAGGAAATGCTAAGAAATGTAAAGTTGAATCGTTCATTTAAGACAATGTATTTAATTCTACAGCAAGTAATACTGGTCTCCACATTCGAGCTTTGAAAAAATTCTTAAACGTCTGGATTGATGGCATCTATACTTTCGCAGATTTCCCATGTTCGTTTGGTTCCACTGATGGTGGAATATTGAACCTCTTTTAGAAAGCGTAATTAAACTGCTTATATTTGTTTCTATAACTAGATGAATGTCAAAAGTCATTTATGCCCTAAAGATTTCCGAAATCAGTTTCTTTAACAATTGCACATTTTGGAGATTTTTTATATATATAAATAGGTTTCAGATACATTTTAGTTTTTCATATTTATATATTGAAAAGGTGCTAAAAAATATTAATAAAAAGAAACTGGCAAAAAATAACATCCATTAAAGCCATAGAAAAACTTAAAACTAAACTACGTTGTGGCAGTTTACTCACGGTTGCAGACCAAATGGTTTTACTCTTATTATACGGGGGACTATAAATGTACATACATTTAAAGCAAGACTTAACTACAACAAGTTAATGAAACGCCGTAAAAACAGACTGGACCGGCAAAGAATTGTGTAATGAACGACAATAAAGTTTAAAACTTGACTGGCATAAAATCACCGTATCCAAAAAACAAGCATACAGAACAAAGAGCACCACTAATTGAATGGTTCATTTTAAAAGTACATAGGTTTTTTATTGCTTTGATGATGTGAGATTTTACAAATTTTAATAATTGGGGCACACAGTGAACTGTTAAGCTTATGGTCTCATGATACAGAAAAAAAAGTTATAATGAAAAAAAAATTTATTAAAGGAATATAAAACCCTAATTTGCTCTAACCGAAAAAAAGTTCAGTAAAAAGAACAAATAATAGGTCAAAGATATAAAATTAAGTATGATACTAGCATATTTTTTTAAATTTGGTTACAAAGCATAAAGTATTAAATACACTTGAACAAAAATTAAACAAGAAAAAACACTATAAACGGTTGCCTTAAGTACCTACTTCCGACGCAATCCAGAGAATTTTTTTCAACTGTTGATGAGATGAGTTTGGCTCATCAGAATATTTTTAAGACCAAACTTTAACAAATAATGAAGACAAGTGCTTAAGTTTGATGGACTGTCTAAACTATTTTAAGTGACGCATCATGATGGCACCACAAAGAATAGTCTAAAACTTAAACAAAATTTAATTTAACAAAAAACCCTTTTTAACCCTTTGCGGGCAGAAGTATTTATTCAAGAAAAACTAATTAATGAAGTGATAATAAAGTTGTTGAAATAAAAAAAATATAAATTCTTCTTGAACTCTAAAGTAATAAAAAATGGTGGTTTTTAAGGAGACTACTAGGCCTGGCACAAAATTATTCAAAGGAATATGCATTTCCTTTTCCACACTGTATGAAATGTTTTAATTGTCATCTTCTCCATCTTACTGCATTGTTTTCTTCTTTCTTCTGACATTGAATCCAATATTGGATTCAATATCAAAAGGAGTTTCTTTGATCAAAGTATTAAAAGCAACCCAGAGATCGTGAAAAGTGAATCTATTTTTTTCAATAGAAGAAAAATTCAATCTAGTGTTTTCTACATCTAAGTAATTATTTTTTTTAATAATATTTTTTACACACAAACAATAAAAATAAACATGGTTCATGATCATAATCATAATCTAAACCAAATTTTCTTTTCTAAATAAAGGATTTGAATAATTAAAATCCTATTCATATTTTAATGACGCCGTAGGTATTCGAACAATTTGAAATTTTGGTCCATCATTTAATAAGTATTTACTGATATTAAATCGCACACAGACAATGGAGTTTTCAAGGAACACTAATTCCAGTTTAAACATATTTTAATCAATTTCCGCATTGGTGTTATTCGCGCTTGATAAAATGTTACAGGCTTACAAGTTTCAACTTTATAAATAAATGATTTATGGTAAATATCGGTGTGCTTTAATATTAAAATTTCATTTTGCGAATTACAATGCCCAGGAAATACACATCAAATCCCAATGGTGAAACAAATGTCTTAAAATGTGATTTGGGTATACCTTTTTATTTTGTCGATGGACAAAATTAATTCAATATTCTTAAATTATTAAAATATATTAATTGTTAATTTAAATAAATTTTTATTCTCCCACCTTTTAAACTCTCATTACCAACGCCAATATTTGAAAAGTTTAAATGTACATTGTACTGACCTTTTGATTTTGCCGACAGTAAACTACATGTATATTTAACTGAGTAAACATTAAAAATATCAGTTTCACTCTAAAAAACTGCTTCTATATCGCATTTAACCGGTGATTAGTCCATTTTCAAGGGATACATTTCGATTTCGCCACAAAAGTTTGGCGCGCCGGTAATACAGATTCCCAAGTTACTAACTTGAAGTTATAATGGTTACTCTATTGTTTTATAGATGTTGCTTCATACACATATTTAATTTAAATCATTTTTAAATAATAATAGGTATTTGTAGACACTCATTTAATTAAACAGTCGCTCATGCCTAGTTAAAATTCGTGACTTAAATGACGTTTATCAAACTTAATTTTAATATTATTTTAGGTGTACAATTTTATGTCAAAAATAAAAACACTATTTTTTCTAAAAAGCAGAATAATAACTAGTCGATTTTGTTATTTAATCTATTGACTTGATTTTTTTATTCCATTTATTAACATTATTATATCTACTTTTGTAATTTAATGTTAATACAATTACAATTACATACAATTAAATATTAAGTCCTAACCTAAAAATGTTTGGTATTATTTTACAAGCAACTCAATCATACGGTAATAAAAAATGTAATTACATACCCCAAATTCTATTCAGACTAATAAATACAACCCTCTGTAAAAATGCCTCGTGGTGTGCTTTTTCGATCAAAACTAATCCTTAAATTTAATAAGGCCCCTAACAAGTTCGGTAATAATTTCCTTTACCGTATACGTGAACGCAGAAGGTCTCTAACGCAGCGTTGTCAAGTTTACTTTGCAAAATTCAAAGTTTTGTAATGTGCAAATATATAATAAAAAATATTATTTGTATTTAAAGGAAATTATACAAATTTATAAAAAAATTAAAAAGGTTAGTGTCAGCCAGAACAGTAAATAATATTTAATAGTAAATTATGTTTTAAAATAAAGACATTTATTGTTATTAGTATTATTATTATTATATTAACCAAAAACTAATTTTCAGGTTTTCCTAAAATCAAAAAAACCAAACCAAAAATCATATAAACTTACCTAGTTAAACGATAAAAAATACAAAAAATTATAAATTTAAAAGTTAATATAATTTTTTTTTAAATTACTATTCCTTATTGCTATATATACAGGGTGATTACGGTATTGTGATTTTATTTTTAAGGTGTGATTAAACACAGTAAAATAATGTTATTAACTCCTTTGCAAAAAATGGAAAATAGAGATATATGATTGTTTTTATTTTTTTTATGATTTTATTTTCACAAATTGTGCATTTTACGATTTCGAAGTTTCAAAACGTGTTCCACAAAAAATTTCAGATTTGAGAACAGAAAAATGTCAAAATCATTTTATAGCAAATACGGTGTCTTAGGAAGAATTTTGTTATAAAGATTTGCTTTACAAATTCTGTTGTTATTTTTACTAGATTTCTGATCAACATAACAAAACACTTCTTTTAAATCTTTTTTTTTCGTGTTACAAGTTTTCAATTATAGTATATTATTATTATTATCATTATTATTAGTTGCCATATTTGCTTGCCAACCCAAGATATCGAAAAAAGTTAGAAAATTGGGTCAAACAAAATTTCAACTAAATTTTGTCCAAAAATTGACTATAAAGTGATTCAAAAGTTTATAGGATTGTCTCCTTGGATCCATAGTTACTTATAAGGGATATATTTTAAATACATTATTATAGTGAACTCGAATAAATAACTTGAGAAAATGTTCACTTGATTTGAAATTTACTTACAAGAAAACCCCAAAAAAATAAATAAAAAATGATAGAAAGATGATAAAAATAGATAAAAACCATAAGCACTCTTAAACTTGGCAACGCAGCAGTGTTTTCTTTCTTTGGTAGTTTTAGCAAAATCCCTGGCCCTTAACAAACAAAATGCAATCGCTGAAAATAATTGGATTTGTCGAATTTATTTTTAAGGAGGGGGAAGGGTGGAGAGAGAGTGCATATGGTGCACTTGAAAAGCATTTCGGGCAAAGGCACTTGCGTGTTTATTATGTTGCTGAAAATTCATTTAAATCCTAAACACACACCGGTCGAATGGCTACCTATTCCGTACATTTTCTATTTACCTCATCGCAATGATATTGGACCATCTGGTTTAATTTTCTGTCAGGTAGTTGCCCTAAAGATAACAATGGTGAGTTAACGTTACCTTGACGTTATTGGTATTATTAGATTAGGTCATTTAAAAAGGTATTTATCTCATTATCTAATTTAATCTGTATACCTACCTACGTTAATAATTAGTTATTGATTTGGTAGTTTTTGTTTAATAACATTAAAAGATAAGGAAACTAAATCTTAGCTTTATTAGCAAATTGCTTTATTTGGTAATGTTTTAGTGGATGTACTAATATAATCTTTTTCAAATCATATTAAAAAAATATATAAAATATTTTGTTTCCTTAATTGCCAGTTTTAAAAGATATTTAAAAAAAATTAAAATTTTTAACACCCTACAGCCGTAGAGAATAGTTTATATAAAAAACTATTATTTTCACCAAAGATTAAAAAAAATTTCAACCTTTATTAACTTGAAAATATTAGGTTAAATTAGAAATATTTAATGGGGAATTTTAAGATCTTTTCATAATACAACTCAGCTATTTTAAGAAAAACAAATGTGTGTTTGGTAAATAAAGGACAAAAATGAAATGTCCTTTGTTAAATACAATCCTAAGCATAAAACAAAGAATAACTTTTTGCCAGATTAGGTTTCGTTAGCGAGATATTTCATGTTAAAAAACATTGGTGAGTATTTTTTCTTTCTATTATTTAAAACTTTTTAATGGAGAATACAAATATTGTAAAATAAGTTACGAATTTATTGTGAAGAGGATTTTTTTTAGTTGTTCAATGGTATAATTTGCTTACCATAAACGAATTGTTTAAAGTGATTTATCAAGTGTATTTAGGTCAGGAAACCTAGCTGGCCACTTAACGGCTAACGAATCCCGATCTGGGTTTTATGCTTAGAATTTGATCTTCATATGATATTTAATTTTTGTGTTATTGTTTTTATCTTTAGGAGTCCTATAATTGAATTATTGTCAACCAAAGTATTCGATTATCTTCTAGACTGTAAAAATAATTTAGACCAATCAGGTGAAGTTTTTTCTGCAAAAGAATTGTTGGGATCAATAAAAAAATTCGATTACTGCTGTCACATCTAAAGCTATCCAACCTCGCTTTATAGTTTTAATAATTATTATTATTATTATTGTGACTACGTTTTAGGTACCGATAGGTAAACAAATAAAACTGCGTTGAAGATAAAATATTGTGTGTTTTTGTGCTTCGCTCAATTGTAGCTAACGCACACAAAGACTTACTTCTTAGCCTTTTGACATAAATAACTAGTATTTATTTTAACCAATAAGTCATTTTATTTAGTTTGAACAAGGTCAATTATAATGGTTATTATGTCTATAGGAAGTAATTTTCTTTTAGATAGGTTTTTAGTTTTCAAGTACCTAAAATAATATTTTAAAAATAATATTATGGTTTTTAACTGTCCATGAATTCCTATGAAACATTTCATAATTATTGTTAATAAAAATTGACTAAAAAATAATGTATAACTTAAAAAATCGACAGATTTGTACGAGCTCTAACACACGGTATAAAAACAACTTAGGATAATGATATTTTTGGCTTACCCGAAAATGACTCATCATCTTATTTCCACCCTTAAACACTATGTGTAGATGATAAATGCACCATTTTTAAAAACAGTTCTTGACCGATGTCGTAACAAATTAACGTTACTTTGGCTCAAAGTTATGGTGGATATTATTAGATTAGGTTATTTATTACAAAAGGTTTTTATTGGTTGCTTTTTCCAATCTATTTAACTAGTAGTTTCAGGCTTATAATTAATTATTGATTTGCTGTTTATCTTTTATCTTTTACAAAATCGAGATTTAATTACCTACAGGATTGTCATTTATTGATAAATATTATCTTTACCAAGTATTTACAACAAAACGCAATGGTGAGCCTTTTGTAAAATGAACACTAGTTTAGATTTTTCTCTTTAGGTGATTACACATTTAAAAAGTTAAAGTTAAATATTAAAAAAAATATTTGGCATTTATTACAGGAGTAAGTGGGTTAAGATAAATCAAATAATATTTATGAATATAAAACAATAGCTTTTAAAAAAATCTTCCCTAAATGGATCTGCTTTAAAATAAAATTATTATGTGTACCTGACGGTAAACCAGTTTATAAAACAAAGGAAAATTACATTTTTCATTTTATTCGAACAAAACTTGCGAAATTATTAAATTTTTATTTTTCTTCGAGAATTATACGTCATTAGCATTCCAAAAGGGATATAAACGTTGTCAATAGAATATTGTAATAGGGTAAAAATCTGAAGTTTCACTAAATTTCAAAGAAATGGTTGTTTTGAAGAATTAAGAAATTTAATACTTAGAAGGATTTTTAAGAGAGCCAGATGTCACTTGGGGGGGCCTAGGAGCATGTTTTGGAAGTAATAAATAAATAGATAGAAAGTTTCTTTGTCCCCGAAACGCGCACTAAAAAGTAGCCAGATGATGTTTTTCTTGGAAAAAGCCTTAACGCTCAATTGAAAACGCTTCCCTTTGTTTAAATCGATCGTTGGAAAATTAAATAATAGAGAAAGTAGTTAAAAGAATAATAACAAATTTATTTAGTTAATAATCATTTAGATTAAAGAATTAGGACTAAGATAAGGATATAACCAGCCGTATAGTAGTTTTACCGATAGGTTTTAAGAATTTAATGTAACCCGAGAAAATTGTCTAATTGTATAACTTAGGTTGAAGTAAAAGGGTAGTTAGTAATTGCAGACATAGGATATTTTAATGTTTTGGACTTTGTTAACAGATTTAAATTTTTATAGAAAATAAGTAACTTTGTAGTTAGGCAACCCCGAATTCACCCTAAAGTCAGCGTTAAGTAGGGGTAGAAATTTCTCACTGCACGCCTCTGATTGGCCAGAAACTTCAACCCTGAGGCAAGTCACGCCCTCGACTTAAGAAAGTCTTTAAATACTCTGTACCACAGGGTTTGACAGATTTTATCTTGCAAGATTTCGCGCGCGTCGTTTCCGAGTTCGAAGGTCGAAGTTCTAGCCAGTCAGTGTAATTAATAAAGTCAGGTATATTGTTAAGTTTATTGTAAAGTTGCTTATACAGGTGCTCGCAGTTACGTTCACCTTAAGTGACCGGTTTAGTTTAAAATTTGTAGTTTAAAGTATTAGTTTTATAAGATTCATTTAGGTTACCTTTTTCTAAAGTTAATTTAGTTTTCGCTTATCAGTTTAATTCAAAAGTTAGTTTTTTAATCTTAATTTCTCCGTAAATTCTTTGTTAATTTTCTTTACCGTTAAATTATTAATTTTTCTTATTTCCTTTGTTAATTTTTATTCTTCTTCTTAATTGTAAATATATTGTTTGTGGTTAGAATCTGCTTTGTTTCTTTGGGTACCTGTTAATTCTAATTACCCAGTGCTTGGCAAACGTAAGTATATCGTGATTCGCGAAGTGTTCCGGGAGATCCGTCGCGAGTGACTTAGTGTGGTAATTCGTGCTTATTGGGATTACCAAATCATCGGCAACCGTCGCTGGATTAAAGGTCAGATTAGTGGTAACATCCTTGTAACGGACTGATAGTAGTCTATATCAGCCCCGCTCCCCGCGTTAATTAACCCAAAAAACCACCCGTTACAACTGGTGTCAGATGTGTCTCATAATTTTTCAGAACTAATTTCTCTTGCATTAAGTATTTGATTGTATATAGGTGTATATGGAATTAAATATTGATATAAGTTTTTATTACATGTAATCGTATTATCAAAATACCTTAAATAGACACAACTGGTTTCAGGTGTACCCCCGTAAAGCGCATTTATTTTGTGAAATAGCTATACACTTATGTTGATTTGTAAATGTTAAGTTTTATAGCGATTGAAAAAGTACCTAAAAGTTAAAAGTTGTAAAAAGTCGAAATCTCTAGTAAATAAAGCGCGCGCAAGGTAATTTAGGGGCTGTTAGGACGCGTGCGGATAAAAGCTAGGTAGATCTCCGGCAATAAACTAATCACTCAATGGTTATTGTCGTTATTAATAGCAAAGGGCAATTACTCAAAATTGTTTAAGAAATTAAATAATTTTCTGTAATTGTTTTCATTGTTTTGAGTGTTAGGGTATGTGTAAAGGTGCTATTGTAAAGACAAATGGGAACAATGCATCTTTATTACATTTAAGAAATTAGGAGACAGACAAGTAATTTTAATTTGATTTAAGGCACAATAGCTAACAGGAAGCGGTAAAACATTGCATATATAGATGTATAACCTTGAAAAATTTATATGTTTCAGGAATTAATCGATTTTACACCGTTAATTAAATTTTGTGACAGGTGGAATTAAGAGTTAATTATACAAAATTTTTATTAACGTATTTTGTATTAGTGTGTCTGTCTCCCCAAATAATTAGTTATAATAATTAATATTCCGTTGCGAAGCAATTAAATAATTACGAGTCATATTGGTAAACTATCTCTTTGTTAATTCCTCCAAAAAGTTACTTGCAATTTAAAGAGTCTATAAAAACAATAAATGCAGTTAAGATAAACAGTTTAAGGATTAAGATCGCAGCAGTTTAGAGTTTACAAGGTATAAAGAGTAGACAATAGTACAAAAGCGCAGAAAGTAAACTCGATCTAATTACGTGTGCTTCGTTAATTAGATATAAGGTCGTCTCGATTTCCACAGCAAAAAGTCGTACACAGCCAGGAACTCTGTGACGCAGGAGACCCACAGAGGACCACATAGCCAGACATATTATTTCCTGTGCCAATAAAGTTGTTTTTATTCGTCAACTCATCGTCCCCATAACCGCGAAGTGATAGGTTTGATTTATTTCCATAGCTTTTCGGGTTACAGTTGTCAGTTAGTGATTTGTTAAAATGACAAATCAAACCACAGTATTACCTAATGGAACACTCCAAAATAATTTAGAAGAAACAATAAGCACAAATAAGTTGTCCGACTTATTTCAAAAAATAACATTGGGCACAACTCTAAATTTAATCGACGATTATAAGGGAGGACCTGATTATGACCTCTTTATCAATAGAATCCAAGCAATAGGGCGAAAAAATCAATGGACGGAACAAGACATGATGGAAGCTATGGAACATAAACTCAAGGACATGGCGAAAACGTATTATTTTGCGCTAAGGGACGATGACAAACCAGGTTCGATAGAAGAAATGCGAACATGGTTAAAAAGGGTATTTGGAAAAAGAAAAAATTTCCAACAAGCCAAGTTAGAATTAGCAGCGTGTAAAAGAAAACAGGAAGAAACGTTAGGGGCCTTTGCAGAAAGAATTAAAATGGCCGCTAACAACATCTTTTCGGTAGAGGAACAAACACCGGAGAAAAAAATTTACAAGAATGCATTGATTGCAGAACAGTTTATAAACGGGCTAGACACGCGTCTAGCTAACGAAATTTTGTCCGTAGGTGTTTTTCTTAATTTAAAAGAAGCTCTTGAAGTAGCTGAGAAAAAAGAGAATATTGTAGACAGGTTAAGGGTAAATCCGCCGCAGGATTTAGATGTTGTAGCTACAATAAGAGCTTTGTTGTCGGAGAAGGAACAGCTCACAGGAGATGATATAGAACCAAAGAATCTACCTAATGACAGACACCGGGGGGAAATTCTAAAACACAGCGAAGGCCGCCGAAAGGATGGTAACGAAGACAACCACGATGATAAAAATAACCGCGAACGAAGCCGGGAAAGAAGTAACCGTAATCGTAGCTACGACAGAAATCTTCGCGATCACAGCCGCGATAGAAAAAATCGTGATATTAAGGAAAATAACCGCGATAGAAGTTACGAAAGGAGTAATCGTAACTACGAATATGAAGAACGTAACCGGAGTTACGATCACGATAGCGATCGTAACCGCGGGTACGAAAGGAGTGATCGTGACAGCAAATATGACCACCGTAACCGGGGTTACGATTACGGAAGTAGCGATCGTGACCGCGGGTATGAAAGGCATAGCCGCGATTACAGTTACGAAAGACGTGACCGCAGCTACGGCAGGAGAGAGCGCAGAGATTATAGTCGCGAAAGAGAATTGCAGCGGGAAAATCGCAACGAGGCACGAAAAGTTAATTTTGAAGACAATGGCCCACGCGGAACTAACTACCGAAACGCACCGAGAAACCGCGATGAACGGCTACCGAAATTTAAATATATGTTTAACAGGTGCATAAAATGCGCCAAACCTGGACATTATAGCAGCTGCTGCAGGAGCGAAAAAATATTTTTTTGTTTCAACTGTGGCGACCGCAGCCATACCTACAGTAACTGTTTTTTAAACTGGAACATAGCCTCGATAACACAACAGAAATAACACACACAATTTTAAAACTCAACCCAGAAAATTCAAAATATATTGTGTTGTTTATTAATAATCAAACATCGACTTGGCTTCTAGACACAGGAGCAAGCATAAGTTTAATTAAAGCCAAGATTGTAAGTTTATTTAATTTAACAATACAAGAAGATAATCACATAATAACGGATATATCTGGGAAACAAATAAATAAAACAGGTAAATGTAACATAGAACTAAAATTAAATAAAACTGGCAGTAAGAAATTAAAGCATACATTTATAATTTGCGACGATAATTTAAATTTCCCCACGGATGGTCTAATAGGTATGGATTTTTTGGAGTTATACACGCCCCAACTTTGCTTTGCGAAAGGCAGGCTTATGCTATGTGGTTTAGGTTTACCTCTGCTAGACACATCACGGTTAAATCGGACGGTTACTAACAGTAATTCGGCGGAAGAAATAAACTGCAGACGTGTAGGCAGTCGACTCGGACGGCTTAAAAGTTCTTCCGAAGTGTCAACACTAAAAGTTAAGGAAATCAATAGCCCAGAAGAATCTAATCACAATGCATTGACAAAAAATAACGTTCGATTTCAGGAAACAGACAATGGTAGGGATCTGATCAATCCTAAAACCAATACAAATGGTATTAGCTCCAAGCAACCAAGTGTAGTCAGATTGACTGAAGATTTAAGTATACCTGCATTTCACGGTTGTAATGTTAGTATTAGAGTAAGTAAGCGCATACCCTCTGGTACTATGATTTGCGAACCACTCAACAACACAGCTTCGGGAATTGTAACCGAGCAAACAATAGTTAATTTACAAAATACATCAAACAATAACGATAGAGAAATTGTGGTTAGAATTCTAAACGTTACTCCGATACCTCAGTCCATAAAGAAAAATACTCCAATCATTAAAATGACACTTTCGAATAACCGTGTATGTGAAGATTATAGTATTACAAAGGATAGAGAGAGTTTGCCGAGAAACAATAAGGAATTCGTGGTCAGGGCTTCTAGCAGTAGGGAGTTGTGTATTGTAGTTTGTAAGTTTTTAAAGGATTGGGAAGACATTTTTGCAGTGTCAGGTAGACCGCTGAAGTTCACGAAGGGTGTGAGACATGAAATCGAGATAGACGGGACAAAGGGTCCAATTAGAAAAGCACCCTACAGAGTACCAGTGGCTAAAAAGAAAATAGTGGAGGAAAAAATTGAAGAAATGTTAAAAAATGACATAATTCGCCCTAGTTCTAGCCCATGGAGCGCTCCTATAGTATTAATAGAGAAGAAAACCGAGACAGGTAGCATTGATTATAGATTTTGTATAGACTATAGAGCTTTAAATGCAATAACAAAGAGAGACTATTTTCCTATTCCAAACATACATGAAACAATAGATTCACTAGGCGGTGCCGAACTATTCACTAAATTAGATTTAAAATCAGGCTATTGGCAGGTAGAAGTACATCCCAAAGATAGAGAAAAGACAGCGTTTTCAGTACCTTGGGGTCATTACGAGTGCAACAGGATGCCGTTTGGTCTAGTTAATGCGCCATCCACGTGGCAGAGGTTAATGTATTCAGTCTTGGCGGGGTTGATAGGTATTCATTGCTTTGTGTACCTGGACGACATTATTGTTTTTTCAAAAAACAATGTGGAGGAACATTTTAATAAACTTCGAATGGTTTTTCAGCGTTTACGAGATTACGGATTAAGTTTAAACAAAGAAAAATGTGAATTTTTGCAGGAAGAGGTTAAGTACCTGGGTCATATAATTAGCAAGAAGGGAATTAAACCTGATCCTAGTAAGATTTCTACAATCAAGAAAATTCCAGTTCCCAAAAATGTCACAGAAATTCAGTCGTTCTTAGGTATTACGGGTTATTATAGGAAGTTTGTAAAAAATTTTTCAGCTATTGCATATCCCTTAACTCAACTAACGAAGAAAAATGTCAAATTTCAATGGACAGATAAGTGCCAGTCGTCCTTCGAGACACTAAAAAATTATCTTCTTAAGGAACCCATTTTAAAATACCCAGATGTTAATAAACAATTCATTCTTTTAACAGACGCTTCTTCTTATGCCCTAGGCGCCATCCTTTGTCAAGTTCACAGCGGTAAAGAGTTACCTATAGCGTACGCCAGTAGACAACTTTCCAAAGCGGAAATAAATTATTCTACTACAGAGCGCGAATGTTTAGCTTTAGTTTGGGGAATTAAACATTACAGAATTTATTTATATGGTAATGATTTCATTGTTTACAGTGATCACCAACCACTTAAATGGTTAATGTCTGTTAAGGACCCAAGCAATAGACTAATGCGTTGGTCGCTTTCCTTATCCGAGTACAGTTTTAAAGTTATGTATCGTCCTGGAAAAAATCATTCAAATGTAGATGCGCTGTCAAGAATAAAGTTGGTTAGGTTAATAAATGCTACGGAAATTTGGGACCCAATGTGGAGTCGTAACGAAGTAAAAAACTTACAAAAGGCAGATGCGAGCTTAAAAACTATTTATAATGCATTACACTTAGGCAAGGGTAGTAACTATTATTTGGATATAGACGGATTATTGTATAAAAAATCAAAGGATCAGCGCTACGAAGATATGTTAGTGGCTCCGGCAACGATGATCCCATCCATAATGAAGGCGTACCATGATTTACCACTTTCAGGTCATGTAGGAATAGACAAAACATTAGAAAGGATTAACAAACATTTTTATTGGCCAAAAATGGCCGAGGACATAAAAAATTACGTAAACGCATGCATACCGTGCGCGAAAAGAAAAACATCACCGCATATTAAACCGACACTTTTACAAAAATTTACTATACCACCGAGACCTTTCTACAGAATAGCAATGGATGTTGTTGGACCGTTGCCGGTAACCGATCAACAAAATAAATACATATTAACCATCCAAGATGCATTGACTAAATACGTAGAAGCTTTCCCAATGAAAGACCAAACAGCAGATACGGTAGCCAGAACTTTTATTACAGGGATAATTTTAAGACACGGAACGCCCAAACAATTATTAACCGATTTAGGAACTAATTTTACCTCAAAACTCTTCGAAAAAATGTGCAACCTTTTGAAAATTAAACATTTGAAAACGACTGCGTATAGACCGCAATGCAACGGAGCATTAGAAAGGTTTCATAGGACATTAAAAGATTTATTGTCACATTACGTTCAACCGAATCATAGAGACTGGGATATTTGGCTACCGTTCGCTTTAGCATCGTATTGTTCCTCAACACATAGCGCCACAGGTGAAAATCCTTTCTTTTTATTGTTCGGTAGAGATATGGATTATCCATATGACGAGATGTTCAAGCCACTACAGGTAAAGTACGATAACGACGTAAATTATGTCTCGGAATTTTTAAATAGGATGAAAATAGCGCACAAAAATGCAATAGATATGATAGAGAGAAATACAGAAAGGGTGCACGACACATTTAATAGAAAAGCGGAATTACACAAGTTTAAAATAGGAGATAGAGTATATGTGTTCGATCCGTCAGATAAGCCAGGAATAAGCAGGAAATTAACAAAGAGATGGAAAGGACCTTATAGAATTATAAATTTAAATAACGTTACCGCCGAGGTAAAAGAAATACACGGGAATAAAATAGACAAAGTACATGTTAATAGATTAAAATTATGCCTAGCAACGGAAAATCAGGTAAATCAAATGGGACTTATACCCATTAAGGTAAGACAAACGAACGATTTAAACAAGTATCCAACGATCGGATTGTATACCGAGGAAGACCCCGAGCATATACCAAGGAAAGTTAATAATACAATAACACAATCGTCCAGTTCACAACATCAAGAAATTAATTCTTCAGCAAGGGATAATAATTTTTCTTTCAGGAACATTGATAATAATCCAAATCTAGTTTTCAGTAAAGATCCCCCTGTAGCTTTCGATCAGCAAGTAAACCCAACAAATACGGAGACAGCAACAAATTCAACAGCCAAAGTGAGGTCCTCTACACCAACCAGGAAAGAAAAGCCGACCGAGTTACATCCCATGGTTCTGCGTAGCAGAGGGAAGGCCGAAACACAGCCATGGATGTATAAGAGAAGAAAATAAATATCGTTAAACCAAAATATTTTAGATCCTCATTTAGTTTTCGAAATGTTTTAGAAATGTCCACCACGGGGGTAATCAAAAGAAGAAGGCGGAAATAACAACGAGCCAACAAATATGCATCCAAGGAGAATCGCACACAATCAAAAGTCCAATCAGACCGTCCAAAGAATCCAATTGGACCAAAGCGGCCTGTTCCAGCCTATCACAGCATCCCAGACGTACCATGCCAAGATGTAAACGAAGAAGACGACCGCACCTCAGGAACAACAATATTGCAAAGGGACGCAAAGAAGTTCAAAAAGAAAGAAAAAGAAGCCAATAGCCTAGAAGAAAGAAAAGTTATGACGAACCCAGCAGTTAGAACGATTTAAGATGATTAGCCACAAAATCATTCTATATGTCAAACGTTACAATGACTAAAGAACCTTGAAGAATACACCAGCAGCATAGCAGATGCAGGAAATAGCAGCAACAACCCCGGTAGCAATCCAATCATCAGCGCCAACACCTACAAGTACAAGGAGCAACGTTGGAGAAAAACTAAACCAACCTAGAAAGTGCAGAGACGAACAAGTGAAGTGTTTGGTGCGTGATACAGTGACACAAACATAGTGAGAGTTAAAGAACAGACCAAGCCTGAGTGAAATCATGGACTAGGGAAAGACTAATTAGTATAGATTTAAGAGGATTGTACACCTTATATTTAGTTTGTTAGTTTTAGTTTAAGTTGCTTGGTTTTTTAACGAATCAATTTGTTATTTTGCAATTTTTTTTTATTGATTCGTTTAAAAAGGGGGGAGTGATGTAATAGGGTAAAAATCTGAAGTTTCACTAAATTTCAAAGAAATGGTTGTTTTGAAGAATTAAGAAATTTAATACTTAGAAGGATTTTTAAGAGAGCCAGATGTCACTTGGGGGGGCCTAGGAGCATGTTTTGGAAGTAATAAATAAATAGATAGAAAGTTTCTTTGTCCCCGAAACGCGCACTAAAAAGTAGCCAGATGATGTTTTTCTTGGAAAAAGCCTTAACGCTCAATTGAAAACGCTTCCCTTTGTTTAAATCGATCGTTGGAAAATTAAATAATAGAGAAAGTAGTTAAAAGAATAATAACAAATTTATTTAGTTAATAATCATTTAGATTAAAGAATTAGGACTAAGATAAGGATATAACCAGCCGTATAGTAGTTTTACCGATAGGTTTTAAGAATTTAATGTAACCCGAGAAAATTGTCTAATTGTATAACTTAGGTTGAAGTAAAAGGGTAGTTAGTAATTGCAGACATAGGATATTTTAATGTTTTGGACTTTGTTAACAGATTTAAATTTTTATAGAAAATAAGTAACTTTGTAGTTAGGCAACCCCGAATTCACCCTAAAGTCAGCGTTAAGTAGGGGTAGAAATTTCTCACTGCACGCCTCTGATTGGCCAGAAACTTCAACCCTGAGGCAAGTCACGCCCTCGACTTAAGAAAGTCTTTAAATACTCTGTACCACAGGGTTTGACAGATTTTATCTTGCAAGATTTCGCGCGCGTCGTTTCCGAGTTCGAAGGTCGAAGTTCTAGCCAGTCAGTGTAATTAATAAAGTCAGGTATATTGTTAAGTTTATTGTAAAGTTGCTTATACAGGTGCTCGCAGTTACGTTCACCTTAAGTGACCGGTTTAGTTTAAAATTTGTAGTTTAAAGTATTAGTTTTATAAGATTCATTTAGGTTACCTTTTTCTAAAGTTAATTTAGTTTTCGCTTATCAGTTTAATTCAAAAGTTAGTTTTTTAATCTTAATTTCTCCGTAAATTCTTTGTTAATTTTCTTTACCGTTAAATTATTAATTTTTCTTATTTCCTTTGTTAATTTTTATTCTTCTTCTTAATTGTAAATATATTGTTTGTGGTTAGAATCTGCTTTGTTTCTTTGGGTACCTGTTAATTCTAATTACCCAGTGCTTGGCAAACGTAAGTATATCGTGATTCGCGAAGTGTTCCGGGAGATCCGTCGCGAGTGACTTAGTGTGGTAATTCGTGCTTATTGGGATTACCAAATCATCGGCAACCGTCGCTGGATTAAAGGTCAGATTAGTGGTAACATCCTTGTAACGGACTGATAGTAGTCTATATCAGCCCCGCTCCCCGCGTTAATTAACCCAAAAAACCACCCGTTACAATATTTGTGCAGTATTGGCATTGGAATCACGTAGCGGCTGCTTGTAACATCGAACGATGGGGCTGTTAGAATGAGAATCTGAATGAAAAGTGCCCCAAACGAGGACCACTTACCGACTTAACCATACCATCCCTTCCACTTCCCTCCTTTTTGCAACACTTCCTTTTCCGATATTTCCATTTTCTGAAACTCATTTAAAGCCAGGCAAGACATTAGCCAGGCAATCTTTTTTTGAGACAGTTTTTTTCAATGAGTTCTTTTTTGTGGTTAAATAAAGAGGGTTTTTTCCTGTTCCACCTCCACAAAAATAGGTTTATTTTAATTAAATGACACAGGGTGCTTTTAACAAGAACCCTTTTATTTAACCAAGACTGCTTATCTGTTTTTTATACGATTTTCTGTCTTCGAGCATTATTTGTAAACCTTGTAATATAATAAAATATTTCATTAAATGTTCTTATTTAAATGTGAGATCTTTGCCTTTTAACAGAGGACTTTAGAAATCTGGTAAACATAAATGGTTATGATATATTTTACATATAGGAAACATGACTTAATAGACTCTCTTAAAATGAATTCAAAAAGCAGTCACTAATAATTAGTCAAATTCTACTGAATGAAATAGTCAAATTAGTAGATTTAAATTTAAAAAAGTTTTGACCCAGCCACGGATTGAACTCAGGTCTGTCACTTGTCAAGCTGTTGTCATAACCCATTCGGCTATCAGCCGCTCTTATAAGAAACAATTTTATTTGTCATTGACAAATTGTCAATTAATATTGGTCATAATATTTTAAAGAATTTATTTTAAACAGGGTTTCCTTTCAGATATCCCTTTTGGTAAACCCTCTCAACTTAACTTAAATATGTTTATTTTAATTGAATGACGTAGGGGAACTTTAATATGAACCCTTCTGTTTCTCCAACAGCCGAATTAACCGTTATTTATGAGAATTCTTCCCCATGCGTTTTCCTTTGTTAAGTCTTTCGAAAGCCAGAAAGCACAAAGATAAATATCCGAAGATTAAAGAAGCAAAATTGCAAAAAATTAAGACCAAAAATCTACATATTAAAGTTTTAATTCCTACGACTTAAGAGTGATTACTAAGCTCCCCCCATTATGTCAATGAACCTTTTGTTGAGAACTAATTAATACATCAGAAATTATGCAAATATTCGTTTATTTTAGTGTTTTTAATTTTGCCTGAAGTTTGCAGGTGTTGTTCAATTAAAGCGATACTGTGAATATTTGTCGATTTTTATTCGGAAAAATAAAAAAACAGTTTCGATAAAATAAGCCGTTTTAAAACTGTAAATTCGGATAAAATCGGTTTGTTTCAAAAACAATTGTTTTCAACGTAACAGTTTGCAAAATTAAGGTAAATTTTTAGTGTTGGTGTGTATATAAAATAAAGTTTTCAACCTCGTTAATCATTAATATGTATGTATGTAGGTTATGAATGCATAATTATAATAATATCCACTATAAAGAAATTGTTTAATTATATGATAACGATATGGAAATCTCCTAATGCAGTATTATGTTTATATTTACACAATATTATTATATTAAACGAAGCTTTATCATAATAATAGATAGTCCGTTGTTAAAACTACTAAATATATAACAAGTGTATTATTAATGATTTGTGGGTTGTTTAATTACACCATTAATGCTATATAATTATTATTCGAGGGATTTGGAGCATATCATACCCCCCAATTTATTAGAAGTCGGCATTTTTCGAGGTTCCTATAAAATATATTTTAATATTTTCAAATAATTATAACAAAACGATGATTTTGTGAAAATTCGGAAATTATTTAGTTGAGGATTGTAAATTTAAATGAGGATCTAGAAAAGTTTATAATCGAGACAGTGTAAATTAAAACTACTTTGGAAAAGTTATAATTTTAGAAAGGTACTGTAACGGGTGGTTTTTTGGGTTAATTAACGCGGGGAGCGGGGCTGATATAGACTACTATCAGTCCGTTACAAGGATGTTACCACTAATCTGACCTTTAATCCAGCGACGGTTGCCGATGATTTGGTAATCCCAATAAGCACGAATTACCACACTAAGTCACTCGCGACGGATCTCCCGGAACACTTCGCGAATCCCGATATACTTACGCTTGCCAAGCACTGGGTAATTAGAATTAACAGGTACCCAAAGAAACACAGCCGATTCTAACCACAAACAATATATTTACAATTAAGAAGAAGAATAAAAATTAACAAAGGAAATAAGAAAAATTAATAATTTAACGGTAAAGAAAATTAACAAAGAATTTACGGAGAAATTAAGATTAAAAAACTAACTTTTGAATTAAACTGATAAGCGAAAACTAAATTAACTTTAGAAAAAGGTAACCTAAATGAATCTTATAAAACTAATACTTTAAACTACAAATTTTAAACTAAACCGGTCACTTAAGGTGAACGTAACTGCGAGCACCTGTATAAGCAACTTTACAATAAACTTAACAATATACCTGACTTTATTAATTACACTGACTGGCTAGAACTTCGACCTTCGAACTCGGAAACGACGCGCGCGAAATCTTGCAAGATAAAATCTGTCAAACCCTGTGGTACAGAGTATTTAAAGACTTTCTTAAGTCGAGGGCGTGACTTGCCTCAGGGTTGAAGTTTCTGGCCAATCAGAGGCGTGCAGTGAGAAATTTCTACCCCTACTTAACGCTGACTTTAGGGTGAATTCGGGGTTGCCTAACTACAAAGTTACTTATTTTCTATAAAAATTTAAATCTGTTAACAAAGTCCAAAACATTAAAATATCCTATGTCTGCAATTACTAACTACCCTTTTACTTCAACCTAAGTTATACAATTAGACAATTTTCTCGGGTTACATTAAATTCTTAAAACCTATCGGTAAAACTACTATACGGCTGGTTATATCCTTATCTTAGTCCTAATTCTTTAATCTAAATGATTATTAACTAAATAAATTTGTTATTATTCTTTTAACTACTTTCTCTATTATTTAATTTTCCAACGATCGATTTAAACAAAGGGAAGCGTTTTCAATTGAGCGTTAAGGCTTTTTCCAAGAAAAACATCATCTGGCTACTTTTTAGTGCGCGTTTCGGGGACAAAGAAACTTTCTATCTATTTATTTATTACTTCCAAAACATGCTCCTAGGCCCCCCCAAGTGACATCTGGCTCTCTTAAAAATCCTTCTAAGTATTAAATTTCTTAATTCTTCAAAACAACCATTTCTTTGAAATTTAGTGAAACTTCAGATTTTTACCCTATTACATCACTCCCCCCTTTTTAAACGAATCAAAAAAAAAAATTGCAAAATAACAAATTGATTCGTTAAAAAACCAAGCAACTTAAACTAAAACTAACAAACTAAATATAAGGTGTACAATCCTCTTAAATCTATACTAATTAGTCTTTCCCTAGTCCATGATTTCACTCAGGCTTGGTCTGTTCTTTAACTCTCACTATGTTTGTGTCACTGTATCACGCACCAAACACTTCACTTGTTCGTCTCTGCACTTTCTAGGTTGGTTTAGTTTTTCTCCAACGTTGCTCCTTGTACTTGTAGGTGTTGGCGCTGATGATTGGATTGCTACCGGGGTTGTTGCTGCTATTTCCTGCATCTGCTATGCTGCTGGTGTATTCTTCAAGGTTCTTTAGTCATTGTAACGTTTGACATATAGAATGATTTTGTGGCTAATCATCTTAAATCGTTCTAACTGCTGGGTTCGTCATAACTTTTCTTTCTTCTAGGCTATTGGCTTCTTTTTCTTTCTTTTTGAACTTCTTTGCGTCCCTTTGCAATATTGTTGTTCCTGAGGTGCGGTCGTCTTCTTCGTTTACATCTTGGCATGGTACGTCTGGGATGCTGTGATAGGCTGGAACAGGCCGCTTTGGTCCAATTGGATTCTTTGGACGGTCTGATTGGACTTTTGATTGTGTGCGATTCTCCTTGGATGCATATTTGTTGGCTCGTTGTTATTTCCGCCTTCTTCTTTTGATTACCCCCGTGGTGGACATTTCTAAAACATTTCGAAAACTAAATGAGGATCTAAAATATTTTGGTTTAACGATATTTATTTTCTTCTCTTATACATCCATGGCTGTGTTTCGGCCTTCCCTCTGCTACGCAGAACCATGGGATGTAACTCGGTCGGCTTTTCTTTCCTGGTTGGTGTAGAGGACCTCACTTTGGCTGTTGAATTTGTTGCTGTCTCCGTATTTGTTGGGTTTACTTGCTGATCGAAAGCTACAGGGGGATCTTTACTGAAAACTAGATTTGGATTATTATCAATGTTCCTGAAAGAAAAATTATTATCCCTTGCTGAAGAATTAATTTCTTGATGTTGTGAACTGGACGATTGTGTTATTGTATTATTAACTTTCCTTGGTATATGCTCGGGGTCTTCCTCGGTATACAATCCGATCGTTGGATACTTGTTTAAATCGTTCGTTTGTCTTACCTTAATGGGTATAAGTCCCATTTGATTTACCTGATTTTCCGTTGCTAGGCATAATTTTAATCTATTAACATGTCCTTTGTCTATTTTATTCCCGTGTATTTCTTTTACCTCGGCGGTAACGTTATTTAAATTTATAATTCTATAAGGTCCTTTCCATCTCTTTGTTAATTTCCTGCTTATTCCTGGCTTATCTGACGGATCGAACACATATACTCTATCTCCTATTTTAAACTTGTGTAATTCCGCTTTTCTATTAAATGTGTCGTGCACCCTTTCTGTATTTCTCTCTATCATATCTATTGCATTTTTGTGCGCTATTTTCATCCTATTTAAAAATTCCGAGACATAATTTACGTCGTTATCGTACTTTACCTGTAGTGGCTTGAACATCTCGTCATATGGATAATCCATATCTCTACCGAACAATAAAAAGAAAGGATTTTCACCTGTGGCGCTATGTGTTGAGGAACAATACGATGCTAAAGCGAACGGTAGCCAAATATCCCAGTCTCTATGATTTGGTTGAACGTAATGTGACAATAAATCTTTTAATGTCCTATGAAACCTTTCTAATGCTCCGTTGCATTGCGGTCTATACGCAGTCGTTTTCAAATGTTTAATTTTCAAAAGGTTGCACATTTTTTCGAAGAGTTTTGAGGTAAAATTAGTTCCTAAATCGGTTAATAATTGTTTGGGCGTTCCGTGTCTTAAAATTATCCCTGTAATAAAAGTTCTGGCTACCGTATCTGCTGTTTGGTCTTTCATTGGGAAAGCTTCTACGTATTTAGTCAATGCATCTTGGATGGTTAATATGTATTTATTTTGTTGATCGGTTACCGGCAACGGTCCAACAACATCCATTGCTATTCTGTAGAAAGGTCTCGGTGGTATAGTAAATTTTTGTAAAAGTGTCGGTTTAATATGCGGTGATGTTTTTCTTTTCGCGCACGGTATGCATGCGTTTACGTAATTTTTTATGTCCTCGGCCATTTTTGGCCAATAAAAATGTTTGTTAATCCTTTCTAATGTTTTGTCTATTCCTACATGACCTGAAAGTGGTAAATCATGGTACGCCTTCATTATGGATGGGATCATCGTTGCCGGAGCCACTAACATATCTTCGTAGCGCTGATCCTTTGATTTTTTATACAATAATCCGTCTATATCCAAATAATAGTTACTACCCTTGCCTAAGTGTAATGCATTATAAATAGTTTTTAAGCTCGCATCTGCCTTTTGTAAGTTTTTTACTTCGTTACGACTCCACATTGGGTCCCAAATTTCCGTAGCATTTATTAACCTAACCAACTTTATTCTTGACAGCGCATCTACATTTGAATGATTTTTTCCAGGACGATACATAACTTTAAAACTGTACTCGGATAAGGAAAGCGACCAACGCATTAGTCTATTGCTTGGGTCCTTAACAGACATTAACCATTTAAGTGGTTGGTGATCACTGTAAACAAGGAAATCATTACCATATAAATAAATTCTGTAATGTTTAATTCCCCAAACTAAAGCTAAACATTCGCGCTCTGTAGTAGAATAATTTATTTCCGCTTTGGAAAGTTGTCTACTGGCGTACGCTATAGGTAACTCTTTACCGCTGTGAACTTGACAAAGGATGGCGCCTAGGGCATAAGAAGAAGCGTCTGTTAAAAGAATGAATTGTTTATTAACATCTGGGTATTTTAAAATGGGTTCCTTAAGAAGATAATTTTTTAGTGTCTCGAAGGACGACTGGCACTTATCTGTCCATTGAAATTTGACATTTTTCTTCGTTAGTTGAGTTAAGGGATATGCAATAGCTGAAAAATTTTTTACAAACTTCCTATAATAACAGTAGATATACTAAGCCGATACGGGACCGGAAGTGACCCAGACGCTACGTGACGTAGGCGGTTCTCGATGGTGGCGCCCCCCTGGTGGGTGGTGGGGGGTGATCATATTAGCTATTGGTGGGCAGGCATTTGGGCAACGCCCTCAACTGATAAGCGTAAGTGAGCCTATTGGTGGGTTGTTGGCGGATGGCGGCTGGCGGATGGCGGCCATGTTTGATAGATATTAGCTATTGGTGTTGTGGTTTAAAGTGGGCGGGGCTTAGGTGTTTAGTTGGCATTACTGGAGATGCAAAAGATAAGCGATATGCATATTGGTTGTTTGTGGTTAGCGTATTAGTTTGGTATTACTGGAGATGCAAAAGATAAGCGATATGCATTTGCTGCAGTGGTTTGATATCCGGGGGGAGATAAGGATTTATTATTATTTTGTTGTAAATTTCATTTTTGACGCCATTTTGAATTGCTGACGTCATCCGACTTGTTGTTCGACAAGTTTCGGGGGTTTTAATGCGGTAATCAGTTATTTGGAGATAAGGATTTATTATTTTGTTGTAAATTTTTATTTTTGGTACCATTTCGGCTGACGTCACCCCAACTTGTCCCGACAAGTCTATTTATTGTCCAGAAATCTTTTTCGGTGATCAGTCTTAATATTGCTTTATGTTGATTATGTTAATAATGGGCTTTAAATTGTTATTAATATTTCTGCCAAGTATAATTTTGGTAAAATCAAATAATTTAACTGATAAAGATGTTGTAATAAAACATCTCGAAACATTTGGCTACCTTAATAGTTCAGAGTTTTCGTTGACTAGTTATGAAGAAGCTTTAATATTATTTCAGGAGAGATATAATTTAAACATAAGTGGTGAAATAACGAAAGACCTTTTAGAATTTATAAAAACACGTCGTTGCTCTATACCAGATGACAATATTTATGAATTGACGCAAAACCCACCTAAATGGAATAAACATAATATATATTGGTATGCATATAATAAAGAGATAAAAAGAGTTGCTACTAGAGCTTTCAATGAGTGGGAAAAATTTGTAAATCTAAAGTTTATTTTTTCGCTTAGAAATCCTGACATTCTAATTTCATTTGGGAAAAATAACCATAGAAATTCAGTTCGATGCATGAAGGGTTATTGTATTGCACCATTTGATGGAAAGGGTGCTGTAGTTGGTCACGCATACCACCCAAGTCATATTAATTCCTGTACGGAAATTCATTTAGATTCAGATGAAAATTGGTATTTTGGTTTCGATGTACCTGAAGATAATGATAAAACAAGTCTATATACCGCATTGCTTCATGAAATTGGACATACTTTGGGGTTGAGTCATTCACCAGATAATAATGCACTAATGTACGCATATTTTTCACCAAATATAACAACCCTATCCGATGAAGATAAAAAAAATATACAAAATTTATATGGATTACCCCCAACTACTCCAAAAATAGTAACATCAACAACCCCAAAAACTACTCCAAAAATATTAACAACAACAAAAACAATCCCAACTACTCCAAAAATAGTAACATCAACAACCCCAAAAACTACTCCAAAAATATTAACAACAACAAAAACAATCCCAACTACAAGGAAACTTACAGATAAACCAAGAACAACAAAAACAATTTTAACAACAAGCAGACCTAAAATAACGGGTTCTACACAAAAACCTACACACACATCACCAAATTTAACTGATTTATGTCAAATCAAGTATCCACAACAAATGTTAGTCACAAATAATAATCATCTGTATGTTTTTAACAATGGGTTAGCGTGGATTTTAAATATAGGAGAGCCCTCGAGCATAAATCTTAAAAAGCCTAAAAAAATTAGTGATTATATTAAATATAATGATTTTTTACATATATACCAAACACCTAGTGGTAGTGTGGTAATAATAGATAATTTAAAACGTGTTAGTACGTTTTCTTTTCCTAGTCTTGCATGTGAAACATTTAATCAAACAATAGACAAATTTAATATTGCTCGAAGTAGCAACATAAATGCCATTTTTAACTCAAACAGAGGTAGAACTTATATTATTCATGATGATTATTGGGTTACTGAAATTGATGAATGTAGTTTAAATGCAGTCAATCGGGGGAGTATAAAACAGTTTTTCCCAGGAATCCCTCCAGATATAACTTCAGCATTTCGCTATACAAATGGTAACATTTATTTTTTTAAAAAAAATTTATTTTATGAATATAACGAATTTTCTGGTAAATTAATAAGAGCAGGAGTTTTTGATTGGAGTTTATTTGGAATAAATTGTCCGAATGAAACAATTTTAAATCAATTAAAAAATATATTAACATCCCTTTCAACATACTTTTATTAATAATTATAAAAGGTTAACTTTATTAAAAAAAAAATCATTTCAATGTTGACTTTTAAAGGTGGCGGTTTATTAAATTCTGCAATTAACAACCTACCCTTTGAGCTTCACGTGCCTTCTTATCAATTTTGCGGACCAGGTACTAAATTAGATAAGAGAATTCAAAGGGGTGATACTGGTATAAACCCCTTAGACGCTGCATGTAAAGATCACGATATTGCTTATTCAAAAAATAAAAATTTGGAGGATAGACATAAAGCGGATTGGATTTTGGAAAATAAAGCTTGGGAAAGGGTGAAATCTAAAAACTCTAAATTAGGTGAGAAAGCAGCTGCTTGGTTAGTAACAACGGGAATGAAGGTTAAAAGAAAACTTGGAATGGGCGTTCGAAAAACTCTAAAACCAATCTCATTTAAACGTGGTTTGGTTGATAAAATTAAAAAACATGTTCAAGATTTAGATATATCCAATCAAAATTCACTTAAAAAATCTACTGCAACGGCACTTAAAGCAGCTCGGGTGATTATAAAGAAAGCTGGGGGTCGTAAAAATATTAAGGTGCCTAGAATAATTCCATTTGAATCCGACAAACAAGGAGGATTTTTACCCCTTTTACCACTATTCGCAGCCTTAGGGGCCATAGGATCATTGGCTGGAGGCGCAAGCGCTGTAGCCAAAACGGTGATAGACACAAAAAATGCTAAAAAGAAACTTGAAGAATTAGGTCGACATAATAGGGCTATGGAGGAAATTGGAAAAAAAGGTTCGGGATTATATTTAAAAAGGAATGTCAAGGGAGGATATGGTCTTTTTTTAAAACAAAAAAACTACCAATAAAGCTACCCAATAGAGCCCTATATGATTCTGAATTGGTAAAATATGCACAAAAGCTTAAAATACCCTATTTTAGAGGGGTTTTTATGCGAGACGCTTTACCAAAAATAAAAAATAAAAATGAATCTGCAATCCTAAATTTAGACATTTCGAAAAATTTGGGTACACATTGGGTAGCTTATACTAAAAGAAACAATTCTGTTATTTATTTTGATAGTTTTGGTGGTCTTAAACCGCCAAAAGAATTAGTAAATTATTTAGGAAAAAATGTTAAAATTAATTATAATAATGATTGTTTTCAAAACTTTAAACAAATTAATTGTGGCCATTTATGTTTGTGGTTTCTTTATAAAAATAAATGAGATAAGAAAATATGATTAGTCTATTATTAACCGTTGTTTAAAGATAATGTCCCAGCTATTTACATTAAAAAGTAATAATTATGTTTTAAGTATAGATTTTACAAATCAAATACAACTTAATCCAGATTTTGACTACGGTATAGCATTAATAGGGTTTTATTCCTATAACAGTATCCCTAATATTGAAGAAGGTGAAAATACATTTTATTATAAAGAAGCGAGTGTGGTAAAAAAAATAATAATACCAACTGGTACTTATGAAATATTAGATATAGAAACGTACCTAAGACAACAAATTATTCCTGGCAACGTTAAAAAGGAAGATTATGATAAATATTTTTCACTTAAACCAAATAATAATACTTTAAAGTGTGAAATTCAAAGCAATACGTTGGAAATAGATTTTACACAAGCAGATGGTATAGGAAAAATATTAGGATTTTCTAAGCGTACTTTAACGCCGGGTAAAAAACACGAATCAGATCTCCCAGTTAATATAATAAAAGTTCGAACCATTCACATCGATTGTAATATATCTACAGGTGCTTATTATAATTATCTACCAACACATACAATTTACGAATTTTCAGTAGACGTTGATCCAGGCTATACAATCAACGAAATTCCCCGAAACCTTATATATTTACCAATAATAAATAAACAAGAAATATCTAATATTACTTTGGTAATTTTAAACCAAGATTTTAAACCAGTTAATTTTCGTGGAGAGGAAGTTATAGTTCGATTGGAATTAAAAAAATTATCATAATGGGACTAACATTCAATAATTATTATAAAAATCCTAGCACAAACAATTTGAAATCAGTTGACAGCAAACGCTTGCCTAGTTCAAACAGCTTAACTAATTCAAATAGACTTTTTCTACAATCATTAGGATATAATGTCATCATTAGACCAAATCTTCGACATCTATCGAAAACCACAGTTTAGTGAAACAATTCAAAAGGTTGACTACAGAACTTATTACCCCTATGTTAAATCTTTTAATAATAGTGATGTTATAGAAATTTCAATAAATCAAAGAGATTCCTGGCTGCTTATGCACGATGCAGCTCTATTAATAGATGGTAAATTGGAAATAACTAAAGGGGATGGCGAGGCAGCCTTAATAAATAATTTTGGAGCTTTTTTGTTTGACCGAATTTCTTATGAAATAAATGGAAAAGAAATTGATGGTATTCGCGACCCAGGTATTGTGAGCACAATTAAGGGCTATCTTAATTACAGTAGCGATGATTCAAACCATTTAGGCATTGCAGGATGGAATTACCCAGCTCAACCAATAGTCTCAACAATAGCCAAAATTTCAACTTTTAATATACGTATACCATTACATCATTTATTTGGTATATTTAATGATTATCAGCTGGCCCAATTTGGTAAACAAACTATACGTCTTGTAAGAGCTCGAAATGACTCTGATTGTCAAATTATAACAGAAAAAACTGCGGCTGCTGGCACAACAAAGGCTAAATTAACCGTTGAAAATATCTCGTTAAAAGTACAAGTTATTACACCCAATGATTTATTAAAGCTTCAGTTGTTGGAATCAATAAAATCAGACAGACCTATAGTAATTCCATTTAGAAAGTGGGAATCCCATGAGCTACCCCAATTAACTAAAGATGCCACTAAGGAAATATGGTCAGTTAAAACGTGCACTGCATTGGAAAGTCCACGCTATATAATTTTAGCTTTTCATACCAATAGAAGAGGTAATGATACAAAAGATCCCTCATATTTTGACAACATTGATATATCTGATATACGTGTTATCCTCAATGGCGAATATTTTCCTATAGAACGCATGGACCTTAATTTTGAAAAAAATAATTTTATCGAGGCTCATCACAATTATACACAATTTTATTCAAGTTTTAAAAATGATTTAACAATATCAAAACACTCTTTACTTGATTATAAACAATTTAAGAACCACGCTCTTTTTGTAATTGATTGTTCCAGAAGAAATGAATCCTTAAAATCGAGTACAGTTGACATCAAAGTTGATATTGAGGCGAAAAAAGGCTTTCCCGATAACACAAAAGCATATTGTGTTATTATACATGACGTCATTATGGAGCATCTCCCACTCAGCGAAATAGTTCGTAGTTTATCATAATGCTGTTTAGTTTAAATTATTCTACCTAAGATGAAGGTTGTGTCTATAAATATTCAGGGATTTAATTTATTCTCTAACGAAAAATGGTTTTTTCATCCAAAAGAAGTTACCGTTACCAATGGATTGCAAACAAATCATTATCTCTTAAAACCAATGGTAGAATTTAAGCTGTTATCACGAAAAAATAAAAAACAAGTTTGCTTTGAAGAAAAAATTCATGGTCTACGATATTCAAGTGGATATATAAATTTCAATGAGATTAACAACATTTTAATGGAATTATTACCTGAATACGACACTGTTTACACAAAAGGAAATCAAAATTATGAATATTTAAAAACAGTCTGTGAGCAGTTATTACCAAATATAAAAATTATAAACGTTGAAACATTAAACCTTTGGGAGCAGCCAGTGTTTAAAAACAAACCCCTCATGTGTTTGGATCATTTTAGAAGCGGTAGGTGTAGTACAACACATGCCTTAGTATTACATAATTGGCTTCAAAGTTATCTACCCCATAATCATGGATTGTAAAGAATTTGCTCAAAGAAAAATAAAATTTTATAAAGAATTGCAGGCATTAAAAGAAGACATTGAAATGTATGAACTGTGTAAGGCTTTTGCTGCTATGAGCATTTCTGAGGACCTAAGGAAGGATTCGCTTGACATTACTTATTTAAAAAAAAAATTATGTGCTTTAAATAAAATAATATTATAATAAATAAATAAAAAAATTATATTGTTTTTATGTATATCCTAAAATTAGAATAAAACTCATAGGTAAGTAATATAATATATTTAAATATTTTTACATTTATTAATTGCATAACCTAAAAAATATACAAATGCATAAATAGCTAGTAAAAAAATTCCTACTATTAACAGAGATATAAATTCTATAAATATTTTTGTGGAAAATGTTGTTGAAGAGGCCACCCCCGATCCTATAGTGGTTGATAAATTGGTTAAATTAGTTATTACACTATTTAAACTATTTATTTCAAAAAGGGTTCTAGTCTTTCCGCCATCTGCTGATAAAATATATTTTAATTTATAATGTAATATAGAGGTATTTGCTGAGGCATTAACTTGAATCTTGAATGTACCAGGAGCTGCATCCATTGGATTCCAATCATTTGGCCATTGAGCCTTTACCATTGGATTATCAACATTAAATGCCACATAACAATCCTGAGTGTTTTTGGGAAAATTTACAAATAAAGTATTATTAATGAATGTAGATAGTAATAAAAAATTGGCTACTGAAAACATGTTTACTCAATGATAGTAACTTAACAACTAATTATTTTTCACACTTTTGAATTATAGTTGCCTTATATTATTAATTTTTTATTATAAATAAATTGTTATCTTTACAATTTTTATTAATGTAAACATAACGACCTTGTTTTGGGGGGGGGGGGGGGTGGTTGACAATTCTGCAGCACCCATATTGGTGGTTAAATCAAATGCGCATAATGTGTTTAGTATTGAACAGAGTAAAATTGGTTTAAGTCCATATGATGATAAAAGGCATTTATTATCAAATTCAACAGATACTTTACCTCATGGGCACTTCAAGATTAATAATATTATGTAATAATTATTTCTAATTTTAATAAATATATTTTATTTATTTTAAATTATTGTGTTTTTATTAACAACAATCATCATTAAAACTCAAGGGTACGTTTAAAAATCAGTATATTTTTCTAAATCATTTGACATTTTCATATCTAAATAGTATAAGCATTCTAAAAAACAATAACTTTCTACACTAGTACCGCAAGAACATAGGGATGACAGAACGTCTAGCACAGCATGAAGAGATGGAGGATAAAAACGAAGTTCAGTTTTCATCGCTTCATATGTGCTTTTTAATAGATTATGATAATAATAATTAAAATTTAAATTATTTAACATTTCAAGTTTTTTAAAAATTAACTTTTTTAATTCAAGAATTTCAAAAACATCATTTAGCGTAAAATAAAAAATGGTACAATCATCTGATATTTTAAAAATTTTATTATTGCCATCAATATTTAATTCAATCTTCATGTTCCTCCAAAGCTGAATTTCATCAGTGTGATGTGCATCCAGAAGTTCTTGGAGTGATTCAATTACACCAACCCATTCACCATATATAAAAGAGAGATGTTCACCAGTAACTTTGTTAATCATTCTTACTGTTGGTAAAAAATCCCTTGCACCACTAAGCCCACATTCCAGCAAGAATAATTGGAAATTATAAGTCGTTGTGTAAATTAATCTTTTTTCAGCTTTAATAGCTTCTTCATATCTATTAAACACTGCATTCAGTGGGGCATCATAACCTTCAAAATCACTACTACCCATTTTATGTGTGCACTGCTTTACTTTACTTTTTAAACTAAATTAAATTTTGATTTTGTGGTGAGAAACTGGAAAAGAGTGGGGTAATCAAAAAGAGTCTGTTTTATTAATATAACTATTATGTGAATCATCGAAGCCCAACCATTTCACGAAGACTTTGTTGCCACGTTTATGTAAAACTTTTTCCACCAGGTAAATATCAGGCTGCATTGTTTTTTGCAACTCATCCTCATAAAATGCTCCACTAATGGGTCTACCATTTAAATCCTCCAAAATGTATGTGGCTGGGTTTGTAATTTTTACTTTCACAATTTTAAACAATTCTGTAGTCCAATTGGGGGTGTATCCTTTATCAAAAACATGTTTTGCTTTACTTATTCTTACTATATCGCCGATGGAAAACTTTTTAGGTTTGGTTGCTAATTTTAAATGAGTAAAGGCAAACTTTAAAACTTTTTTTTCATTTTCTTTACAAACATCAATTGGTTTCATATTAATTGTTCTATGTTTTGTATTATTATAATTTGAAACAATTTGTGGCAATATATCAACCCAATTATATGATCCATTTAAACTAAAGTATTTAAATAGGCGTTCTTTTACAGTCCTTATAACACGCTCGGCGATTGCAGCTTTTTTACAACTAAATGTATTATAGTGATTTATTGAATATTTTTGCATAAGTTCATTAAACTTACTATTAAAAAATTCCTTGCCCTGATCAGTCTGTAAGTTTTGTGGACATCTTTCTTTCAATATTAAATTAAAAGCTTTTGTAACTTCTTCCCCAGATTTATTTTTTAATGGTTTAGCCCATAAATATTTTGAAAAACAGTCAATAACAATCAATATGTACTTAAAATTTTTATTATTTGATGCATACATGTCCATCTGCCCTAAGTCTGATTGCCAAAGGTCATCAATGCCCTTAATAATTGTTTTTCGACGTTTAAAATTTTTTCTTATAGGTCTATGAAGTTCATTAACAAGTTTAATTTTTTCCTTGGTGTGTTTCATGATTATGGTGTGGTGGAAGAGTGAGTACTAGCACCAGCAGCCCCTGTAATCACTTTTATTATATTTTTCTCCACATCATTGATTGCGGATTTGTTTTTTTTGACGTCCTCAAATAATTTATCCACGTTTGTATCCAGAGACTTTAAAGCTGTATTAAGATCTTTGATTTGCTTTTTAAAATCTATAATGTTTTGTTCATTTTGCTGTTTTATATCCTTTAAGTTCACATCTTGAGTCTGTTGAAGGAATTTAATTTGCCTATCCAAGTCATTACGTGCATTTACATGCGATCTTGAAATATTCTTTAAAGAATTCAAATCATTGAAAATTATTGTTTTTTGTTTATTAAGTTCTTTAATTTGCTCTTTTAACTCATCGGTATTTTGCGTTAAAATAGCTAGTTCTTTATTTAAATTAATTTTTAATTTATCTTGTTTTTTACTATCGAGGTTTTCAATTTCCTTTTTTATTTTTGCATCCGATTGCTTGAGTGCTTTTAATGTCTCTTGTTCAAATTTACTAAGTGATTTTATTGTATCATCATAAAAATTTGCATATATTTGATCAACATAACCCATATTAGTAGCATCTGCATTTAAAGTTGGTGATTTCACATTACATATTTTTAGGTTTTCTGCGTCAATATTACCATCGGGAGTATATTTTAGTACATTGTTACCATACTGTAATTTTGATAATAACGAATTTTGATTAGATTGACCGAGAGATTGACCAAACTTGTTAAGAGGCATTGTTAAACTGCTGGTAAAACTTTATTTGTTTTAATATATAACACCTGCTTCTTTTAGTTCATTAATAATTGCTGTAATTTCATTATCATTTGATGTGTTGCCAGCATGCTTGGAGGCTACTAATAACTTTAATCTTTCAACCAATTCATTTACGTCATCCCAATAAATGTACTCTATTGGTTTTTCATTGTATGTTACCAAGGTGGGCGATGCTCTGCCAAACCCAATTTTTTCAGTATGTTCTTTACCAACTCTAAGTTTACGACTATGTTCTTTTTGTTTATCTATATCTTGCTGTTTTATTTGCTCTAAAACAGGCTTAATAATATTTTTATATTTGAGCCCTCTATGCCCCATGGTTTGTTCGTTGGGATCAAAATTTCTTTTATGCGCGTTTGTAAGCACAACAAGTTCACCAAATGTTTTAAAATCTGATGTCATGTAATTCTTAGGATTTTGTTTAAACATTAATTCGTACAGTCCTGGGGACCCCTTGAATAAATTATTATTTACAATAAAATCAGGACCTTTAAACTCCACAATTGAATCCCCAAATTTGATCTTGCCTGTATCCAAATCGTGGTGAATATAAGTATGATCATATTCATTGCTAGTATCTCTCATATGTCCTTCAACAAAATTTCTAGGTAATTCATTGAAAAAATCCAAATATTCTGCTATAGAATTTTCCGGAATTGTTTCCATGATTGATTCGTTGTCGAGTGTTCTACTTAAGCTTAAGTCATTATCATAAAAATCATTTGTATCATCTTCATAAATAGTTTCATTTCCAGAAAATGTGGGGTGGTATGTTTTATTGGGATTATATTCGCTTTTATAAAAATCATTTGGATTATTTTCATTAGTGGTGTCATTTTCAGGAAAACGTATGCTTGAGATATTTAATGATTTATCTTGAATACCTTTTCTGGGGGATGCTTCAAGTATTTTATCAATAGCTTTATATTTTATAGGAGATTGTTTTTTAATTTTTTTTGCTGGCTGTAATAAATCTTCTTCTTCAGCTTCTTTTTCATTTGGATTATTTTCATTAGTGGTGTCATTTTCAGGAAAACGTATGCTTGAGATATTTAATGATTTATCTTGAATACCTTTTCTGGGGGATGCTTCAAGTATTTTATCAATAGCTTTATATTTTATAGGAGATTGTATTTTAATTTTTTTTGCTGGCTGTAATAAATCTTCTTCTTCAGCTTCTTTTTTCACAAAATCCGTATCATATGCCATTTTTTCAAGAGGCTTTATGATTGGTCTAAAAATTTTATCTAATGTAGCATCATTTTCAGCTTTTCCCAATTTAAGAGCTAAATATTTTTTTCTAATATTTCGAGAGAGTTCATTAATTTTTTCAGTTACATTGACAGTGGTTGGTGCCATGATTACTAATGATACTAAATATAGTTGTTTTACATATTTATATTTTTATCAAACGATAACACCCATTGTTTAAACGGGAGTCTTTTATAACAGCCTGTAGTTTTTGTGACAGTTTTACAGTTTTTATAGCAGTTTTTACAGTTTTTCTATCGGTTTTTGCGATAGTTTTGCAGTATTTACAGCAGTTTTGCAGTTTTTCTAGCAGTTTTTGTGACAGTTTTGCAGTTTTTCTAGCAGTTTTTGCAGTTTTTCTATCGGTTTTTGTTACAGTTTTGCAGTTTTTGCAGTTTTTCTATCGGTTTTTGTGACAGTTTTGCAGTTTTTCTAGCAGTTTTTGCAGTTTTTCTATCGGTTTTTGTAGTTTTTCTATCGGTTTTTGTAATAGTTTTGCAGTTTTTTATCAGTTCTTGCGACAGTTTTGCAGTATTTATAGCAGTTTCTACAGTTTTTCTATCGGTTTTTGTGACAGTATTTTTAGCGGTTCTACCAAGATTATAAGGTTACTTAGCAAAAAATATTAATAACAGCTTAAAGTCTATTACTGTTACTCAACTCAAAAAAAATATTAGCTACATATTTATATATTTATCAAATCCCTTTCGATAACGTCCATTGTTTAAACGAAAATCTTTTATAATAGCTAAACAACCATAATTTTCATTCCAACATTCTGAGCATATTTTCTTAAACTGATTATAAGGCATATCAGGTGAGACATGTTCATCAAATACATGTTTTAAATTCATATCATCCTGTCTAAATAGCACAATAATATTACAATTATCACGTATTAATTGTTTTGGTATTTTTGAATATGTTTGACATAAGTATGCAGCGTCTATGTTTTTATGTCTACCCATTGAATAGTATTCGCGTATTTTATTTTGTTTATCACAAGCTACATCATCAAATATGAAAATTGAATTGTTTCGAGCTTCCATAGGTTCAATTATTTCATCATTATCTTTATATGAAAAATACCCCACACCTTTTACTTTGCTTAAAACATTTTGTAATAATTGATATTTTGGTTGAAAAAGAGATTTTGAATAAACGTAAATATTTTCAAATTTAGCTCCATTAGGATTAAATATTAAACTTAATAAAGCATTTGTTTTACCACACCCACTAGGACCACAAAAAATTGCTCTAAAGGAATTTGGTAGTAAATTACCATGTTTACTAGCATCAGAACTGGTTTCAAATAAATCTAAATTATTTATAGGTAGTTTTTCGGGTTGTTGAACGCAACGCATTTTAGGTACTACTGAACTCAAATAGTTTTGTTAAGGAATATATATTAAAGTTTATTCAATTAATTTTACAACAGCATGTTATTTTTGGCAACTTATTTAACACTTTGTTAGCTTCTTTCGTATAAATTGAAACCATACAGCATGGGCATGTATCAGGACCTTCATCTGAATTTGACCAGGGGCACGACTCAAAATGTTTACCATATTGGGTTTTTACAACATTAGCATTAAGATGTTGCTCCAAAAATTCTTTTTGACTGGTCCATTTTTTAATTTTTTCCTTTTCCAAAAATTCTCGATATATTTCCTGTCGAGTAGGATATTTATTTTCAAATTTTTCTTTATTCTTTTTTTTACTACATTCTTCCAAAAATTTATCAATATTTTGGATTGCCTTTTCAATTTCCTTTACACTAATCATTTTACCCACCATATTATATGTTCTCCTGTTTAAAATGTTGTTATTATAAGGTCGGACGGGAGACTGAACGTCTAAAAATAAAAATTTACAACAAAATAATAAATCCTTATCTCCAAATAACTGATTACCGCATTAAAACCCCCGAAACTTGTCGAACAACAAGTCGGATGACGTCAGCAATTCAAAATGGCGTCAAAAATGAAATTTACAACAAAATAATAATAAATCCTTATCTCCCCCCGGATATCAAACCACTGCAGCAAATGCATATCGCTTATCTTTTGCATCTCCAGTAATACCAAACTAATACGCTAACCACAAACAACCAATATGCATATCGCTTATCTTTTGCATCTCCAGTAATGCCAACTAAACACCTAAGCCCCGCCCACTTTAAACCACAACACCAATAGCTAATATCTATCAAACATGGCCGCCATCCGCCAGCCGCCATCCGCCAACAACCCACCAATAGGCTCACTTACGCTTATCAGTTGAGGGCGTTGCCCAAATGCCTGCCCACCAATAGCTAATATGATCACCCCCCACCACCCACCAGGGGGGCGCCACCATCGAGAACCGCCTACGTCACGTAGCGTCTGGGTCACTTCCGGTCCCGTATCGGCTTAGTATATCTACTAATAACCCGTAATACCTAAGAACGACTGAATTTCTGTGACATTTTTGGGAACTGGAATTTTCTTGATTGTAGAAATCTTACTAGGATCAGGTTTAATTCCCTTCTTGCTAATTATATGACCCAGGTACTTAACCTCTTCCTGCAAAAATTCACATTTTTCTTTGTTTAAACTTAATCCGTAATCTCGTAAACGCTGAAAAACCATTCGAAGTTTATTAAAATGTTCCTCCACATTGTTTTTTGAAAAAACAATAATGTCGTCCAGGTACACAAAGCAATGAATACCTATCAACCCCGCCAAGACTGAATACATTAACCTCTGCCACGTGGATGGCGCATTAACTAGACCAAACGGCATCCTGTTGCACTCGTAATGACCCCAAGGTACTGAAAACGCTGTCTTTTCTCTATCTTTGGGATGTACTTCTACCTGCCAATAGCCTGATTTTAAATCTAATTTAGTGAATAGTTCGGCACCGCCTAGTGAATCTATTGTTTCGTGTATATTTGGAATAGGAAAATAGTCTCTCTTTGTTATTGCATTTAAAGCTCTATAGTCTATACAAAATCTATAATCAATGCTACCTGTCTCAGTTTTCTTCTCTATTAATACTATAGGAGCGCTCCATGGGCTAGAACTAGGGCGAATTATGTCATTTTTTAACATTTCTTCAATTTTTTCCTCCACTATTTTCTTTTTAGCCACTGGTACTCTGTAGGGTGCTTTTCTAATTGGACCCTTTGTCCCGTCTATCTCGATTTCATGTCTCACACCCTTCGTGAACTTCAGCGGTCTACCTGACACTGCAAAAATGTCTTCCCAATCCTTTAAAAACTTACAAACTACAATACACAACTCCCTACTGCTAGAAGCCCTGACCACGAATTCCTTATTGTTTCTCGGCAAACTCTCTCTATCCTTTGTAATACTATAATCTTCACATACACGGTTATTCGAAAGTGTCATTTTAATGATTGGAGTATTTTTCTTTATGGACTGAGGTATCGGAGTAACGTTTAGAATTCTAACCACAATTTCTCTATCGTTATTGTTTGATGTATTTTGTAAATTAACTATTGTTTGCTCGGTTACAATTCCCGAAGCTGTGTTGTTGAGTGGTTCGCAAATCATAGTACCAGAGGGTATGCGCTTACTTACTCTAATACTAACATTACAACCGTGAAATGCAGGTATACTTAAATCTTCAGTCAATCTGACTACACTTGGTTGCTTGGAGCTAATACCATTTGTATTGGTTTTAGGATTGATCAGATCCCTACCATTGTCTGTTTCCTGAAATCGAACGTTATTTTTTGTCAATGCATTGTGATTAGATTCTTCTGGGCTATTAATTTCCTTAACTTTTAGTGTTGACACTTCGGAAGAACTTTTAAGCCGTCCGAGTCGACTGCCTACACGTCTGCAGTTTATTTCTTCCGCCGAATTACTGTTAGTAACCGTCCGATTTAACCGTGATGTGTCTAGCAGAGGTAAACCTAAACCACATAGCATAAGCCTGCCTTTCGCGAAGCAAAGTTGGGGCGTGTATAACTCCAAAAAATCCATACCTATTAGACCATCCGTGGGGAAATTTAAATTATCGTCGCAAATTATAAATGTATGCTTTAATATCTTACTGCCAGTTTTATTTAATTTTAGTTCTATGTTACATTTACCTGTTTTATTTATTTGTTTCCCAGATATATCCGTTATTATGTGATTATCTTCTTGTATTGTTAAATTAAATAAACTTACAATCCTGGCTTTAATTAAACTTATGCTTGCTCCTGTGTCTAGAAGCCAAGTCGATGTTTGATTATTAATAAACAACACAATATATTTTGAATTTTCTGGGTTGAGTTTTAAAATTGTGTGTGTTATTTCTGTTGTGTTATCGAGGCTATGTTCCAGTTTAAAAAACAGTTACTGTAGGTATGGCTGCGGTCGCCACAGTTGAAACAAAAAAATATTTTTTCGCTCCTGCAGCAGCTGCTATAATGTCCAGGTTTGGCGCATTTTATGCACCTGTTAAACATATATTTAAATTTCGGTAGCCGTTCATCGCGGTTTCTCGGTGCGTTTCGGTAGTTAGTTCCGCGTGGGCCATTGTCTTCAAAATTAACTTTTCGTGCCTCGTTGCGATTTTCCCGCTGTAATTCTCTTTCGCGACTATAATCTCTGCGCTCTCTCCTGCCGTAGCTGCGGTCACGTCTTTCGTAACTGTAATCGCGGCTATGCCTTTCATACCCGCGGTCACGATCGCTACTTCCGTAATCGTAACCCCGGTTACGGTGGTCATATTTGCTGTCACGATCACTCCTTTCGTACCCGCGGTTACGATCGCTATCGTGATCGTAACTCCGGTTACGTTCTTCATATTCGTAGTTACGATTACTCCTTTCGTAACTTCTATCGCGGTTATTTTCCTTAATATCACGATTTTTTCTATCGCGGCTGTGATCGCGAAGATTTCTGTCGTAGCTACGATTACGGTTACTTCTTTCCCGGCTTCGTTCGCGGTTATTTTTATCATCGTGGTTGTCTTCGTTACCATCCTTTCGGCGGCCTTCGCTGTGTTTCAGAATTTCCCCCCGGTGTCTGTCATTAGGTAGATTCTTTGGTTCTATATCATCTCCTGTGAGCTGTTCCTTCTCCGACAACAAAGCTCTTATTGTAGCTACAACATCTAAATCCTGCGGCGGATTTACCCTTAACCTGTCTACAATATTCTCTTTTTTCTCAGCTACTTCAAGAGCTTCTTTTAAATTAAGAAAAACACCTACGGACAAAATTTCGTTAGCTAGACGCGTGTCTAGCCCGTTTATAAACTGTTCTGCAATCAATGCATTCTTGTAAATTTTTTTCTCCGGTGTTTGTTCCTCTACCGAAAAGATGTTGTTAGCGGCCATTTTAATTCTTTCTGCAAAGGCCCCTAACGTTTCTTCCTGTTTTCTTTTACACGCTGCTAATTCTAACTTGGCTTGTTGGAAATTTTTTCTTTTTCCAAATACCCTTTTTAACCATGTTCGCATTTCTTCTATCGAACCTGGTTTGTCATCGTCCCTTAGCGCAAAATAATACGTTTTCGCCATGTCCTTGAGTTTATGTTCCATAGCTTCCATCATGTCTTGTTCCGTCCATTGATTTTTTCGCCCTATTGCTTGGATTCTATTGATAAAGAGGTCATAATCAGGTCCTCCCTTATAATCGTCGATTAAATTTAGAGTTGTGCCCAATGTTATTTTTTGAAATAAGTCGGACAACTTATTTGTGCTTATTGTTTCTTCTAAATTATTTTGGAGTGTTCCATTAGGTAATACTGTGGTTTGATTTGTCATTTTAACAAATCACTAACTGACAACTGTAACCCGAAAAGCTATGGAAATAAATCAAACCTATCACTTCGCGGTTATGGGGACGATGAGTTGACGAATAAAAACAACTTTATTGGCACAGGAAATAATATGTCTGGCTATGTGGTCCTCTGTGGGTCTCCTGCGTCACAGAGTTCCTGGCTGTGTACGACTTTTTGCTGTGGAAATCGAGACGACCTTATATCTAATTAACGAAGCACACGTAATTAGATCGAGTTTACTTTCTGCGCTTTTGTACTATTGTCTACTCTTTATACCTTGTAAACTCTAAACTGCTGCGATCTTAATCCTTAAACTGTTTATCTTAACTGCATTTATTGTTTTTATAGACTCTTTAAATTGCAAGTAACTTTTTGGAGGAATTAACAAAGAGATAGTTTACCAATATGACTCGTAATTATATAATTGCTTCGCAACGGAATATTAATTATTATAACTAATTATTTGGGGAGACAGACACACTAATACAAAATACGTTAATAAAAATTTTGTATAATTAACTCTTAATTCCACCTGTCACAAAATTTAATTAACGGTGTAAAATCGATTAATTCCGCTTCCTGTTAGCTATTGTGCCTTAAATCAAATTAAAATTACTTGTCTGTCTCCTAATTTCTTAAATGTAATAAAGATGCATTGTTCCCATTTGTCTTTACAATAGCACCTTTACACATACCCTAACACTCAAAACAATGAAAACAATTACAGAAAATTATTTAATTTCTTAAACAATTTTGAGTAATTGCCCTTTGCTATTAATAACGACAATAACCATTGAGTGATTAGTTTATTGCCGGAGATCTACCTAGCTTTTATCCGCACGCGTCCTAACAGCCCCTAAATTACCTTGCGCGCGCTTTATTTACTAGAGATTTCGACTTTTTACAACTTTTAACTTTTAGGTACTTTTTCAATCGCTATAAAACTTAACATTTACAAATCAACATAAGTGTATAGCTATTTCACAAAATAAATGCGCTTTACGGGGGTACACCTGAAACCAGTTGTGTCTATTTAAGGTATTTTGATAATACGATTACATGTAATAAAAACTTATATCAATATTTAATTCCATATACACCTATATACAATCAAATATTTAATGCAAGAGAAATTAGTTCTGAAAAATTATGAGACACACCTGACACCAGCTGTAACGGGTGGTTTTTTGGGTTAATTAACGCGGGGAGCGGGGCTGATATAGACTACTATCAGTCCGTTACAAGGATGTTACCACTAATCTGACCTTTAATCCAGCGACGGTTGCCGATGATTTGGTAATCCCAATAAGCACGAATTACCACACTAAGTCACTCGCGACGGATCTCCCGGAACACTTCGCGAATCCCGATATACTTACGCTTGCCAAGCACTGGGTAATTAGAATTAACAGGTACCCAAAGAAACACAGCCGATTCTAACCACAAACAATATATTTACAATTAAGAAGAAGAATAAAAATTAACAAAGGAAATAAGAAAAATTAATAATTTAACGGTAAAGAAAATTAACAAAGAATTTACGGAGAAATTAAGATTAAAAAACTAACTTTTGAATTAAACTGATAAGCGAAAACTAAATTAACTTTAGAAAAAGGTAACCTAAATGAATCTTATAAAACTAATACTTTAAACTACAAATTTTAAACTAAACCGGTCACTTAAGGTGAACGTAACTGCGAGCACCTGTATAAGCAACTTTACAATAAACTTAACAATATACCTGACTTTATTAATTACACTGACTGGCTAGAACTTCGACCTTCGAACTCGGAAACGACGCGCGCGAAATCTTGCAAGATAAAATCTGTCAAACCCTGTGGTACAGAGTATTTAAAGACTTTCTTAAGTCGAGGGCGTGACTTGCCTCAGGGTTGAAGTTTCTGGCCAATCAGAGGCGTGCAGTGAGAAATTTCTACCCCTACTTAACGCTGACTTTAGGGTGAATTCGGGGTTGCCTAACTACAAAGTTACTTATTTTCTATAAAAATTTAAATCTGTTAACAAAGTCCAAAACATTAAAATATCCTATGTCTGCAATTACTAACTACCCTTTTACTTCAACCTAAGTTATACAATTAGACAATTTTCTCGGGTTACATTAAATTCTTAAAACCTATCGGTAAAACTACTATACGGCTGGTTATATCCTTATCTTAGTCCTAATTCTTTAATCTAAATGATTATTAACTAAATAAATTTGTTATTATTCTTTTAACTACTTTCTCTATTATTTAATTTTCCAACGATCGATTTAAACAAAGGGAAGCGTTTTCAATTGAGCGTTAAGGCTTTTTCCAAGAAAAACATCATCTGGCTACTTTTTAGTGCGCGTTTCGGGGACAAAGAAACTTTCTATCTATTTATTTATTACTTCCAAAACATGCTCCTAGGCCCCCCCAAGTGACATCTGGCTCTCTTAAAAATCCTTCTAAGTATTAAATTTCTTAATTCTTCAAAACAACCATTTCTTTGAAATTTAGTGAAACTTCAGATTTTTACCCTATTACAGTACTTTTACTCTTTTAGTGCAAACTTCTAGTGTAAATTATCACTATTACTTGAGTAAAACATATTGGTGGTAGTGAATAAAACGAAAGGATAAATAAAGAGAAACATTTATTTGGAACAACAATCTATGACAATTATCAAAATCGGTGCCTTTTAAAATATAATTTATATTTGAGTCGTTCGGCTGGCTTAAGCAAAATGGTTCCTTAAAACGTAAAAGTTTTAGAACAATGCAATGTTTTACTGGCTGTCAACTTGTAAGCAATGAATAAAAAGTAAATCAAGTGTATGTATTTATATTATTAATGTTACAAGTACCCGACCTACTGCCGTAATTTATTGATATATAATATAGGTCGGGTATGGACATCCTTTTAACATATTGGTATTTATTGAGTATTAAGGCTTAAAGAAAAAGGAAGTATAATACTTACCAAAAAATAAGAATGTCCTCTTATGGATTTACCGTAATTAAAATCTAACTAAACAAAAATGCCACACACCTACGCGGTATCTCCGGATATGCACTGCGTAGGTAGATGTACCAACCAAACATTTTAAAACGCAGTTTTTTCAGTCTATTTTGCCACTATTGATGTAATTTAACTTTAATTGTGATAAAATGTGCACTAGTAGTGTGAAGAAAAAAGAGCTCTTATTATAGTAACATCAAAACAGACAAAGAAATTGGCATGCACTGTAGTGTACATTTTGTCACTATTTAACACATTAAGGGGTAATAAACACTCGCATTAGGTTTTTCTACCCTTTTGATTTATTTTAATAATAAATAGTGTGAATGTACCAATGAATAATGTTCATATTTTTTAAATGTGTTTAATAAAGTTAATAAGCACTAAATACTACCTAGTGTATTTTGTAGTGTAACTTTTACACTTACAAATCAATATTTCAGATGATCTACTTTTGACCAGATACAAATTTCGACGGATTTTATTTATTTTTGATAATTATTAGATTTTTGCGTTCGTCGTAGAAAAAGTCTAGTATGCATTTCGTTTTATATATAAAATATACAATTATCTAGAAACTCTGGCTTGCAATCTCCGTCGTACCTTATTAAAAATCAAACTCATTATAAGTTATTTTGTGAAAAAATTTCTTTCTTTAAAACTGTTATCCGTATTTTATTTAGGCTTATATCTTTATTGCCAAAACCTTGAAGTAAATCCCAAATCATTAATATGATTGTTGAAATATGTAACAATGATAAACCTGACAGGATTTCCCCTCATTTATAATCTGTACAATTTCTTATAACGACTCGATATAACGATGCACGGAAGTGGGTATAGTGCATTCATCGCTCCATAAAAGATTGATAATAATAACTGGAAGCTGCAGTAATAATCTTAGTTTGAGAGATTCGTTCTGAACATTTGTTCGCGCCATATCAAGTGCGACAGTGATTTCATAAAATTGACGCAATCACTGTTCCATGTTGGTGGTAGGAATTCATGCAGAGGACGGGTCCTCTATGCGACTACGTGTGTGTGCAACACAAAAATGAACAGCGTTTTCACTGTGGACACGACACGCTGGGGGGAGATTTAATCGCTACGTGAAGTTTTGACAACAAACGAAAGGTTTTTTTTTTTGAAAAATGGTCAATTATACCTAATTGGTGTGTGCAAGGGGTTGATTATTTGTTGTGATTAGGATGTCTAGCAAGTTTTTTTGTCACTTCTCCTAATGCAATGGCTTTTGTGTTTTGTGTTTTGTGTTTTGTGTTTTAAATTCCCATTAATTTAAACTATATGAAATAATTATGTTTTTTAGTTTGGAATTAATTCTTTTTTTTCAAAAAAATATATGCAACTTGTATTTCTGAAAGTGTTGAGTTTATTAGGAACATTTTTTTGTTTGATCGGTTTTCATTGATTCCTAAAGTATTAAATGTTTGTTGTGGACCACCATAATATTTTATAGAATACATTATATTATTATATATACATTATCATATAAATATATAATAATATAATGTATTCTATAAAATAATATGGTGGTCCAAATATATTAATATTATTGTTATTTTATTATATTATTGTTAAAGTATATGAAGATGGAATTATACTTTAAAAACGAAATTTGAATAAATTTACGAAATTACTCCAAAATTACCCAATAAATCTATGACCATATTATTGAATTTAAAATGCCCATTCAAGCTATAATAATGACCATGTTATTTCCTAAACAACTGTCTCATTTAATGCCTTGGTTAGTATGATTGAGCCCATTTGTCAAAACTAGCGACAAATCTTTTAAAATTACAACTAAAGTAGTTATTACCTGACCCCAATGGGCTTTTGCCCAGAACGCATTGTGTTTTTTACGTTTGAATGCGGAAGAAACACGATGGTTTTCTTGCAGTTACAGGCTCAGAAATAAACGAAATTTAAAAGTTTCAAAATACATTTAATATTCTATGCTAAAATTTCTAAATTATTATTAAATCCAACAAGTTAATTAATTAGGCTAAAAACACAGGTATACAAGGTTTTGTACACAGGCAACTTAAAGGTGATTTTAGGGTGATAACATGCGCTGATCACGAATCTGCTATCCGTTTTTCTGGATCAGGTCAAGTTTTTTAAATATACGATAAAGGTATTTTTTGTTATTTTATTAGAAAATTGACTACATTTTAAAGTGAAGTGCAGTAGAACTACGTTTTTTATAATTGTATGGGTTTGTTTCACGTATAAGTGACCAACAATAATCGCTTAACATCCCCTCGTCCCAAAAACCTTGGTAGTTTTTTTCAATTTTCTGCAAATCTTGATGTAAGCGCTCTCCTTGCTCGTCACTAACATCGCCTAGGTTCTCCGGGAAAAAATCCAGATGGGTATCCAAAAAATGAATTTTAAGTGACATGCGAACACCCATTTTAAAATAATTGTCCAAAAGATCCGCTACAATTGCCTTGTAGTCTTTACTTTTTCTGTTTCCAAGGAAATTACGAACGACGCTCTTAAATGAGGTCCATGCTGCTGCTTCAGTAGGAGATAAACATTTGGTGAAGTTGTCATCATTAATCAATTTTCTTATATCTGGTCCGACAAAAATTCCTTCTTTGATTTTCGCGTAAGAAATTTTGGGGAACAGTTTAATAAGATATTGAAATCCAGGCCCTTCACGCTCAAGTGCCTTTACAAAGTTTTTAAAAATGCCGAGCTTAATGTGCAACGGTGGAAGAAACACACGTTTAGGATCAACTAAGGATGTAGCAGAAATGCTATGTTGTCCTGGTGTATATTGATCCCGAATCGGCCAAACTTTTTGTCTGTAATGTTTATCAGTGGCGCGACTATCCCACAAACAAAGAAAACAGCAGTATTTTGTGAAGCCGGACTGCATACCAGTTAACAAGCCAATCACCTGAATTAAAATTTATTTTTAACATATTATTATTAACAAAAAATGTATTACCTACCTTGAAATCGCCACAAATTTTCCAGTTGTGTTTTTTGTATTGAATGTGTTTCAAAATTTCATTTACCGTTTCGTAGCTTTCCTTGGCGTTTACCGCATGAGCAATTGGTATGGACGGTTTATTATTGCCATTGTGTACAAGAGCGGCTTTAAGACTGTATTTTGAGCCGTCGATAAAGAGACGCCACTCATCACAATCATATGGTTGTTTCATTGCGTCGAACAAACCCGCCACATTATTGCAAAAACACATATTATTTGTTTTTGAGAAAAAGGGCAAAAGCGAATTATTTCGGGTTCTGTACATGGTAACCTTCGTTTTTTTGTCAAGAAATTGCCATTGCTGCAAGCGTGATGCTAGCAATTCTGCTTTTTGTTTAGATAATTGCAAGTCTCGTACCAAATCACTTAGCTCAGCTTGCAAAATTAAATGATTTTCGTCAAACTCAAACTCGCTGGCACTACTCGTCATATTGTCATCAGACTCTTCCATGCTTATATGCGTTGTGGGTAAAACAGGTAAAGGGTCATTTTCGTGACGAGGAACTGGCTTTGATACTGATAAAACTTCTGGATATTTCAGGCTTTTTAAATTTTTTGAATTTATACCCATAACGTTCGTTAAGCAAAAATAGCAATCATCTACGTGGTTCTGTTGTTCTCTCCAAATCATTGGCGTTGAAAATGGAAGATATATGTTATGACCCTTTGACCATCGGTACAGCTTGGATCGACACATGTTGCAACATAATTTAGGCACCCACGACTTTTCTGTATCACTAACAGTAAATCCAAAGTAGTGAAAATACGCGTTTTTTAGCGATTCTGTCATTTTATTGCCTTTTTTTCGGACAATGTACACGCCACAAACGTAACAAAAATATTCAGGATCGACTTTGCAATGCTTACTTGACATTTTTGTAAATTTATTTGCAACCAATACAAAAACAATGCTATAGCAATTAACTGTAAGTACGTCGAACTTCTAATATAAGATATCTTGGAAATATTACCTGACCACGTGAAACGGGCGACGCATTCGAGTTCAGCGCAAAAAAATATGTAAAAAACCGTTGTTGGTTTTTCGTGTACAAAAGTTGACCCATATTTGTAAACCTGTGAAATTAAATGAAAAAACATTTTTACTTCTTTTTGAAATTTTCCTTAAAAATACTGTATTAAATTAAACGTATTTATTAATTTAAATTATGAAATCATTAGACGAAGGTTAAACGGAATATAACTCTATTAAATTTTAGACCCGAGCATGTTTTGGTGAAATGGAAATTTTATAAATTACTGCATTTGACAGGGCTTCAAAATATAGCGAGAGGGGAAAACAAAGAAAATCTTTTTGGGGATGAATTCATATCTGACAGGGTGCTGAGGATAAATATTGCCAATAGCTTTCAGATTGAAAATTTGATCCTTTCACCAAACGGATAGAAAAGCTTTTTAATTTTGTATTTTCAATCCTGTAAAATTGCACTGTTTGATTAAATTTTTAGTTAAAAATATTTATAATATTAATTAATTAGATTAGCAAACAAACCATGTTGTGGTTGTTTAATGGGTACATTTAATAAACAAATTAACAACAAAATAATCAATATTGCCAAACAAAGTAAATTAATATAATTAGTAGAGTAAACAAAATTTAACAAAATGAGGTTATAAAACATAAAAAATATTCAAGTAAACAAATTAAGGTAGTAGAATATTATATTATGTAGTAAGTTTTATAAACGCCATTTTATTAGGCACGAGCGAAGCTTGCGAGCGAGTGCTTAATAAAAACAAGTGTCTAGAGAAGTATACAAAACGAGTTGCATAGTATGCAATGCATACTATACTTTATCTGCGACAAACATAAATAAGAGTTTGATGCCAATTTTAATTCATAAATATTACACATATGACGAATTTAACCTTACTTTTTCGCAATTTATAATAAAGCTAACTTCAGCCCGTGACTAAAACGCCACAAAGTCACAGCTTGTAAGAGTAAACAAATAAAATTATACAGGATAATAACATAATTTATATTATTTTAAATTATTGTTAGCAGATTTTCAAAATTCCAAAACGTAAAAATGCAATGTTAAGTGTTAAGGGGTTAAGTTTTATTTATATTTTATATTAAAGTTATAAACTAAAAGTTTTAAACAAACAACAAACAACAAACAACAAACAACAAACAACAAACGACAAACGACAAACGACAAACGACAAACGACAAACGACAAACGACAAACGACAAACGACAAACGACAAACGACAAACGACAAACGACAAACGACAAACGACAAACGACAAACGACAAACGACAAACGACAAACGACAAACGACAAACGACAAACGACAAACAACAAACAACAAACAACAAACAACAAACAACAAACAACAAACGACAAACGACAAACGACAAACAACAAACAACATACCACATACAACAAACGAAAAACAAAATTTTGCCTCTAATTTTTTTTATTAATAATAACTAATTAAGGGTGGTCATATCTAAAAGTGCCGGGTGCCAAGTACTCTATGCCCTATTAACCCTTTTCTGCTGTTTATGACTTTTGGGAAACCCTGTATATGTATATGTCAGGATTTTGTACATTACCCAAAGCGCTATTGATTTCAACAGTATTTTTTGTTGAAATTATCGGGTTTTTCATTTATAGGCCTGTAATAAAAAATAGTAAAATAGTCAAACCACATCAAAAGTATCAATGAATTTTTATTGATTTTTTGGAAAGTAATGATAATTGTAAAAATCTGTATATATATATATATTGAATAACTAAACAAAAAATCACTTTACATCATTTGGTTTTTATTATTTTTAGTACCCAAGAATTTTTACAACGATCGTTACTTTCCAAAAAATAAATAAAAATTCATTTACACATTTGACGTGGTTTGTCTTAAGAACAAACATCTCTTTTGATTAATTATTCCTTTATAAATTATTGAATTTTAAAATACACCGGTAGAGGTTTTTTTTGACATAGCTGAAATAAATTCAACAATGCATTCCTTCTTCACATTATGAAAATTAAGAGACTTAACGCCGGCTTTGTACGACCGGATTTCAAGATTAAGCCGAGAGAATAAAAATTCAATGGGCGGAAATTGTTTATTTACATTTTAAGGCGAAGCTGACTGAATGGGTAAGGCATAGCAATAAGATAATCTGACTCATGCAGGTATACATGCATATCCTGCTCGGCAGATGCCGTAGAAATATTAAAATAAACGAAATTGTTTTACATAAAAGGTGATTAACCGTTGTGAACTTGAGGCGATACAAAAGATGGGATTTGCCGATAAAAATCCAATTAGAAATAAAATCAATAAGTGTTGTATAAAAAAGGAAATTGCTTCAGTAATTATATTTCCGAAAGAAAATGTTCTTCAATGCGGGTGCACTGATACAGTTTTTGTCCCTTTTTTATGATATTTATCTTACAAAGACATATATTATATTTTAGACAATCGTAAAAATAAATATTATACGTTTTTTATTTATTAGTTTTATTTCATTATTGGGTATTTTTTTACACGCTTTATATTAGCTTCACTTGTTAGTAAACAAATCTAGTAGGTCATTTGTGGATCTTTAACGCCTAAAGTTAGAAAATCAAAAAATATTAAAGATAGAATTATAGTAAAAAGGATGGGGCAGAAAATAAGACTTTTTAAAACAATAAAACGGTGTCATAATCCATAAATAATGACATTTGAAATAAAAACCATTTTCATAACTAACCCACAAGTCTTTCAATTAAAAAAAAAATAAAATGCGTCGCTATTAATAAAAAACCCCTTATTTTGTTATTAAAATAAAAAAATTATTTAATTTTTAATGATACTTTATGAATTATGAGCTAGGATTTGTAAAATTTTCCATATTTTTTTTATTTGCTTTGTCATTGTCTAGATCCAAGTAAATCAATAGTATTTTAAATCAAACGTTGTCTTGGGAAGGATCGAATCCCTTTGCCGTTTCCCATGGGACTGCCACTGAACTGTGTTCAGGTCTCAAGGATACTCCTTTATTTATATTGTGTAATGGTTAGTTTTGTATTTGCCTCAATTTTAATAAAAAAAATTAGTTTTTAATTTTTGTGAAATAATATCGTTTTACTCACAATTGTGGTTTTACTATTTTTTTTTATATTTATATATATATATATATTTTTCTAAATTAAAAAAAAATTAATTTGCAATTATTGTATTAATGTTTTTTTCAGCCTGTTTTATAAATATCAACATCTTTTTGAATATGTCTAACCGTTTAAAAAAATACATTTTCTAATAAACTGTTTTGGTTTAGGAGTTTAAAAACAAGCAGGGATAATTATCAGAAATAATTTTTTAATTAAATCATAAATTTTTTCCTTTTTTAAATAAATATGGGAATAAGACTAGCTAGGCAATGCTAAAATAAACAGAACTGGGCTAGACAATTCTATACAAGACATTTGGTATTTTTTAAATTATAGATAATTTTGTGTTGCTTTTCTTTTCCCACTAAGTATGTCAGTGATAAGCCGGTTTTAAGAAATAATATTATTATCATTAATTCCATTTCTTGTTCGCTTTTTTTATGAATACAACTGTATTTCAAAGCAAATGTTCTCTTTAGTAGGATACTCTAAACGGCGTTCCCAATCTCACTGATAAATCATTGTTTTTATTTAATGTGAATTGTTTTAAGCACAGTGAATTAACAATGCAAAAAATACATTGAAACCATAAAAGCGCGATAATTATTCGAAAGAATTTTAAGCATTAAACCGGGGTCCAGACGCATTAATTAATAAATAATTAAGGACGGCCTTAAAGGTAGATTCGATAACTGATTTAGTGGTATTAATTTTATCTCTAGTTAAGTCTGATCACCTCATCAATTTAACTAATACCTTTTTCGTCGTTCATTAGAATGCAGAGACGTTTCTTGGAACCACACCTTCCAATTATACCAAAGCTCGACAAGATAACCCAACTTCAGGTAGGTTAATATTCTGGTTCTTCTTCTTCGTCTTCTTCTGCTTTAACGATTCCGATGGATGGTGGTTCACAAAAAAGTGTCACGCAATTTAGAAGATTTACTCGATTCTCGCCGACTACCTACACCCGTTATTAATTAAAACGTTTTAACTTTAATTAGATTCCAAGATTTGACACCCACACGAGATGCCGACCGGCTCCCCATGTAAATAAATTGAAAACTTTAAATTTGCCAACTCGTGTGGTTTCCAAACAAATTTATTTCCGGTGCTGTATATTACATATATTGCATCTTACATAACTAGGTTTATAATGAAGTCTGGTAGAAAAATAAAAATGTAAACTAGGGAATAATATTTAATATTTCCAATAAATTTGGGTTTCTTATTATCCTTGATTTTAACGATTATTTGTATTTGTAAAGGAATTTCGAAGAGAGATCATTAAAATAAAACCATTGTATATATCGGTATAGACAAAGATAAATCCCTTTATCCATACATTTATTATAATTCATTCATTAAATCTGAAGCCATTTAACAAAGAACTCTATTTACGGATCCGAGAAATTCTATAAAAACCCTTTAAATAAATCATAAGATTCTAGATATCATCAATAATAAGTTAGGATCCGATGTGCCGTATATATTTATCGACAGCACAACAGATATTCGAAGGCCTTCTGCTATTTTTATTAAAATGTGTTTATACTGACATTGCGGAGAAATCGTGTGCGCCGGATGCTGACTTGACAGACAGGATTTAATAAAGTCGTTTACTGGATTGAATCAGCCTCATCATATTATTTATATTTTTATGACACCACTCCAGCAATGTACTTTACTTTACCTACTTCTAATTGCAACTTTTCGCGAAATAAATTAATGTAAATCGTTACCTTAAGATTTACCATTTATAAAAATCAAAAGGTGGTTAAATTGAAAACAATTTATTTATAACAATTAAAGTGGAACAAGGATGAATATATTTTTCTCTTATAAAATCCACAATTTCTCTTATACTTATACAACTGTCTATAACTTCATCTAAGTCCTTCTTGCAGTATTTTATTGTAATATTTATTTGTCAAGTGTTCTTGTAATATTTCGTGAAGATGTCTGGATTTTTTCCACAGTTCAAAATATAATTCATTGTGGAATTTTTTGCAGTGAAAAGACTGTAAGGAAAATCCCAGACCTGTAGAGCTCAAACTGGATTCAGATTCAGTTTTAGCGGGCAAAAAAACATGAGAAAATACACAAATAATTAATAATAAATAAGGCTAAAATTTAAAAAAAGTGTTAAATGATGTTTGGTGAAATTGCACCAAAATTGAACATATTGAAATAAGAATGTTTAATAACCCATTAAAACTATAGATATGCATTTTTCATAGAATCGTTTTTTTGTTGTTGGATTATAATGGTGTAAAAGGAAATGTTTAATGAAAAAGAACAAAGGTAGCTATATGGTTATATGGAATATATAAACAGAACATAGCATACTTAGTTAGAATTTTGTTTGGTATTGTCTACCATTTGAAAAGCTTTAAAGAATAATACAATGCAACCTGATGCAGACTTTGTTTGCAAACTTTTATTAAAAAAACTTTTAGTTTTGTGAAGTCTTTATTAAATATCTTTGTAGTCATTGGCGCCCAAAGCAAATGTTCCAAAATCATTCAATCCAAACAAAAATAAAACACTATGAGTTATCCCTGACGACCAATGTCTATCTTAAAAATTTGTATTGAATTAGAATTAATTTGTAGTGTAATTTTCCCCAAGTAAGCAAGTATACTTATATATGATTTAACACTATAGCACTGAGGATAAAGTAATTTTACACTGTATTAAAAAGTGTTAATTTACCTAAAATCGTGTACTTCTATACTTCCTGGGTAAAATCCCACTTTTGTTCAGTGTAAATAAACACTACTTAGGAAAAGTTCCAATTTTAGAAAGGTAATTTTACTCTTTTAGTGCAAACTTCTAGTGTAAATTAATACTATTATTTGAGTAAAACCTATTGGTGGTAGTGAATAAAACGAAAAGGTAAATAAAGAGAAACATTTATTTGGAACAAAAATCTATGACAATTATCAAAATCGGTGCCTTTTAAAATATAATTTTGAGTCATATGGCTGGCTTAAGCAAAATGGTTCCTTAAAACGTAAAAGTTTTAGGTCAATGCAATGTTTTACTGGCTGCCAACTTGTAAGCAATGAATTATCTTGAGAATTCATCAGTAATCCATTTTTCTGTTATAAAAAAATGGGTGATCCCATTGGTAGAAAGGCGTCAGGCGGCTGTAAGTCGGGGATATACCACACGTGTACAAATTTTCCATAATATTAATAAAAATTTAGGTATAGGTTAATATAACAACCATTACGCTTGACAATAAAAAGTAAATCAAGTGTGTATGTATTTATATTATTAATGTTACAAGTACCCGACCTACTGCCGTAAATTAGTGATATATAATATAACATATTGGTATTTATTGAGTATTAAGGCTTAAAGAAAAAGGAAGTATAATACTAACCAAAAAGTAAGAATGTCCGCTTATGGATTCACCGTAATTAAAATCTAACTAAACAAAAATGCCACACTTCCACAACGCGGTATCTCCGGATATGCACTGCGTAGGTAGTGTACATTTTGTCACTATTTAACACAATTAAGGGATAATAAACACTCGCATTAAGTTTTTCTACCCTTGTGATTTATTTTAATAATAAATAGTGTGACTGTACCAATGAATAATGTTCATATATAAAATGTGTTTAGCACTAAATGCTACCTAGTGTATTTTGCAGTGTAACTTTTACACTTACAAATCAACTCTAATATTTATACCCCTGAATATTATTTTTTATGTGTCAGATGATATTTAAAACTTAACAACCTAATTTACCAAACTTCTAGAATCTGAAAGTCTAATTGTAATGATGATTTCTTTCAATACATAACATAAACAAATTGAATAAAATCTGACTTCCCCAGCGCCTTGCACACATTGTATCGAGCTTCGGGGAGTTTAAGAGCGACAGGTATATATATACTCGAAGGCATTAATTCATGAAAGCGACTTTGGTCTTTTGTCGCAGGGCAGGTATTTAAACTCGTTTGAGCACCTACGATTCCGAATTCTTTCGTTCTCTCACGCAGACTGGCACGTTTGTTAAAAAGGAAACGAATTTTTATTAGGCATGAATAAAATCGTCATTTCTGAATAATAACGACCGACAAATACCTACTTGTAGCGTACAGTTTCAGTGTGGGAGATTTCTTAATTTATTACTCGACGTAATGGTGTTTATTTTTTTTTATTGTTTAGCATTTAAAATAGACATGAATCATGATGAAATTCTGTTGGGAACATTTTGTTTATGGCCTGAATATAAATATTTGTTAATATTTTAATTAGGAACCATCACTAGTATATTAATAAATGTAATCCAGTTCAAATTAAATTAGAACAGCGACGAATTAAATTTTTTGCTGTGACAGCAAAAATATTATATAACAATTCACAAATAAACGTTTGTACACTTTATATACCATCCGTCACAGAAACCTAGGATTATTTATTGGTTTTTTAATCTTTGGAAAGTATATTAAATCTAAATAGTCACAATATCGTATTGGGTGACTTTAAAATCCCTGAGCTCAATGAATGGTATCATAGTCAAAACTCAACAACATCCACAAACCAACTTCAGCAGTTTATGAATTTTTGTCAATAATTTTAATACAAACTTTAACAATAGATCTTTTCCTTACCACACCAGCAATTTTATGCAATATCGAGTCCTTAATAGATCCACTAGTGAATAAAGATTATCATCATCCTGTACTTAATATCGAACTTACAATAGAAAATGATACCCAAACAAACTTTCCGGAGACAAACATATTAAAATATAACTTCAAAAAAGCAAATCTTCCTGTATTATATTCAAAGATTGAAAATTTAGATTGGTCAGAAATACGTATAAGCAACTACAGAGATAAATATTGCATGTAAAATATTTTATAAGGGTATATATTATAATGAATTTGATAAGCATGTTTGAAAAGACTGTAAAACAATGGTCGTTATTATCCTCATTGGTTCACAAACAAGATCATAAATAAAGTTCACCAATTTTCGCATGTTTAAAATAATCAAACGTCTTTTCTACAAAGAAACGTCAAATCTGATATTAAAGTCAATTGTGAACAATTTGTTGATTGTTTCGACCTTTACTTGATGAAACTCCATATTATTAATATATGAATATATATAAACAATTTATCGCAAAAACAAAGTAATATTAAAGCAGATCCAAAACCGCTATGGAATTTCATGAACAGTAAAAAAGTGAGAGCCGAATACCCAAATAAATGTATTTTAACAGTAGAAGATGTACCATAGATAAACAAATAATAAATGTATTTTCAGAATGCTTCAGTCAAGTATTTGTAAAATAAAATCATGTTCATTCTGCATGATAGTGATTTGTGTATAAATGTTTCGAGAGTTTTTTAAACTGTTTACTGATGTTACTGTGCGCTACAAAAAACATTAAAACCAATTTCACAGTTGGACCTGATAATGTTTGTGCGTTTTTTGTGAAAAAATGTATTCAATATTTGTGCAACCCTTCAATGTATATTTTTAATCTAATCTTACAAAATTGTGAATTCTTACTATGATGAAACTAAACCTTACTAAACCGAAAAGTCAGCAAATGTCGAGAGTTTAAATCTTAATTATTAACGTATTTTTGATAAACTTAAATTATTATATATCATATTTTTTATAAATAATTTATAACAAATTTCAATATTGAAATACATCCTATATAAATAAAAAATGAAAATCAATGGATATGCATGTCTCTAAGGAAAATCCCAAGGTTTCAAATTTATCAGGAACGGTCACAATTTCTCCAGGGAAAACATTAATATTTCATGGAAATGACCCTATTGCAAATGCACTGATCTAACTTTCAATCAACTTATACGTTGTGTATCGTATACATTGAGTTGGCTTTTGATTGCAAACTTAATTTTGGTTTTAACTTCTTCCCATTAAAATTACTGGTTTATAATATGTTATGGTTTATAACTTATTTAAAAAGTGCTTTACGTAGTTTTGTGTTTAAATAATGTTTCATTTGGACAGAGTTTACGAGTGCAAACTTTGCCAAAGACAAACAATAAGATTTTACTGTTTACTCAGAAGTTAACAAGTTTAAATGCAAACTGGAAGCAGATAAGTTAAATTTATTTATTTTCTGGAAAAATATGTGAGATTTGTTTGATTTTTCTTTTGGTGTGGTAGTTTTAACAAGTGCGTGTGTACAAAATATTTTGTTTCGTGCTTTTAATGATGAATTATTAGGTATTAATAAAAATAAACACGAACAACCCAATAATGAAGTGCCGGTAACTGAAAGAGAAAAAAACCTAAATGGTGATTTTATCTTTGCATCCATTTTTTATAGATTTGAGACGTAATTTTTGATTTGAAAAACATAACAACAGTAATTAATAAACAACGAAAACAATTTTTTCGCAATACCTTTACTGAAAGATCTATTTTCAATACCTCTAGAGCAAGGCAAAACTGACCGAATTTAGTTATTTTCGACTAATTCATTTTAATAGAATATATAATGTATTAATATAAACAATTTTATTAAAGCTGGTATTAACATAATACAGAACTTAAATTTTAATAAAAACGTAGGGTAAATATAAAAAATGCCTCATACAATGTAGCGTGAGATGCATGTCTTTACATATGAATTTTTTGTCAAGTATTGCCACGTTCTTCTACGCGCTTAAGAGGCCGCACGTTCACTAGTAGACGGGACAAAAATTCCTCCATAATTTTATATTATTTCAACCATAATAATACGAGAGCATTGTGTTTATGATTTAAGGGTTTACGCAAAAGTTTTTTACAAACTTTGTACAAGCTAAAAATATAAAAGCAATTTCAAAATACTTGACTGACATTAGACGATTAATTTTAGATTTAAATGGGTAATTAAATTTAAGTTTTGAGTAATGAATCACTTTTAAAATTTACAAAGCACAATTAAGTTTAAGAGCTTCATAAAATTTTAAGGATGGCAATTAAAATTAAATTAAAGGGTAAGGTTAACCACACTTATAGAAAACAATATCTGTTGCTTCTAATTCTTGACTTGTCTTTATTTTCTAGATTAGGATCACTAAAGAAGTTGTATCACTTCCTTGAAAATATTTAAACTTCTCTAAAAACAAACTCCTATTTTTATTGGAACAGCAAACAAATACATTTTTAAAATTATTAGTTCTAAATTTGTAAATCGTTTAATTAAATATATTTATAAATGTAAACTAATATATATTTGTTAACAAAACAAACCTTGTGTCATCATTAAAGAGTGGCACATGATTAATGTTGAAAATCAATAAACAGTTGTTTGAAACAAACAGATCGATATTGAAATCCTCAATGCAGTATTGTGTTTGCATGGTAATACTTGTTTGATGTAGAATGAAACATCTAGTTAAAAGCCGGAAAACCTTGGAGGAACTAATATCTTTGCCAGGGAATTTCTACTTTATTATACTACATTGCATACATTGTATATCGTGTAAACTTTATGAGACATTTTTCGCTTATTATGGGCGCTTATTAAGGTTTTATAACTTAATAATCCCGACTCATTTTGCAAAACCCTGGATAAGAATTTTTATTATTCATTAGTCTGTACACTATCGTTTTAATTTATTCATAACGAGCTTTTATTATTTACTGTAGCGACAGATAAATTGTTTATTATTAATTTTCCGCCCCACCTTATATGTATCCATAAAGCCAAGTGATTTTTTAAATACAAATTAACAAGCTGTGACTTTATAGCGTTTTAGACACAAGCGGAAGTTAGCAGTGGCTTTTGGGCTTTTTAGTCACGGGCTGAAGTTTTAAGTTGTCATAGTCTATCAAATGTCAGACAATCGTTAAAATAAAGTGCTTTTTGTTTAAAAATGTGAAATTATTTTATTATCTTAATACAAAAATAGTAAGTATTAAATAGTTTCTCAAAACCTTTTAATTTCGTCGGCAGTAAAGAAGATTTAACTTAATTTCGGGTGGAGTGCCCATAAAACATTTTCTTCACTTTAACTGTGAAAAACTTTTGTTATTTCATTTTCAAGGGATAAATTTCGATTTACACATACAAATTTAACATTTTTGGTTATACAGATTTCCAAGAATGGCTACTGTATGGTTTTAATTAAAATCATTTTTAGATAATAATAGGTAGTATTTGTCGAAGAAAAAGGATAGTATGCAACTTGTTTATAAACTTTTCCAGACACTCGCAAGCTCGCTCGTGCATAATTTAAATTCGTGACTTAAATAATAAAATGGCATTTATTAAACTTGATAAACTTAACATTCTATTAATAGCAAAATCGTTAAATGATTTTTACCTTTTAAGTGCATAATATTTAATAAATATTTCATTAAAAATTAATTCAATTTGTAGGTGTTGTTTTAGATATGTATATTTATCGATTGATTCGTATTTTTAACGATATTTAATTAATAAATACTATTAAAATATAAATTATTTCAAATAAGTAAAATTAAACTCATATAAAATTAATCCAATGTGTAGGTGTTGTTCTAGAAATATATATTTTTCAGTTTTGGATCAGTTATTTTAAGTGATATTAAATTAGTAAATAGGTACCATTAGAATATAAATAATTTCATTCGAGCTCTTGAAAAAAAAGAAAAGAGAAAGTTTAATTATAAACCTGGTTTATAAGTTTGTTTTAAAAAAGTTATTTATGTATTAGGGACATAATAAGGTTTTTACTTTATATATATTTTAATATGTAAATTATATAATATTGTTCTAAAAATAAATAAATTTTTATTTATGATGATTAGGTATAAAAAAGCGTATAATGATTTGGTATAGTTTATTTTAAAAATTCTAATAGATTTTTTTAAAATAAGATACAGAAATCGGACTTCCGTTTTGTGCTTCGCAGAGTACAGTTCGCTCGATAAAACAGTGTGAAGTATATGAGAATTTTCAACCTGGTAGGGACAACATTGGAGTGAATAATCTCGCCAAAATTTTCTACAGAATATAGTAACAAAGCTAATACATTTTGTCATCCTGCAAAAATGTATGCTAATTATTCCATGCCAGGATCATAATATTATGTAAATTTGACTCTCCTCATAAAATTTAATTTTTGCTGAGCCTATAGTAAGTTTAATGTATTTACATATGGCTTGTAAGCATTAATTTAAAGCTGAATGTACTAATCATAGGATTATAAGCGGTCGACGTAGATACGCCCAAATTGACAATCGTCGGTGTGAACTCATCCTAACTAATAAATACGTTTGGCCATAAAACTTTATTACAACCTCCATAAATTGTAATGGTGAGCGTCCACCGCAGTGTTTAAACAAATTAATAAACCTTTAATAAAATAACCAACATAATACACAATAAAAACAATGCATCCCAAGCACGAGACAGTTAAACCGTTTCGACTCATATCTTAAATTAAGTATTACACTTAAAGGTGTATAAAGTGTATACTTTTATGAATGAATATACCATAAATGGCAAAGATATTGTCAAGCATTATAAAAGTAATTTATGGCTGTGTTCTGCTTTAAAAGGGTGTTTTCTAAACTGTGACGTAATGCTATGGCTTATCTTAATTTGTCACGAAAGCCTGAAAGTTATTGTGACCTTAAAATTACACAGGGGAGGTTTTTTTAAATATATTTATAACGTGTACAAGATTATCAGATTTAAGTATAATCCACCAGGGGGTTCTTAATTTTTATTGATTTGTAAATTTTTGTTGTTGTTTATAATCGATAACTAACAAAGGGCTGTGTACACGAAATTAACTGCTTTAAAATGTATTGTCTATTGTATAATTACTGTTTCACAAAAAACGTTTAAAATTATTTTGGTAATTTGAATATTACTAAAAAATATATAAAAAAATTGCCACAAGAAATAAAGTAACCGCAAAATATATGTACGAGGTGTGTTCAGAAAATATCGGGCATTTTCGTTTTTTGAAACAAATATTTATTTATTCGTCTACATTAATGTTGTCGCCTTCAAAATAGTCCCCATTGGATATTATGCACATGTGCCAGCTCTTCTTCCAATACTCGAAACACTTCTAAAACTCGATCTTTGAGATAGCCTTTAGTTCTTTCAGCGATGCGCTTTTAATGTCATCTATGCTTGCAAAACGACGGCCCTTTAAGGTTCTCTTTATTTTTGGGAATAGGAAAAAATCAGACAGGGGCATGTCTGGCGAATATAGATGCTGGGGCAGTATTACAATATTGTATTTGGCCAAAATTTTGTTCAAAATTTAACAATTTTGGAACAAATTTTGCTGTCACGCGAATCATACCCAAAACATTTGCAAAAATTTCATGGGATGAGCCAATCGATATACCAACATCAGCGACTTCTCTGATAGTTTATAACCATTTCTTCCACTTTTTCCATGTTTTTATCGGTTGTTAATGTGCTTGTGCGTTCGGGGCATTCGTCATCTTCAACGTCTTTACGGCCATCTTGGAAACTCTTATACCACTTGTAAACTCTTGTTTTACTTATAGCAGACTCACTATAGGCCTTTGTTAACATTTCACAGAATTTATTTCATTTTTTAAACAAAATTGGATACAAATTCTTTGATCCATTTCTTTAAACGAACGAAAATCGCCGAGCTTATAAAACACGTCTAACCTTAGCGGCTGCCCTGGGCCTGTTGGATACGAATAAATAAATAAATAAATAAATAATGCAACTCCTTTATAAACTTTTTTTAAACTAAAGACTAAAATGGAGTTTATTAAACTTGATACTTAATATACTATTATAAATAAATTTTATTAAATAAATTAAAAAGTTTAATGTTTTAAAAGCAATCAGCCTTTAAAAGTATGTTTGTTTAATATTAAAACTAAAATATTTATAAAAATAAATATGTTTTGATATGTTATATTTGTTTATTTTGAATTTTATTTTTAAATTTCGTATTTTGATAAAGCAAGTCTAATACTTTCAATTTATTTAATTATTATGTAAAATTCATCAATGTTGCAACATAACGCTTTTAGTTAGATAAAATCTCGTTTTATTTAATAAATTGTATAAAAAGTTTGTCGAAATGTAACAATAAAATAGAAGTAGCTACATATAAGCCCAATAAGTCCAATTTAATTCGTATAAAAGGAGAGCAAGGTGTTTTGCAGAACGTATGCTTCTATTTAAAATAAAATAATGCAAATCCTAGTAAGCTTAGTTGGAATAACAATTTCCGTGAGCCGAGTTAAAGTAGTGCACTATTCCGTAGTGTGAGCAGGTTTTCGGAAAGAATAAAAAAAGATAATTACCGAAAACGACATATTTGTTGCCACCCGTAACAATAGTTCCATTTAAAAGCCGGCTAGGTATTTTACCTGTTGTTTGGCGCATCCGGGCAATACGACCTCCTCAATGAATAAAAGACCCAAATACTAAAGCCCAAGTGCATACTACAGACCTGCTTCTTGGAATGCCCTTCGCTATACATAACGAGCACAATGTTTATATTTTACTAGAATAACTTTACTTTCGAAATAGGTAGACTTTGTGGGCGATAGGTTTACTTATACGTGTTTGCTTTCTTACCTTAACACGTTTAAAATATGTTTTTTTAATTTTTTTCTTTGGCAGTTTTTTATTATTAAATGGGATGTCCCATACCATAACTGGCTGTATTAAAGCTGCATTTCACAGGCATTTTTGAAAAGTATTTTTGCATTTGGAGTCAGTATGCTCGCACTGGATGCCTTGGAGGGTAAACGTAGGTGCATCATAAATACAGGCAATGATTACACATTCAATGTTTTGATTTGCGATAATTAAAGATTTTATGTGAATGGCAAATTTAATAATATAATTTGATTGTTAAATCAATCAAGCAGTAGATATTTAGCAAAGCAAAGCAGAAGTAAGGCAAAAAATCTGCAAAAATATATATTTTATTGAACCGACCGAACAAAATTTTGAGCCTGTATATTTAGTGCATATACTATTAAAATGCGTTTTATTCCTTTCTACTCCAGTGTTGCCAGATCACACAGTACAATATAATCACTGAAAAAGTACTGTGAGCTTTTTTCTGAAATTGCGTATCTTTAATTAATGGAATCAGGTTGTTTTTTACTATAAAACAGCATAAAGTTTCTGTTATATTCAAACAAACTGGGTTTTGTTAGACAATCAAAAAACATTAAGGATTTATATTTTTTCAGATTTCTGAAATTTATAAGGTATAAATATTTTTAAGGTTGAGTTATTCTTTTTCCACATTTACTGGCATCTTGAATTCTGCTCCAAATATAAATGGTCTTGAGGTTATTTAGCCGAAACAACAAGTCCTCAAAAATCACAATGGAAGTGCATTTTTATTTCATATTTAATTAAAATTCTGCTACCTATACAATTTAACAATCAATCCTTATAAATATTACATTAGTAATTAAATGGACTGTTACATTAAATAAATATTGTTAATTGTATTAAAAGAGAAATTATGTATTTATTTATTTATTCATTTATTCATTTATTAATTTATTCATTTATTCATTTATTCATTTATTCATTTATTAATTTATTCATTTATTCATTTATTCATTTATTCATTTATTCATTTATTCATTTATTCATTTATTCATTTATTCATTTATTCATTTATTCATTTATTCATTTATTCATTTATTCATTTATTCATTTATTCATTTATTCATTTATTCATTTATTCATTTATTCATTTATTCATTTATTCATTTATTCATTTATTCATTTATTCATTTATTCATTTATTCATTTATTCATTTATTCATTTATTCATTTATTCATTTATTCATTTATTCATTTATTCATTTATTCATTTATTCATTTATTCATTTATTCATTTATTCATTTATTCATTTATTCATTTATTCATTTATTCATTTATTCATTTATTCATTTATTCATTTATTCATTTATTCATTTATTCATTTATTCATTTATTCATTTATTCATTTATTCATTTATTCATTTATTCATTTATTCATTTATTCATTTATTCATTTATTCATTTATTTATTTATTCATTTATTCATTTATTCATTTATTCATTTATTCATTTATTCATTTATTCATTTATTCATTTATTCATTTATTCATTTATTCATTTATTCATTTATTCATTTATTCATTTATTCATTTATTCATTTATTCATTTATTCATTTATTCATTTATTCATTTATTCATTTATTCATTTATTCATTTATTCATTTATTCATTTATTCATTTATTCATTTATTCATTTATTCATTTATTCATTTATTCATTTATTCAACTTTTTACCAATTTTAAATATTATTATAGTCGATTTCTTCAAATTTAACACCCGATTGGTTTAAATCAATCTGAAATGAATCTTTTACCACTGTATTATTAAATAAAGTAAATAATTTATTTTTTTGTAATATTTAAAATTAAAACCCCTTATTTTTGTTTATTTAAAACTGCGTTAAAACTTAAGTTTAAGAATAAAACATTTTTATAAAATTGAAATTTACTTGAACATTGTGTTTAAATCTGTTGTAGAAATGTGTTTATTTTCAACAAACATAGCCATGATGGTACACAACCATTAGCTGAAACTTGCTTGTAATGTGTGATGTTGCACATTTACATCGCCAGTAGTAATATGCCATAGAAATTGGAAAAGGGATTTGCATTTAAATAAGGTGGTATTAAAGTTTTATTCCTGGGTAAATTTCGTCATTCGAATTTTCCTCAGGTTCGCCTAAAACGAAAAAGAATATTACGGTGACTCGTTATCGATATCCCAGCGAGATTATTGACCAACTTTTTTAATTAAATAATTATTTTTGCTATTCACGTTAACCCTGTCATTTTTATGTTATTGACTCACGTTTTTAATTATTTTTTCATTCAATTTAATGATTTAAAAACTATTTTTAGTAAGACATTTAAACTATAAAATAATATTATTTTACTAACTTATTATCTGCTGAATTAAATTTGTATCTAGGTGATGGTAAATATTGATAAGAAAAATTTGTATGGAAATTTTGGAGTGAGAAATTTTTGTCTTAAGATAAATAAACTTGAGAGAGCAGGGTGTTGGTAAGTGCTAGTTTGGAGAACAAAGAAAATGGGGATAAAATTGCAGAACAATGTCTATCCAAGAATATAAATATAATTATTGTAAGGTCTTTTAATCAGAGTGTGAACTTCAAAATCATAACAAATTATGACATAATGTTTTAGATAGATCAAATCAAATTTATGTTTTACTTTTATAAATGCTGTTTTTTTAATTTACGTTTGTAATAAAAATGTTAATAAACATTTCTTTCGTTTAAGAGCTGACATAATAAATAAGAGGTAGAACTTGAACCTGAAATTTCATTTAAAAGTCTTTGTTTTTTACTTATTCTTTATTGGAAGTGTAGGTTTCACAAAAAAATCAACTCATTTATTTATGCAAAGTCCAGTTTGCATAATGGAGTAATTCGTTCGAGATGGCCCTGTTTACAATTCGATTTTGCGGCGACTGTAAATAAAGAAGGCCTTTTTTGTTTTTCGTTTCTTTTTGTAGCGGCCCGATACTTGGAAATATCCACGGCAGTTTTACTAATGATGCGGTCTCAAAGATGAATGGACAGGAAATTGGTGGGGCTGGTAGCAACTATAAACTAAATAATTTACCTGCACAAGAAATTTCCGTTCGGGTCATTCGAAGCGAATCATTTTTTATCGGAACGGGTAATTAATACCACAGAACCACAGATAGTTTCGACGATTATTTGGAAAAAACGGTTTACACTTGAATAATTTGGTTTTCATCTTTCCGTGGTGAAATTTAAATCCAATTTTTTTCATTTTATCTACCTAATTTAAATTGTCCAATATATACATATATATATATATATATATACAGGGTGAGTTTTAAGTTGAGGCGTTCCTTTTAACAGTGTGTAGAAATCAGCTAGAAAAATAAATATTTTTAGTAACTTTTTTATCAAAACTCAAAAATAAAAAAGTTATAGCCCATCAAAGTTTAATTAAATTTTAAGCCGGTCCTGGCTATTGTTAACGAAAAACATAACCATAAAAATATCAAAATAAACAATGCAAAATGTCATATTTGACAACAAATATAACCATTTAAATCAAATTGACATTTTGCAATAAAAAATGTCATTATTTACTTAAGTTACAGCATTTGCATTTTGACGACACTCTCCATAAATTAGTAACATTTCCACTAATTCATTATTGCTATAATTATGAACCATTTTTAACAATAATTGAGGCACAAAAAAACTGACATTTTTCATTGCTAAATGTCATTTTGATTTAAATGGTTATGTTTGTTGTCATAGATGACATTTTGCATTGTTTATTTTGTTATTTTTATTTTTATGGTTATGTTTTTTGTTAACAGTAGCCAGGACCGGCTCAAAATTTAATTAAACTTGGAAGGCCTATAACTCTCTTATTTTTGAGTTTTGATAAAAACGTTACTTAAAATATTTATTTGTTTATCTGATTTCTACACGCTGTTAAAAGGAACGCGTCAACTTAAAACTCACCCTTTATTTATATAGTTCACATCGTCTATTTAAAGTATTATTAACTGGATACTCCTCTAATATTAAAAATACACTTCAATGTAGTGACTACAACTACAACTTTTGGTAGCATTTTTTACTTTATACAAAAAATACTATTCTTCAATATTTTGATTTTTTTTTAATTATTAATAATTTTTATTCATTGCTATTAACACACAACCAATGCAATTATTTACACAAAAAGTGATATTCTAGTTCTTCTACAATACTAAAGGGTTTGTTCAACAAACTTTGATGGTTTAAAAATTATATTGTGAGTATTCTATAATAAAATATAAGCATTTAAATAAGCTTAAATAAACATATTTTTGGTAGCTTGGTATCATTGTCGAATTAAAAAACATCGAATATAGTTTTTATTCGAAAACAAAATCTAATAAATCTAAGTAGGTAACAGATACACCCGATCGGCTTTCGGTTACGTGCATATGGCGCCCTAAAACTCGTCTGTCCCAGGATTTTCGCTTTCCTGCTGCTCCTGCCTTGCAGGTTTTTTTTATCTTCCACACACACAGTCGGCTCTTCAACGGCTTAGCAAAAGTTTAATTAAATATCTTTCGATGATTCTCGTTCGACCCATTCAAGTTTGGACATAATTTTAATTAGAAAAGTAACAAAAACTTCCGACTTCCTGCTATTTAATATTAAAATTTAATAAAATGTCAAAACGATTAAAATATTTTTTTTACTGCGAAGAGAATTTTCTCGAATAAAGTTTAAACGTTAATTTTGTTGTGATTTTCGATTAAACTTTAAAAGAAATTTAATAGCTTCTTAAAAAACCGTTTTAAGTTCATTAGTTTTACTTATTGAATGTTTTACAGTAATAATAGATATGTCTCCAGGAATAAAAATCTAAAGGTGAGGGTCCTCTCTACAGTGTTCAATAATTCTGAGTTCATCAACAATTATCTACTTTAAGTTTAAAGTTAAAAAAAGAGGCGTCAGGCGGCTGTATGTCGGGGATTTACCACACGTGTACAAATTTTCCATAATATTAATACAAATTTAGGTATAGGTTAATATAACAACCATTTCGCTTAAAAATAAAAAGTAAATCAAGTGTGTATGTATTTATATTATTAATGTTACAAGTACCCGACCTACTGCCGTAAATTATTGATATATAATATAGGTCGGGTATACCCATATATGGACATCCTTTTAACATATTGGTATTTATTGGGTATTAAGGCTTAAAGAAAAAGGGAGTATATTACTTACCAAAAAATAAGAATGTCCTCTTATGGATTCACCGTAATTAAAATCTAACTGAACAAAAATGCCACTCTTCCACAACACGGTATCTCCGGATATGCACTGCGTAGGTACCAACCAAACATTTTTAAACGCATTTCGGTTATTACCAGTTTTTTCAGTCTATTTTGTTACTATTGGTGTAATTTAACTTTAATTGTAATATGCACTAGTAAAGAAAAAAGAGCTCTTAGTATCATTAAAACAAAGAAATTGGCATGCACTGTAGTGTACATTATGTCACTATTTAACACATTAAGGGGTAATAAACACTCGCATTAAGTTTTTCTACCATTTTGATTTATTTTAATAATAAATAGTGTGAATGTACGAATGAATAATGTTCATATTCTTTAAATGTGTTTAATAAAGTTAATAAGCACTAAATGCTACCTAGTGTATTTTGTAGTGTAACTTTTACACTTGTATACAAATCAACTCTAATATTTTTACCCCTACACTAAAAAATTTACACGGGCAACATTTTTTACTGTGCATAACTTGTAGGGGATGTTTAATTCAGATTTTATCGATATTGACATATTTAATATTCTAAAAATGCTGCCTTGACCTTTTTCTAAATAAATATCCGAAGATCTTTAAAAGGGATATTAACAATCGATTCAAGTTGGTAATCTTAAAAAAACCGGATTTTCAACCATATTTTATAGACTGCTTTGTCGTTTTCCAAGTGTAGTTTTCAGAACTTTAGGGCACCTTTACAGGCTTAGTAAAACTTTAATTAAATTCTCTGATTAGTAAATCGACTCGTTTAAATACTTTCACAAGTTTGGACAAAATTTTAATTAGAACGCCGGCTTTCAAATATTTTAATTTTATTCTGAATCGATTAAATATTCAGGAAAAAACTTTTCACGACAAAAGCTTTTCCAAAAAACAAACTTTCGAGGCTTCTTAGCGTGTCAATAGTATTTCTGCAATTTTAATCGGCGGAATTCGCTTTCAGCTTGAAGAATTCAATGGCAATTAATGGTTTTTTAAACAATTATTCTTTGTTAATAGATTATTTCTCAATCTAGATCGCTATAGCAATTTAATTTAAACTTTAAAGTGCGAAAATTATTTATTTAAATAATTGCTGAACAACCAAAACGCAAATAAAATATGACACATTGTATTATGCATAATATAATGTGTATAAGTTAATAATAGTAATGGATACTTAATAGTATATTATGTCTCAAGTTTAATAAACTCCATTTTAGTCACAAATTTAATGCCTAGAAAAGTTTATAAATGATTTGCATCTACGACAAATACTTAATATTATTTTAAAATGATTTAAATTAAATATTTGTGTAAAGAGACATCTATACGAAAATAAAGTAACCATCCCAATAAACATGTTTAACGTAATTTTCACCAATAACATTGCCCATTATTATTTTAATTTATCTTAACAATTATTGCTACTTTAAAATATGATTATGTTAAGAAAACATTTTATCCTTTGATTTTTTTATATTGCTATAATAATTATTGCAAAATATTATTACAAAGTATTAAAAATTCTTTCAAGGGGAAATGTTAAAGGTACAAAAAATGACCGTTAGAATTTCTAACTTGGGAATCTACCGGCATTAAAATCTCAAAATTTTCTTTGTAAATCAAAATTTATCCCTTGAAAATAGATACAATCGATACAGTTTTTCACAGTAAAAGAGAAAATAATGTTTTATAAACTATTTAATACTTTTGTATTAAAATAATGAACTGAATTTTTAGATTCAGTATTATTTTATAAGAAGTCAACTAACTTAAAGCTAACTTTAGCCCGTGACTAAGAAGTTCGTAAGCCACTGTTGCTAAATTCAGCCCATGACTAAAGCGCCATAAAGCCACAACTTGTGGGAGTAGAAAAAATTATTTAAAAAAGTTTGACTTCATTTTACGGTACCTACTGACTAGTTACTGACTTACCACTACTAACCAATTACTAACTATTTACTGACTATTTACTAACTAGTTAGTAACTAGTTGTTACTGTTTAGTTAAACGTAAAAACTTTGTAAATTTTAAAAATTTTGTAAATCTTTAAAATATTGAAAATTTTGGAAACCTAACATTTTAAAAATTTTAAAAATATATAAATAAATTCAATATTTATTATCTTCTGGACACCTCGTTAAAGCAGTTTGACTTTATAAATATATTTTCCATCCAAATAAAGGAAATTTAGTATGGTTGCCATAGCATTTAGTTAAGTCTAATACCCAAAAACATTTTTAACTAAATACTAAGGTCATTCTCATTCTACACCACATGTTACTATACCTATTTATTCTAAATAATTTTTGACTGTTTGAACTGTTTCAAAACTAATTTATCCCAATTTGATATATTTCCCCACATTAGTTTTACGTACATTATTAAATAACATTATTAATTATAATACATCCATTAGTATGATTTTAGTTTATTTTAGATTTATGTTTATTAACAAATTGGTTATGATGTTGATATAGTAAAATTAATTAAGTTCAGGGGCTAGCCAGAAATTTCCATTGACAATACACAAAAATTATTAAACAAAAATATGGTAACGCTAAATTACCCCAATATTGCAAATATTTTAAATTAAGTAAAGAATGGTGGTGTAAGTTCCCAAAATAACGTTTTTGGCCATAATTTTTAAATTTCACAAGAAGGGCACAAAAATAGTTTTTGATTAACTTCACAAAATATGGAATTAAAGTATTAAGTATGTAAATATCTACTTAGTACTTAGTCATAATATCTTGATAAAATAAAAATATTCGCATATTTTTTTAAATATTTATATTGTGGACCATTGTTTTTTTAGAGGTATGACATAAAAGTTTGTACGCACCGTGGGTATTAATAAAAGTTTATGCCCTCGGGCGACTTAAAACGTTTGGTCCAGAAGCCCTCAAGTGTGAAAGATAGTCATCCTCAGGGCTTTTAAACACCCTTGGTACATAAATAACTATTACATCAATAACTTATTTTTTCCTTAAATATCCATTTTATTGTTTATTTTAACCATGCAACATGGCAAAAGAAGAAGGAAGTCGACTATCCTGTCTCTCTAGTTTTTAATATTATATTATATTTTAATAAATGATAAATTTGTCTAATTCATTTTAAGAGAGCAGCAAATAGATTATTAAAAATAACCGTTATGTTATAGTAATATAATTGTGATTATAGTGATAACTTCGGGTTAAATTGTTGTAATAAATTATTACTAATAATATAACTAATAATTTTAACACATTTGTGATTGTAGTAAAAACCGAACCAAAATTTTGTAACTAACTTAATAAAACGGTGAATACTCAGCGTATTTAAAAATTTACACCAACATTAATATTTTATTGCTTTAAAGTGCAAAAATTAATCAGCATTTAAATTAACTCGATTAAACACAAAATGGCCGGTTAAATAAAATAAAAATAGTAATTTTATTAAATTTTATTTAATCCAAACGTCAATTATTTTTAATGATAATGGTTTTTGAGTTAATTGAATTTTAATTTTATTCTTATAAGACTATTTATATAAAACATTATAAGTCTCGACGTCATGATGTAACAAAGATAAATATTTTTTACTACCATAACTAAACTTAATAGTAACAAAGTTATGATGTTTTATTTTTATTTACAGAAACGGTCAAAAATTAAATCTGATAACCCCTTTGAAATACAAAACCTTAAAAAAAATTATCTGCATATTTTGTGTATGAATATGTGATTTCTTACGTGCCTAATAAAGGAAAAAATTAAAATTTGACTACCAAATAATAATACAACTTTTATAAATGCTTTATAATCTTAGTCTTAAAAAATCAATACATATTAATTAACTATAATAGTGCAATTGGATAATTTTCAATAGCTCAACGTGTAATAATAAAATCCGCACCACAATTCTTCGAACACGTATCGTCAAGTTGATACGTGTCTGCACAAAAAGAGAATCATTTGCAGGTAGTCGAGTTTTTAGGAAATATTGTTCGGCCATTCATGAGACTCGTCCCTAATCCCTGAATTGAAAAATCACGCAGTTCTACGGTGTTTGTTCGCAACAAAGAAACTGTTTCTCTGCCAAATGTACGAACCGAACGAGGGACCAGCAACAGCAACGCGCTTGTAACACCTTTTCCCTACCGAAAGATTACGCCTAGTTTACCTAGCTGATTCACTTAAGGAATTCCATTGTGATCGAAGAAGGTTACGACTATTCACAGGACCGTCGGCTCTAATACTCCAAATGTTATTGCTTCGTCTTTGTCTAAATAAATAAGTTTACTTTGGGAGATTTCGTTTTAACATTTTTACAGTAGTAACATTTTTAATTTTTAGTTGGCAAATTTTTTTATTTACAATTAAATACTAAGGTTAACAGGATCAAGAAACATAATTTTAATATAATTTAAAAAAAATATATTTCTAAATAATAGAATTAACTTTGCAAATTTATTTAAAAAAAATGAGTAGGTAATGTTTTAAACACACCATTTAAATTCTGCAATATACACTATTATAAAAATTATACACTCACAGGCAAAATAATCGATCAACACAAATTTTCGATGAATTTCAATCGCAAATAACTTTTTTATTTTATGTCGGCTTTAAACGAATATTAAAGAATATTGTAGATAAATTAATGGACAATCGCTCACATTTTAAAAAATTACTAAAAAATAGACGTATATACAGGTTTAAACAAAAAGTTAAGTTTAAGACACTCTGTAGAGTGGCAAAACCGTATATTGTTCTAAATTAAGTTTTATTTATCAAGTCACATCTATTCTTCACAGTTTTGTTTTTGGTTCACCTCGATATATTTATTTTTGTGGAAAATATGGATTTTTTAAAAACACATTGCAATTTCCAATATTTTTCTGTATGAAGAACTAAGGTTGCTATGGTCCATCCATAGGCTATGGAGAATGACAGTGACAGTTTTGTTAAATCATCCCATACTTGGACATGTCATACACGGCTTTCAAAAGCTATCAAATTGTTTTTTGCAAATTATTGTTTAAATTTTGAGGTGTCTTCTTACTTTAAAAAATGGATATGTCTCCGACTGATGTTGCCAGAGCCATTAATTTAATCCAAGATGGACGGTCACAGTATTACGAGGCAAGTGTTTTAAACGTCACAAGAAGTAAAGTACAAAGGGCAATATTAGTCGAAGACATTTTTAAAAGTAAGAAGACACCTCAAAATTAACACATTAATTTGCAAAAAATAATTTGATAGCTTTTGAAAGTATGGAATGATTCAACAAAACTGTCACTGTCATCCTCCATAGGCTATGGATGGACTATAGCAACCTTAGTTCATTATACAGGAAAAATATTGGAAATTGCAATGTTTTTTTTTTAAATCAATATTTTTCACAAAAATAAATATATCAAGGTGAACCAAAAACAAAACTGTTAAAATTAGATGTGACTTGATAATTAAAACTTGATTTAGAACAATATACGGTTTTGCCACTCTACAGAGTGTCTGAAACTTAAGGTAAAAAACATATTTTTGTTTAAACCTGTATATTATAAACGTACGTGTATTTTTTAGTAATTTTTAAAATGTGAGCGATTTTCCATTAATGTATCTACAATATTCTTTAATATTTGTTTTAATCCGAAATCAAATAAAAAAGTTATTTGCGATTGAAATTCATCGAAAATTTGTGTGGATCGATTATTTTGCCTGTGAGTGTATTTGTTAACTTTATTTTGTAAAATTTTAACATATTTTTTTGTAGAAAACCGGTAAAATATTTTACCGAAATTTTTGTAAAGGTAATATGCAATTGTTTAAGCATTTTGTTAATTTTAAAGTTTACAGATTGTTTTGTTAATGTTTAACAAATTATTACGTTGTAAAAAGTACACGTAATTTCAGGCAGTCAATCAAAACATTTCCACTGACAATACGAATCGACAAGTTCAAAATTTATTATAAATCATTGTAATTTAATATTATTTAAGAAATATATAAAGTTATATATAGTTTCTACAATGTAAAAACAAAACAATAATTTATAAAATCCCCCGAATGGGCACCAGATTGTAACATTGTTAGCACGTTTTTTGGTAGGATCAAGAAAAATGTAACTTTCTTATGATTCACAAAGCGTAAAGTAAAAGTAAGATAAAAACTTTGATAACAATTGTTCTTGAGAGGTGTAGAGAAACTTTGTACGTACTATTTAAGACGGTAAGTAAGGAAGAAAATGTGTCAAGAAAATCAGTAGAGTGTGGTAAATGTATTAATATCAAGTAGTAAAATATTCATAAAAGATATTTTCATCGAATTTATTGCCCGAAGCATGGGCGATAAAAGTCAATAGTAAGGGGTAACGTCCTAATTCGTCGGCAACTTGCATGTTCCTAAACACCTACGATATCTTAAGAATGAAAATAATAAAACGAGACCGTCAAGTAAAAATCAGTATATCCATGCGGTGGTTTCTTACTAACCAGTGCGCAACTTCCACTACGGAAACAAGTGAAGAGGGAAAGAGTGGGGAATGCACGGCCTCTGCGATGCAAAACGCACGATTCACCCTCAGTCGCTCGGTAAACTGCGCTGTTGGTATCCTGGTCAGATTATCTCGCGCGGGCTCGTGTTCTAACTTAAGAGTGCCGGCATTTTCAAATTGTCAAATGGATTAAGTGTTTGTTACCTCATTAAAAAGACAACAGTGTGAGTGACAATGAGTTCGAACAAGTGGTTCGTGTTGATCCTGACTATTTCGGTGTTTAGATTTAGTGCGTGTGGTGTGTGTCCTAACCCATGTACGTGCAAGTGGAAAGGTGGTAAACAGACCATGGAGTGCATGGAACGTGGACTTATTTCGATACCGGAAAGTGTTAATCCCGATACGCAAGTGATCGACCTGTCGGGGAACAATATTCAAATATTGCCTAGGGAAATATTTTTTCGTTCCGGACTAATAAATCTTCAGCGTATTTACTTGAAGAACTGTCGTATCGGCCAGATTGATGATATCGCGTTTCACGGTTTGACCAATCTAATTGAGCTAGACTTGTCGCACAATTTATTAACGGCGATACCATCGGGCACGTTCCACGACATACCATTTTTACGTGACCTAATTATTTCGAATAATCCCATCCAAAAAATCGACACATTCGCGTTTCAAGCGCTGCACGGCTTAGTCAAACTGGACGTATCGAATTGCGAATTGCAAACGATATCGCCTAATGCCTTCGATGGAATCGACATGCTGGAATCCCTCAAGATTAATGGAAATCGCCTTACCGAACTCCGACTGCACACCGTGGAAACGTTAAGCAGTCTAACCAGATTGCACGGGATCGAGCTGCACAACAACCTTTGGCACTGCGATTGCCGCATGCGACCCGTCAAAGAGTGGCTCGTCAACAACAACATCCCCGTGCCCATCTCCCCGAAATGCTCCGGAGGACCGGAGCGGGTGGTCCACAAAACCTTCGCGGAGTTGCACGCGGACGATTTCGCCTGCAAGCCGGAAATGCTGCCAGTCAGTCGCTACGTCGAGGCCGTTAAGGGAGATAATGCCACTTTAACATGCAGAGCGAATGCAATCCCGGCTCCGGTCATACGCTGGTACTGGAACGGTCGTTTATTGCTTAACAGCTCCGGATTTAACGGCCAACAGCGTGTCTACATATCTGAGGAGGGCAAGCAGGAGAAGAGAAGCACGTTGGTGATAACGAACGCGCAAGATGTAGAATCGAATGATTTTTACTGCGTTGCCGAGAACCGAGCCGGAAACTCGGAAGCCAACTTCACTTTGCACGTATCAACTAATTCGATGGGCCTCATTACGTTGGGAAACGGCCAAATTGCTGCACTTAGCGCCGCCTTGGTAGTCCTAATTATATTCATCCTGATCATTATCTCCATACTATTATCGAAATTACGACGAATTCCTTTTACCGAAAGTAAGACCCCGGGACAAATCGAAATTGTCACCGTGGTAAACGGTTCCGCCATCGCAAATGGAAAATCCATCGGTTCCCCCACCCTCGCTCAACAGGAAACGTCTTCGTTTTCCGAAAGAATCCAATCGGATGTTAATTTCTGCAACCCCGTGCAGAAGCCCCCGAGGCTGAACGAGCTGCACTTTCCCACGTCGCATTACAACGGCGGCAGCAGCATAATGCCGGGCTCTTGCTTTGTCTCGCCGTCATCAATCAACAACCCCGATCTGATCAACGACACCAAAGGCTTCGAGAACGACGAAATGGTGCCCGTTGCGGTGGCAACGTCGCACGAAACGTCGTTAGGGGAGATGGAGCGGCCGGCCAGCGGCGAGTACAGCAGGAACGTGGATTCGCTGTACCCGAGCGGTCTCTGGGACAGCGACTCTCTCAGGAACTCGGTGACTCCCAACCTGACGGGCTACCATTACGACGACAAGACGCCCATCATGGACGGGCAGAGCGTGGCCGGATCGGCTGAAGAGCTCAGCTACAGGCTCTCGCAAGGAACCAACAGGGTGGTCGGCTATCCATCCGATTACGGCCTGCCCATGACTTCTTCGGAAAAGACGCTCAAACCGGCAGCCGCCAACCAAATTCCTCTTCCTGCCAACGCCAAAACCTTGAGAGTGTGGCAGAAAGGTGGCGTTCCAGTCCTACCTCCCGTCACCGCTCTAAAGCGGGTCCTGACTCACAACAGGAACAGCCCCGACGAGGGTTATCAAGAGGGCTGTGGAACTGACGTTTAAATGCTCTCGGCAACCCTAAGGGTGCTTTTTAGAAAAATAAATAAATCAACTACTTAAACAGTTTAAAAACTGTTGTGTTTATTTTTCTTAAAAGCGAAATGATACCAAAGACATGTTCCTATCCGTGAAGAGTTTGAAGACTTGTTGGTTAAAGCAACTTGGTAGTGCTGTGAAAGAATCGGACTGGAATAAAGGTGTTATTATTGATAAATGTTTCCCCATGTGATATTTCACTGAATGTGAATTTTTGTAAATAACGTGTAAAATATGTAGATAATCCCAATAGTAAAATGAAAATTTTGGAGTATACATGGTCTAAAGACTGAATAAGTAGTAGTTGTTGATGTTTCGATGGTAAAATAATTTATTTTGGGTACGTATTAATATCATACATTAATCACACATCATCATAATTTTTCACGTCATTATTCAAAACGTATCCACAATATATTCTTGGACCACATCTATGTATAAACAATAATTACTGAGATAAGTTATTTATTTTTATATTTATTAACTGTATAATCCTACATGTACCATATCTATATGTACTAATAGAAAAAAGACTACTATTATGAGGAGATATTTATTAAGAGTTTGTTGTGTACTATTACTGACTTAAACTAAATATAACTCAGTATTCTTAATGTTACCAAATGTATATTCCATGTGACAAGGTAATTTTTAACAATAAACTATAAAACTAATATTTACTTTTATTTCCCATACAAAAAAATACATTATGTTCATTTAATTAAAAGGCAATTTTTCATCCCGTAACTTCAAACGATTGTTTTATTATTTAGTCATTAGGCTTTAATGACAACCAAGTACTTGAATAAATAATGTTTAAATTGTATTTTCAATATCAATAATTCTATTTAAAAAAAAAGCACAAATATTACATGTCGATAAATATCGTACAACATCAAAATTTGTTTATTGTAAATAGCATATTTAATATTGATATATTTTCATACCCCTAAGGTAAATTCATTTAGAAGCTTACACGTATTTTTCGCATACCTACAGATATAAAATTGAAATTTGATATTCTCTCGAGTAATATTAAACGTAAAAATGGAAATTAGGAATTGCTTAAAAGTAATGAATAATGTATTTAAAATATGAAATGCAGGACGAAATATAATCCCTGAAATTAAATTTGATTTAGTATTTTAAATGAATACAATACATGTCATGTTTAGGCGAGAAAATAATTTTAAATAAAAAAGTTTGTCTACTATTTTTTTATTTGCTGTAACATTTGAACTGACATAACTACAATCGTGGGGTAAAAATACCCCAACTGAAAAAAAATAGAGACGCAATTTTTTTAAACTTTTTAAAATATATTTGTGGCGTCATGACGTTTGTTTTTATTATTGACGCGTCAAGGATAAAAAAACATAAAAATTGAAAATAGGCAAATGTTTAAAAACTCCTAAAATAATAGTAGTTAAATAGTTACTTTTTCTATAAATATAATAAATTATAATGTAATAAAAATGTCACATCATACACATACATACATTTTAATTTGTATATATTAGTAAAAAAAATTGAAAAGTTGTTAATAAATGTAATTTTTTAATATATTGGCACATAATAAATCATTATAGGCTAGTAAATAGTTGTTAGCGTCAGTGATTGGCCGAGTTCATAAAATTCGACTTCTGTCAGACAGATCTAACCTTACTTTCTACTTTTAATAATTGTTAATAAGTTTCAAACATCGTTTAATGACAAATACAATTATAAATAAAATTATTGATGAATAGACTTTAGCGAAACTTTTTTTGGTAATTACTAAACTAAATTAAATTTGTCAATACCGAATGTTCCTAATCTATTTGTTTACAAACTTTCAAGGTTTAGATAAAAAAATATTAAAAGAATTAATTTTAGCTTATCAATCATATTTTTAATTTTTAATGCATAGCTAATTTAATAATTATAATTAATACTGAAGAAAGCCCAGTGTAAGTGCATTTTAGTAAAATAATTGTCTTAATTTAAGAACAAAACCTACTATATCTAAAAAATAATAAAAACAACAACAAAATCTATAAAATAATTAAAAAAACCTTTTTGGTGATAAATCAAGTTGTAGGTTCAAAATTGTTCCTTTATATACACATTTGGTATAGCATTAACAGTTTTGCTACCAAAATATTAGACGTTAGCTACGAGCATGAAAAGCGCTTACGCCAGAATATATTGGACACGGAATTGCAGAGAATGTTAAGGCTTGCTATGCTATGCAGATTAGTGCTGAGATGAGAGAATCTAATGGAATTAATTATAAAAGAAAAACACTGTACTAGTTTTAATCCAATATTAATATTATCATCAATTTCTCAAAATGATATAGTCAAAATTCAACTATTTGAATTAGTACCAGCATTGTTTCCTTATAAAATAGTCGTCTTCACTTTTATATAGTTATTTTTAAGATAAGTCACCATCTTTGACTGTTTCTCACTTTTTTAAATATAAATCTATTAATTTGAATATTTCATTCGGTAGAATTTGACTAATTATAATTAGTCAAATGAAATATTCAAATTAGTAGAAAAAGCAGTCACTAATAATAATCCCTGAATCCGAAAATACCGTCAAAAATTATGAAAGTGGTGAACAGTTTTTGAGATATAGTCAATTCCATATTAAATGGAAAATTGACTATATCTCAAAAACTTTTTAGAAATACCCTTTTTTAATATCTTATCTTATCTTACTTAAGTATTTTGACATATTCCGGTGGTTTCCTGTTGTTTAATAATAACATTTAGAATATCTGGACAAGTGCATTTTTTTATTCACTAAACATAAATTTTTAATGTTGATAAGAATTGATATCGCAAAACTATCTATAAAAAATGACATCGCTACATTGCCAACAAAATAAAACATTTAATCAAATCCCGTACCTATATCCTAAAAAAACAGGAAGATGTGATGAAAAAGTAAATTTTTTTATTAAGCGCCGGGCGGGTAAACCTTTTAAACCCCCTTTCCTCTCAATTTCTATGCACAATAGGACGTTAGAAGTTTATTAATGTATGTTTATGCTTTATTGCACTTTTAAAATTTGTTAAAAGTTCTGAAACTTTACTACAAGTCAAAACCATAACCTAAATTTAGATTAAAAGACTATCATTTTTTTCTTCCAAAACATTTCTTAGAGGGGTGAAAATAACAGAACAAGACTAACCGGCTAAAAATACAAAGGTACGGACTACATTACGAGGTGAGTTCAGAAAATAACGGGAATTGTTAAATTTCGCGGGTTCGGAGGGTCCGGTTGTCATAAAATTTTCTTTATTATGTTGGTATACAAAAACTTTAGCTGTTTTCATTGTTTACTTTGTCTGTGGCAGCCGCTAAGGTTAGACGTGTTTTATGAGCTCGGCGATATTTCGTTCGTTAAAAGAAATGGATCAAAGAGTTTGTATCCAATTTTGCTTAAAAAATGAAATAAATTCTGTGAAATGTTAACAAAGGCCTATGTGAGTCTACTATAAGTAAAACAAGAGTTTACAAGTGGTATAAGAGTTTCCAAGATGGCCGTGAAGACGTTGAAGGTGACGAACGCCCCGAACGCACAAGCACATTAACAACCGATAAAAACATGGAAAAAGTGGAAGAAATGGTTATAAACCATCAGAGAAGTCGCTGATGATGTTGGTATATCGATTGGCTCATCCCATGAAATTTTTTCGAATGTTTTGGGTATGAAACGCGTGGCAGAAAAATTTGTTCTAAAATTGTTAAATTTTGAACAAAATTTTTGGCCAAAAACAATACTGTAATGATGCCCCAGCCTCCATATTCGACTTTTTCCTATTCCCAAAAATAAAGAAAACTTTAAAGGGCCGTCGTTTTGCAAGCATAGGTGACATTAAAAGCGCATCGCTGAAAGAACTAAAGGCTATCACAAAGATCGAGTTTTAGAAGTGTTTCGAGTATTGGAAGAAGAGCTGGCACATCCAATGGGGACTATTTTGAAGGCGACAACATTAATGTAGACGAATAAATAAATATTTGTTTCAAAAAACTAAAATTCTAGATATTTTCTGAACAACGTAATATTTGCTTGTGTTCTAAAACTTCTTCTGGAATATTATCAAATGAATACACAGCCACTGATCATTTAATTAAATGTTTTTTTAGTCGATAACGTTTAAAAAAATGCCATTCAATTAATTTGTTTTTATTCATTCAAAATACAAGTTCTTGCTGAAAAATATATTAAAATTGCCCCTGTAACTATCAACAACTAATTGCAAACCGGGTTTAATTTAAAATCGATCATTGATTCCAGACATTCTCTGTAGAAACCGAACGGTGTGCATGAATATCCTCGGTAAATTTATTCGGTATTAAATTTAAACAAAGGCGGAGAGCTTAAGATTTTTTTTCCTGCCGGCAATTTTAAATCCAACTCATTGTACCAAATAAGCCGACTGGAACTAAGTTTAAATGCATAGTCCCACTTGAACGGAGTAGCGTAAATATCTCTCTTCTTGCTGTTTTTATATCTGTCTCTTGACTTAAACCCTGTGACGGATTGTTTACATTATTTAATGGAATTTCAGATTCGTCAATATTTCAGTCAGGACTTAATGCTACGAGGGAAGGTCTGACTTGATGAAATGAAGGCAGCTGAAAAAGGGTACATCCACTTTAATAATTAATTAGGAAATTTCTTTCTATTTCAATTTCATCTGTGTTTAATTATGTTTAACAAATCGTAAGAATGTATTAATTGTATTTATTAATAGATGTAATTTTAGTTTTAAAATTATAAATAAGATACGTCTTTATTTTAATGTTAAACCAATATATTTTGGATAGCATTTTCTAATAGAAACCGCATAAAAGGTTCTGGTTTCTGCACTTATATAAAAAAGAACCCAATATCAATTAAGTTTTTGAATGTTTGAAGGCACGAACGAGCAACGAGTGTTTAATTAAATGAGTGTCTAGAAAAGTTTATAAACGAGTTGCATACTATACTTATTCTACGATAAATACTTATTATTATCTAAAAGTTATTTATACAAATTAAATATTTTTATATCTATAAAACAATAGAGTATTTGTATTTTTATATTGAGATAATAAAATAATTTTCACAATTAGTATTATTTTACAAGAAATGCACTTTTTTATCCTGTGACTAAAAACCTGTTGCTAAGTTCAGACCGTGACTAAAACTCCACAAAGCCACAACTTGTCAATGCGTATTTAAAAGGTCACTTGTAATGGAATGTGCGATAATGAGCGTTTTAAAGGTAAAAGTAGAAAAATATATAACTTAAAAACGTTTAGTTATAACCTAAAATCTATTTTTGACATTAAAACCACACTGTTTAAAGCATCATTCAGAACCTCGTAATTATTGGAATAAATTAGTGGTTTCGATTAACGTAAAAGTTTGTCTTATTACACACAGTGTATCGGTGAGAATAAAATTTAATTAATTTTAAAATATAAATTAATTTACAGAATTTGAACATTGTATTTTATAAAATAGTTAAAATATTACCGCAAAAATTCATAAAACTGATTTTTTGAAATATTTTGTCAAAATTTTATGTCAAATGTAAACGAATTTGAAGATTTTTCAGTGAAGGTAAGTTTATATAAATATATTAATATAATGGTTGTAAAACTTATTATTCTAATATAATTATATATAATATATATCTAATATAATTTTGTTTATGTCAGGTTGAGAAGAAATTTTGCAAATTCCATTAATTTTAGATGTTAATTTTGCGCAGTCTGAATAATCGTTTTGTGATAATTATAAGTATAATTGAAACCACTAATTTATTTCACCAATTACGAGGTTCTGAATGAGGCTTAATAATACCAATCTAGCAGTTTTAACATTGACATACCAGCTATATTTAAATGTGTGTAAATTTAATGAAACGGAAATATATTTTTGTGTTTCTGTTGCAAAATAAGGTTTTTGCACTTTAATGCTGCCTAGGTCTAGACAGCCATGCATTACTATATTTTTTGTATATTTTAAAGGATTTTAAAGTCCAAAACAAAATTAAATTAAATTTTCGTGTATAATACAACTAGTGGATTAATTTTATCGATACAGTTTTTAAATTTTATGCGATAAAACTATTTTGCTTGTAAATTTCAAAAGTTTCATTCATTTTAATGCACAGACACAAAAAACTTGACTCGTTACTAAAAAGTGTATTTATTGTATCTAATGGTTTTAGAAATAGATTTCAGATAAACTGTGTTTAATGATTTTATTTTTTGTATAGACGATAAACAAAGTAATTCTTTCAAAACAGGTGGTAATGTTTTTATTTCAAGCATAGGTGGTGATACTTTTGCACAAGGACTCATTTTGGTTTAGAAGAAGAATAGGTTGGTGTATGTTTACTCCACCTACATAATTTATGGTTTGTATAATGCAAATGCTGAAATACGCCCTTTATTATTTAGACAAAGCCTCAGATAGTAATATTCAAATATTATGGTAAGTATTTAAAGCATTTCACTGGTATTCTCATAAAAATATTTTAGGATGTGAACAACTAAATAAATAAATAATTAAAATATTGTTAGATATGAGAATTGGGTTTTTAAATTTTTTAAATTTTAAATTATCGAGTAATGCGCTATATAAAAGCTCGTTAATTAAGTTTACTTATCAATTATATGATATTGATTTTTTTCGATTAATATTTAAAATGCAAACAAAGCCGGTAAGAAATAATTTATATCCAAATAAGGTCAAATTTAATATATGTTTAAACAAGTTTGTATGGTATAATAAAACAAGAATAAACATTTTTATATAGATTAGTGAATTTTTACTAATTGCTTGTTTATGGTCCCTAAACGTCATAATTTTAATTTTATTTAAATCTTAAAATTGTCTAAAGGATATGTTTGCATAAGTATGTTAAATAATTTGTACTCTAAGGCAACAAAAAAATCCTTAAGTAATAATAATTTTATCTACTCCTTTTGCATAATATTGTTTGTTTTTTTCATTAATAATGATAAACATTATAAATTCCCTGCCTAACAACGTTGTTAGGCATCACTGATTGGACAATTTCAATATTCACTGTGATTTAAACCAATCGGGTTTAAAATTGGGAGAAGGCGACTGTATTACATTTAAAATTGATAAAACGTTACGTTAACCATTGGACAGATGTCAGATTTTATCTAATTATTTTTGAAATCACTTAATTATCTACTTATTGGAGTAGATAAAGTTTAGTATTACACTTGAGATTATTCGCATTATTCACTCGGATGATTTAAGTAATAAGAATAATAATTATTTATTTCTTTGGTTATTTTTTTTAAGAATTCTTGTCAGATTTAATTTTATAAGTACATATGTTGTTATGTTTATATAAACTTTGTCCTGTTATTAAAATATTGTATTCTGTTGGGCAATACATCATTATTATTATTAATAGACGACATTGTCTATGATAGTAACTATATAATATAGGTTATGTTCGGTAATTTAGCATATTGATAATATGTTTAAAAATTATTATTCTTATAAATAACGTTTATATTTTTCAAAGTACTTCAATCGTTTGAAGAACGCGGTAAAAAGTCTTAACATGACTATTATAACATCGTGACGTCACGCAGAACAGAAATCGTATATTGGGACGTGAACTGTCAAACATCATCGTTAAGAAAAAGTGTATCATTATAGTTGTTTCTAGAAAGAGGCCATATAATTGAATGTAAGCCTCTAGGCTAAAAATTCCTTTAAGATATTTTAAACAGATCACACCTTTTTAAGCTTTATAATAATTCTAACTTCACATTGAAAATTTGGAGCGCCCACAGTTTGCAATATAATATATATATATAGGAGACGTCCAGCTGAGGAGTTAGAAATCACTTTATGTAGAAGCACTAAAACTTAAACCTGATAAAATATATTACCTGCAGTAACTTTCTATTGAGTATCGTTCATTTTATGATTTCCTTAAGAGTGGATAATTTTTCCATTTATTTAATAATTATGTTTTTGTAATATTAATAGTTACTTACTTATCTTAAAACGCTGATTTCTTTTAAATAATGATTAGGAAAATTTATTTATGTTGTTTTATACAACCTCATATGTGGCAGATAATTCAGTGTAAAACTGTTATGTAGCATATAACTTCCTTTTTTTTATTACAAAGTTGATTTTATACCTAATGTATAAATAGCGATAGGCACTAACTTGCAAAAACAAAATTTATTTTGTCATTTTATTACATTTTATTAAAAAAACAGCCAATTTTCCACATATACGTATATTATAACACAAGACGTAAACATTTCGAGTTTTTGATAGTTGGTTTCTATGGTAACGCTTTTTGATTTTGACAGTAGCAGTGACAGTTCTATATGCATACGAGAAAAAAATCATTAATGTCACGGGCTGTATAGGACATATATTTAATTAACCCATATTTTATAACATGACGATAAGAAATTAATAATTTTTTTCTCAAATGAACTTATATCTGTAGAAGTAGCATATAAATTTTTGTTAACATTCACAACACAGTTTAGCAATAATAAATGATAACAACCAATGTAATCTTAGCAACTTTAATAATTTTTTACATGTAAACCAGACGGTCTTTTTAAAACTTAACATTTTCTTATAGGACTATTAATACTAACATACTAATATTAACAAGATGAATTTAATGGTTTTAATTATTATACTCTCAAGGATTTTAATCATGACATATTTCCACCATATTACAAAGTTCTTGAAGCCAAAAAGGAATGTTATCCCGATGACGTACTAGTTTCCGAAACTAGTGCCCAGGTGAATTTGCAAAGTCTTCTGGAACATACAACAAAACGGATTTTGGAAGGTATTGACGCAGACGACAGTTCAGAAAGATTTAATTTTTTCTTGACTGATTTTGTTTTTTATATCTACCAATACAATTATTTTATTTAAAAATAATATTTTACTTCGACCTTAATAAATAAAGAAATTTATTTTAAAATATCAATATATTGATATATATATAAAATATATTTTGTTTATTTAATAGTAATAATTATTTTTTTATAACAATAAATAATAACAAAATATATAAAAAATAAATAATAACCATTGTTTATAAAAATAGTAATTAAACCTAATAATAAAATAAATGAAAAATAGAACTTGGAAAAATTCTGTAAAAATACATTAAAAATAATTTAATGTAATTTTTACACAGTTAAATCAAGTTTGCTGGAGGCAAAATTAAAAGGTCAGTATAATGTTTATATAAACTATTTATTACTATTGTTTTTTTTATTGAGATAATAAAATAATTTTCACATTTTGTATTATTTTACAAGAAAGGCACTTTATTTTAACGACTTTGACAACTGCCAACTAACTTAAATCTAACTTCAGCCCGTGTCTAAAAACCTTTAGCGAAATTCAGCCCTTATTTTTTAAATTTAGTTTAAACTTGTGGCGTAATAATTTTATTTCCATGAATCCTCCAAAACAATTAAGTAAACTTGGGTTTCTTCATTTCGGCGCTCGTGATGTATAATAAAGAAATCAAGGTGTAAAATTAAAAAATAACACCAGAGCAGGGAGCGGAAATGGATATTTATTGTATTCTTTATGTAAACCGCAGAGGACAAATTTACAAAATGTAACCGCAAAGAAACGTCTTCACGGTTTAATAGCGGCCAGTGCCGCAAACTGAATGTTTCCCTTTTACATTTTTAATTATTTCTCCGGTATTCTTTTGGGTAATATTTGGAAAATGTCCGGATACTAAAAATGTTCATCCTTTCTCATTTATTATTGACATACATTACTACATGGGCGACAATAAACCGAGGGTTTACGTATGTAAATGTGTCTTCTGTTGCCAGGTTAATTTTATTGTAAATAGGTCAACTGAAATATTATGTTTGCCGTTATTTTATATAGGAAATACATATAGAATATTCAACATAAAAAAGTAAAATTTATTGCCACGTTACGTTCGTATTCATAAAATATTTGCTTACGTTTTTAGTAATAAATTTAAAATGTTTAATAAAATGTATACTGGAGATTTACAAGAATTTGGTACATATTTTATTTAAACATTGGAATTGGTTATGCTTGAAAATAAAATAAACCAAAACTTTTTATGTCATCCAAAATTATATTAGACTGTGTCAAAATAACTTTTTTTTGATTAAATATAACTAAAAAGTTTCTTCAATATGAAAAAAAAAATATCTCTAAAATAAAAAGAGTGTCTAGAGAAGTTTATAAAAAGAGTTGCATACTATACTTTATCTACGACGAACACAAAGAAGAATTTAAAGCCAATTTTATTTGTTAAACATTTGACATCTGTCAATTTTTAACGGATTTAACCTCAGTTTTTCCTAATTTATAATATTGCCAACTTTAGCCTGTGACTAATATGCCCAAAAGCCACTGTTCCTAACTTCATCCCGTGACTAAAACGCCATAAAGTCACAGCTCGTTAATAAAGGAGTAGATAAAATAGTTGATAGGTAATAATAATATAATAATAAAAAAAACAAAAGTATTCGTTGACATTTTACAGTCTTGTTCATATATACATATTATGTATCAAGTAGATCTCTTTGATCAAAGCTGACCTTTTTACGGCTTTTTTTATTTATGAATACTCCGAATTTCCAAAATACTCCGAATTTCCAAAATATAAAAATATAACTTAGTACTTTTGTCCACCTAGATTTGGGATCGTCCTAGAGCCTTGACTCAATTACATAAATTGTTGTGGACTAAATTTTTTTTACAATTTTTTTTCCAGATTTTGTTATGAGCTTCAAACGATTCATTTAAAAAATGACGTGTTAATTTATTTCTAAAAATACTCTTTATTCCAACAAATTGACTGTACTAAACGGTGTGAGTAAAAAACATTATTAAATAATATTATTTTAATAATTTATATAATAATATTATGTATGTTAAATAGGTTCTTTTATATCTATATCTTTATAAATTAAGTTTTATACCTATTAATTAATCTAAAAAAAATTATAAATAGTACAGTACAGTAATTTTAAAACAAAACTAATTAAGTTAATTAAAGCTATAAATGTTCAGTCGAAATAAAATTAAACCAAAAACAAAAATAAATTGTGATACATTTTCCATGCCAAACTAAGAAAGTTATTTTATTGCGATTGCAAACTTAATAGATCGTAAAAAATTTACGTGCCTCTTTATTTTATTGTTATTTTATTATCATTCTTGCGTGATTATCTTATTTTATTATTTTCTTAATGAGTAGCTACATTACGGAAATTATTTAATTAAACTGTCTTGTATAGATTAGAGAAAAACTCGAGCTCGATAATAAAATTTTAAATTAAAAACTACTTCGTGTTAGCAGCATTATAACTTTATACTTAGGAAATACCGGAAATGTGTAAAGTTTCAACTCTAAGGGTTCTATACATTGTAACTTTCCCAGTTTGTAGGTATTTATTAATCTAGAAAATCAAAGTGTCAAAGTTCTGGTGAGAGATTTTAACAACTAATTAGAAACTGAGCAACGTTTTACATATTTAAGTACTATTTTAAATAAATCATTGTTCAATTCAAATTAAAAACAAGCCTATAGGCCTATAGTCCTATAGGACTTATTATGTCGATCACTATTAAAAGATAGTGTTGCTTTTAAAAGGTTCTTATTACAATCTTTAAACAATTCTTTTTAAGACTATATATTTTTTCCACTCTAAAGTTTCTTATAAATTTTCGAAATAAACAGGAACATGTTTTTTTTCATTATTTCACTCTGCATTCTATGTAACAATTTCTTTCATATAAACGACTGTTTATCTCTTACGAATATTACATTCTTTACAAAAAACTCATTCACTTATGTCAAGTCTAATTTTGTTGTTTTTTATAAAAGTAATTAAACTAATGTAAATATAACATAAAAACCTGATTTTATTTTTTTTATTGAGTAGAATACATTGTGTTTTCTATACCTATTGCATATTATTGACATTATTTGTTAATATAACCGCGACTATAATGATTCTCGTTTAATAATATACTATTAAATATTTCCCACTTTGGTTTCTAGATCTAAAAAGCGAGTAATTCAACAAAATATATCTTGTTTTTTATGTAAAATATTAGCGATAGAAACTGAAAACATTTTTTTAATGAGAATTTAATACTCCTAAAGGATCATTATTTAGTTATATAAAACAAATTGACACAAGTTAATAAACCGTTTTTTTTTTCAGGATAATAATAAAAAATGTTACAGCAGTCCTAGTATACTATGTTTATGCTCATTAATTTACTGAATTACAGGGTTTTTAATATAGATTCTATATGTTAATATTAAAAGAATTGGAACTTTATATTGATAAATTCGGCTTTTTACCACTTTATTCCATAATCAGCTTATTCATATATCATTTTTTGATATATAAATTATTAAGTTTTGACTTTGATCAAGGTATTTTTGCGAACAATATACATAGCTACATACATATTTTATGAAATTTTGTAATACCTACCTAGCGTTTCAATTTTTAAGGTAATTTATTATTTGTTACGCTTTCTGTTTATCAAGTGTATTCGTTTTTCCTTTTTAAGTGTTTCTGTCTGGACCATTTCTATACATATATAATGTATATATTAATGCTATTTCTTGATTTTGTTTATTTCTTTTTTAACTTTTTTTATTTTCTTAATATGTTTTTTATTTTTACAATACAATGTCAAGTATTAAGATTTCTTTTATGTATAGTGTAGATTTACTACATTGATTTAACATTTTAAAAATGATAAAATATTAGGTTTTATGTAAATTTTTCGTGTAAACATTTAAAATCGTATGATAACAATTTTTTTATTTATTGCAATTTTTCGGGTAATATTTCTTAACGAAATATTTTTATTCCTTCTAACATTTCAGGCATTTTATAAATATATTATATTGTTTGTAATTCTTTCTATACATTAATTTTGTACTTTTCTTTTTAACTGCTTCTGTCTGCCTCATTTTGTTATGATTTATATTTTAAATCAGCTATGGAATTTTAATAATAAATCAAACACAATGTTTTGCATTAATCAATATTGATTTTGTAATTTATAAAATTATAAGGGATGTTTGATATTTTGAATCAATCATTTTTAATGTTGCTGAATATGAATTAATTTAAAAACATGTAAAAATTATAATTATATTTAGGGCTTGCAATTGGGTTGAAAATTTCAAATTGAGATACTAAATTTATAAAAATAAAAGCATTTTTAAAGAATTTAAATTTAAAACAGAATTAGAAAGTTTGATTAATACTGTTTTTTTTTTTAGAGAATTCTCTGTTTATTATACATTATCACCTACATATAATAATAGTATTATGTGTAATCTCTACCAAAATTTAAGTTTTTAAATATTGGCGTTGAGAAACTATTTAATACTTTGACAAATACTATAATTACCTAAAAATGATTTAAATTAAATATTTGTATAGATCAATATCTATAAAACTATGGAGTAACCATTCTTGGGAATCTGAAATGTCAAATTTGTATGTGTAAATCGAAATATATCCCTTGAAAATGAGGTAACAAAAGTTTTCACAGTGAAACTGAAGAAAATGTTTTATGAGCATTCTACCCGAAATAAGGTTAAATCTAGTTAACTGCCCACGAAATTAAAAGGTCAGTAGAATGTTTATATAAACTCAAATATTGACGTTGAGAAAGTATTTAATTGTTTTTTATTTTTGTAGTGTCCTATATTAAATTTATTCACCATATCCCTATTAAAACAAATTTGTAGGAATTTAAACAAATTTTTAGAAATTTTATTTTGGCCTAATTTAAGTAATCTTTATGTTACATAAAAAAATAACGCCCAAGAGTATTTTTTTTACTGCCTTAATCAAAATTTTAAACGTAAATTAAAAAAACTTAAAATAAGGTTTTATCATATTGTAGCGTCTAAGAGTTAGAATTAATTTACTTTTTTATTTATCTGGACAATTATTATAAAAACAACAATAAATTAACAAAATAATAAAAGTTATAAAGTTATAAAGTGCTCTTTTAGTTCCACCCCAATATCAAATGAATCTATTAATCTATTAATAAATATTTAACTTTTTATTTATTTTATTTTCGTGATAATATCTAAAAAATATATTAAATTCATACTACATTTCTTGAATACATTTCCAACTTATTTCGACTTGAATGTCTTTTAGTTAGCTAAAGAAGAGCAAAAGAAGCATAAATCTTAAAGCCGTATAAATAATTATCGCTAGACCATATCTTCGAGGCCACAGGAAATGGGTGAAGACGTGCGTCTCGAAAACTTGTTTATTATACACATAACTTTAATTGGATTCAAATTATGGTTTTTTTCACTTCCCTCCTTTTCATTATTATTTCTTTGTTTGAATTAATGATCACAAAATGCTCTCATTAACAATGGACCGGATAAATTATTTTTATCATTTTACCTCTTTTTATATTACGTTATTCCTGAAAAAAACATGGTTTAAATATACAAGATGCCTTTGATTTATAATTAATTCTTAAAAAAGGGAATAAAATTTCATAAATTATATACTTCATAAATTTTTATGTATAAACTAAAAAATTCGACAACAAAATCTCCCTATCACATCAGGTTTTTAAATTATTCTGACCCAAAAGATTTTTTCGAACTACCCGGGATGTGGTTTTGCTTTTTTTCAAAATATATAGGTATCTATAATATAGATATAGATTCTATATATATTTTTAATGGGTAATAATGGCATCCCAATCACTTCTAAAGCTTTTAGAAATTTATAGATAATTTTGTAATTTAATATAAAAATAATTATTTATAGAATTTTAAGCACTTTAGGCCATCAGTCACGTAAATAGAAGCACTTTTGGGATTTCATGAAAAACATACAATAAAAGTAAGAATTTATAATAATAAAAATAAAATATAAATTAAATTGCCCCAAAAGTTTTCATTACATACTAACCTGATAATTTCAACGACCTAAATATACAGGGTGTCCCAGAAACACCACAACACGTATTAATATATGCTTAAAAATTACTACAAAAATATTTTTTTTTCATTAAGAGTAATAGAATTTCGTTTGACGATAGTCTTGTTATTTCAAAAAATCCTGCTGTCATTTTTTGACGTACGTATTCTACAAAGCTTTTGTTTCCATAACAACCATCTTTAGCTTTAGCCATATGACGTTGTTATCCTTGACGGATGCATTTTACAATATTTTCTGTCAAACAATAGTTATTTATGTCATTAGGTTAAGAAGTAAGGCTTTTTGTGCTAAGCTCAAGGTTTGAAGGCCGACGCGTAGCGGAGGCCTACAATTAAGCGAAGCACAAAAAGGCACTTCTTGGCCGAATGGCAATTTAATTTAACATCAAAGCGGCCTAACCTCACTTTTTTAGAATCTCATTTATTTATTAGCTAAATATTACATTAAATGTACCATAATTATTATTGCTTTTAGAAGCAGTAATAGTTTGACAATACCTAGCTCCATGATTTAAGTAGAAATGGATTTTTGCTATTACATTGAATTTAATTAATTGTTTGATAAATAGGTAGGTATCTAATTTCAATTTGTTTGGATTTTTATTTAAAAAATAGGTAGTTTGGAATGTTTAAGCTGTGTTTAACATTAAATTTCACTGAAAACTTAAAGCAAATAAAAACGTAAAGATAATTTAAATCGTAGAAAAAGAATCGTGCGTTTTCTTGGTTGCCTAACCTCACTTTTTGTTTTATTTTTATGTTTAATTTTACAATAATTTAATGAAAAATATTAAACGTAATAGTAAAACAAACAAATTAGTGCTTATTATAAATAAATTAAGCCAGTTTAGTACGTTAATTTCTATGAAAAGGATTAATTTGTCAAAACAATACCCCTAGCGAGAAAAAATCGAACTAATCCTTGCCTAATAGAATTTTTTATCGGCCTAGGCCATAACAAGGTATTTCTTTATCGAATGTTGACAACAATATATTATTTTTTAGCAAAAATTGAATATAAAAATAAAATAATAAAATATTTTTATTTACACTGTAAATCAAAGTGATGTTTCATAACTTAAAAATAATAGAATCAAAGGTTTACGACGGGCAATATAATAAAAGATCGCCTTTTATATAAAAATAATCTTCTTTATGTCACCGTAAAATCCAAAGATAGACAGCCTCCTTTCTGTAATATCGTCAGTTTTTGATGGAATCGTAGATTCCAAAACAAATTTGGCATTAATATTAAAGGAAACTTGTGCGGCTTCAAGTTGACCGGTCCTTCTTGCCTTATGCAAAGTTAGTGAATGCATCGCTGCTGACCGGCTGTGACCAAGCTGTTCGCAGGAAAAGGACCCTTCTCATCCTGCCGTCCAGTCTGACCTGTTTGATTACTTCTTTCTGTCATGTTCCTCCAAAGGACTTTTTATTGCTACTTCTATTTACATTATAATATTACAAATTGATATTAAAGTTTCTTGACATCAAGTTTGCCTTTGCATAAAATAAAAATACATAATCAATAAAAATTAAATTTTACCATTTATACACAGGGAGAACTGTTTTGGAAATGGTTACTAAAACATCCAGTAAATTAATACTTATATACACGGCAATGTCCCACCAGTATAGTTTTGAGAAAACCGCAAAAATATATTAACAAAGTAGATTATAGTAATAACATATATAATATAGTCGCAGGTATAAAAAAAATTAGAAATTCATTAATAAACATGTAATTATTTAAAATTGGAGAGCCGTTTTCGTTTAGTTTTTAAAAATACGAATTTAGGTGAAATAAGTAAAATTATACTAGTTTAGGTATTAAAATGTAAAAATCAGATCCATTTCTCTTGAAAATAGAAATTTAGGTAATATAGGTAAAATAAAATCGGACTCAATTGAAATTATTTTCTTCAAAACGGATTTGATTCTATTGCACGTAAAGTTATAACTTTTTAAACAACTATTATACAAAAAAAATTAAGTCTGTATTATGGGTCGTTTTCAAAAAACACCCGCCTTCCGCTGTCTGTAAGTTTGAATTCCAATAACTTTGTTAAAAATTATCGGATCTTATTGATTTAAAAACCAAGTGAAAGCCTAACAAGCCCTTAGTAAACTCTTTCAGAAAATTTTTGTCTAGTTATTTCAGAATAATTTTTTTTTAATTTTGAAACTTGTAAAACACACATTTTCGCATGTGTCATTAGCGTTTTATAAAACTTACATACATGTTTTTTTTTTAATATTGAATAACCAGAACTTTGTGTTGCTTTATAGCAATCCATAACATCCTTAGTTAATACAGTAAACAATTTATTTATAAAAAATAAAATAATTTTAATCTACTTTTTTTAAATTTGATTCATGTCCCAGACATTTTTTCCGTTGCGTTACGTCCGTCGCGTTACCGATAGAATATTAAAAAAAACATATATATGGCAACTTTTTTGGTACTTACGTGATCAACAAATGATGTTTGGACACATTACCCAGTTGAATTTATTTATTCAATCAGGAAGAAGATATCGGTTGAAACAGGTGCGGGTAACGCGAATGTAATAATTGTTTGTCCGCTAAGTTACTCAAAAAAATAATAAAAATAAGGTAAGAAAAAATACTATTTTTCATGTTTATGTTTATTTTAGGGCACTAAAGCTCATTGAGAGTAATTAATGACTATAATGTCTTATTATTATTTTTTAAATATGGTTTTACAAAACTTTGTCCACTGCGTTACGTAACGCAATGGAATTTAGGGTAACGCAATAGAATTTTTCGACAACAAAGTGGATATTTACCGTCGCTTTTATTAAAAGTAGTTTATGATTAACCAATTTAAAATTATTTGTAATTACAACTCATGATATAGATTACATCCAAGGAAAAATTCCACGCAATATAAAAGTACTAAAAGGGACCTTCACCAGCTTATAGTCAAATAAAAAAGGTGTCTACAATTTAGAACTCTAAGTTGTTATTCTGCAAGTGAGCACCACTACAAGGGATTTTGTTTATGCATTACTCTAAAATCGTACCAACCTATATAGTTTCTTTTTTACGTTATCTGATTAAGTCCTTTGTGTACCCCTGTCCGTTGTGATACCAATGTCTATTTCTTTACTTTTTTTAGTTTTTGTTAAAAAAAATACTTAAAATAATTTTTATACACTATCACTTGATAACGTGTTTATAAATTAGAGTTTAATTCACTAATACAGTGACTAAAAGAAAATATTAATGGTATTGTTTTTCTAACAAAGAATCGGAATGGTTTCTTTTAAAAAGTAACTTAACGAACATACACATTTAAAAAAAGCGCACAATTTTTAATAAAAAATAAAATAAAAAATTGGAGTCAAAAGTTTGTGAACTAAGTACATTTTATTTCAAATTATTTTTATAACAACTTTTTTATTGAATTAAATTTTGGATTTCAAATTGGTAACACAGTTTTCTGATCAAAAAATAATTTGATCTTCATTTTCCTGAAAGCGGGTGTTTATTAAAAATGACCTGGATATAAAAATTATTTAGTTACTGGAGATAAAATAGCTTGGTACTATTGTCTAACAATTTTTAATAAGAAACCTGCCAGATGCTCTCTAGTTTTTCTAGTCAATAGATTAGAATTTACCATAGGCATTTCTTTATTCAATATATTTTGAAAGAAACTATAAAAAGGGTATTTGTTTATATCACAAACAAAAAATATGAAAGCATTTCGTAAATTTAGATAAACCAGGCGGCAATAACTTTAGGAAAATGTTTTTCATTTAGCCGTCAAATTTAGCTGTTGGGTAGGCCACCCATTTTGTTTTTGAGTCGTTCTGCATACACAATGGTCATTGAGAAGAAGAGTGAAGCGGGTAGTAAAAGTGTTTTCATGATGAAAATGAATTAAAATTATTGTTATGGTTTGTTCGTTAACTTCCAGCATCTGCAGTTGGTCGTATATTTTTGCAGCATCGGGGGCGGCTTTTGTTATTATAATCACGTTTGCGGTAACATAAGCCGCGGCGGTCAGCGGACGGCTTCGGATATCTGGGAAAGTTGTTTCGCACGTCCACATCAGTTCCAACACACTGGCACAGTGCTCTCTCCGCAGTTATGCAAAAGTTTCGAATCAAATTACGGTAGTCCTGAAAACAATTAAAATTAAACTCTTGCGGATTTAACTACAGTTTGATGTCTGGATTTATTATTATGAAAAGCTACTTCACCTGTGCTACTTACATTTATAATTTATAAACGACAATAAAAGTTTTAAGCCTCATACAGAAATGTTTATGACAGAGTTATATACTCAAAGTTTTATACGAAATCGACAGAATATCTAAAATAAAAAATCCATGTTCTTTATTTATTTATACTAAACTACAAAATTAATTTATATCATTAGTTGGCGGGGTTTGGTAAAAATAAAAAAAATTAAAATATTGTTTTTAAGGTTATTAATAATAAAAACAAAAGCTTTATTTGCAATTTAAATAATAAGAATTATTTAATGGAAAGGACGATTAAGAAGAACTACTTATAAAATTAATATGGTTTTGACGGTACCAATTATAAAACTGTTTTGTTAAACTATGATACAGTGTTATGTTTAATAAATAAATAAATAAATAAAATATAAAAAAATATTTATAATTATTTTAGTTTTAGTTTTAAAAAGCAATTTACTGATATTTTATTTAAATGTATTACACTTTTACTTCCTAATAAGTCACAGAAGCGGGTTTAAGCGGGTTAGGGGTAGAAACGGACCGCGGGCTTAAAGTCCCTTCCGTGGTTTCGGTATACGTACTTTTGAAGTAAATTCACCTGACAAGACATTCTGATCCTCATAAGGACCCTCTTTGCAAAGGTAGAAGGAGAGGTAGAGAAAAGTGAGGAGTAGTATGCTTGGTTTTTGGTGGGGCAGATAAAAAGGACACCCCAAACAATTTTTTTTAAATGTAATCTTTATTCATCAACTAAAATACAAAATGCCTTTTTAGACTAGTCAAAACAAAATTAAAAGTATTTAATAATAAACACACGGTATTAATATACATCAAAATTAAAAACTTATTAATAAATAATACCAAAAACAGAAAAATATTTTAAGTTTTAATTAATTAAAAAAAATAAACAAATAAACGTATACAATGTATACTATACATGTAAATTATAACTAAAACTTATCTTTAAATAATTAATCTACGCTATAATACATTTTATTTTAAAAAAATGTCTTTAACACGTTTTTGGAGAATTACAGTGCTTTTGCATTCTACAAATAAATTATGAACCTGATTAAAACATTTAATTTCCTGATAGGGTTATGCTTAAAAGACACTTAAAAGAGAAAAGGGCAAATATATATTTCCCGATTTCTTGTGTCATAATTCAAAGTTATGAATATTTTCTTTTGTATACATTATAAGATTTAATATATATAGATAACAATATAAGAACTTGATATTTTTTAAACAGCGTTTTGCTTGAATATCTTTTATCTTTGTTGTATATTAGTTTTAAGATCTTTTTTTGAATAATAAAAACATTTTTAAAATGAGCAGACAATCCCCAAAATGTAAGCCCACATGTGATATTTGATTGAACAAGTCCAAAATATAATAAACGTAAGCTTCGGATCAAAAGTTATTCCAAGAAATTTTACCACATTGCTGACTTTTATAGATTTATTTTGTAATTTATTTAACAAATCAAAGTTGTATAAAATGTTTTTGTGTACGAATCTTGCTTGAAATGCTTTTTCTGCGTTTACCATTAGTCCTGGGCTGATTTGATAGGGTTAATGTCATTAACAAATATTATAAATAATAACGGCCCCAAAAGTGATCCTTGAAGTACTCCCAGTTAAACTGTTTTTCGTTCAGAGAAGTGATTTTATTGATACAGTTTGATATCTGTTTTTGAGATAACTTTTTACGAAATTGTATTAATTGCCACGTACTCCAATACATTCTAGATTTTTTAGTATGATTATAAAAATCAAAATATGGGCTAATATAGGTATTAAAGAAAACCTAAAAAATAGGTTGTTGAAAAAGTAAATTTGCTTTGTAATTGCATTTGTCGTGGAAACCGCGGGAGTAAAGTTGTTGTTGGCGAATGAAATTACATCCCGCATAAACGAAGGTACGTTAATAATTAAAAAGTAATGCTCGGCAAAGTCGTATTAGAGCACGTTAGTTGGATTCAATTAATTCAAGTGTCAACTATTATCAAACTAAAACGTGAAAAGTAACTCCATTTAAGCTGCGAAGGCGCGCATCCCTCCACGAATTTTCGCTACAGCACTGAGAACGATATCGCGGTTATAAGGAAAGCGCGTCGTACAATTATAATAATTATATCTCTCCAGAAACTACCCCCAAAGTACATTGTCATTTGCTGGCAACTTTGCAAAACTCACTCGCTAGCGAGCGCATAAATTCCAACAGACATTTCGCCTTATCTGTCAAGTGACTATTATTGTAGCAATTCGAAGTGTCTCCGATTACGGCAACATCGCGATTCGTCTCTTCTGCCCTTGTTTCAATTTTCTTCTTCCATCCATTCTGATGCTCGTCTGCGCAAGAAATATTTAATTGCGGTTAATTACTTGATTTATCCCGCATTGCTCGAGGATTATATCAAGACAGATAAGTTTCCATCCACAAAGGAACGCTTTTCACTGCGAGCAAAGGGCAAAACTGCTATAATTTATATCGCTGAGTGGGCATTTAACTTAAATAAGACAAAAATATTTTAATTTCAAAATTTCAACCAAGTATTTACTGTAAAATGTAGTACAGTCTTTGATTATTAAAGAGTGTAAATTCAAATAAGTTTAGGCGCCAACAGCAAAGAAAACTGGTCTAAGAATATGTTATGTACAGTGTCCAAAGTTTCTTTAAAATTAATAAATGTTTTACTGAAGTCGATCCCTTTTAAATATCCACAAAACTATTACGTAGATTTTCTTCCTAATGGTTTTGTCAAAAATGGCGAATGCGCCGGGATATAATAATTATTATTATAACCAAGCGCATTCGCCATTTTTGACAAACCATTACGAAGAAAATTTCGGTTCATGTTACCACTTGCTTAAATATTATTAATTAAAATATATAAATATTAGACGGCCAAAAAAATCAACTATTTTTTTTGAAAAGTTTATCGAAAATATGGTTTGGGGGGACAAAAAAAATTATTGTGAAAGTTTAAGTGTATAATATTAATATTAAGAGGTCTATCATCGCAATTTTAATTTTTTTTTCCTTAGCAAGTTTTAGGCTCAGAACTCCCAAACCATTGAGTTTAACGATATTGACTGAAAATATTTTTTTAAGAAAATTAAATGCTCTACAAAAAAGTTTAAAGTGAAATTTTCCGTCATATGAACCGTTTCCTTAAAATCATGCCTTAAAAATTGGTATAGTTTTACATTTTGATCTTTTAAATTGGAATTATGTAATTCATGTAAAAATCAGTACCCATAAAAAAACCGATAAATATTCTTATGGGAAATCAAATGCTTTACAAAAAAAGCCTATTAACATTTTTGGCTAAATTCACTCAATTAAAAGTTATTCAAGGTTAAAATTTCGTTTTGACTTCAAATTTAACCTTGAATTTAGCCAAAAATGATAAAAGACTTTTTTTGTAGAGCATTTGATTTCCCATAAGAATATTTATCGTTTTGTTTCAGGGTACTGATTTTTACTTGAATTACAAAATTCAATTAAAAGATCAAATTGTAAAACTATACCAATTTTTAAGGCATGATTGTAAGAAAACGGTTCATCTGACGGGAAAGTCCAATTTAACCTTTTTTGTAGAGCATTCAATTTTCTTCAAAAAATATTTTTAAGTCAATCTTGTTAAACTCAATGATTTGGGAGTTCTGAGACAAAAACTCAACCTCTTAATAATAATATTATGGACTCAAACTTTCACCATATTTTTTTGTCACCCCAAACAATATTTTCGATATACTTTCCAAAAAAAAATAGTCGATTTTTTTGGCCCAGTCTAATATATAATATTTAATTGCCTTTTCTTTTAAAACATTTACAATGAATGCATTATTTCATTACATACACAAATTCTCTTTTAATACAATTAACGATAATGAATAATTTAATGTAACTGTCCATTTAATTATTAATGTAATAATTATTAGGATTGATTGTTTAATTGTTTAAACAGTAAAATTTAATTGCATATAATATGAAAATGCACTTCCATTGTAATTTTTGAGAACTTGTTTTGGCTTTGGACTATTTATTAATTTTTAAACGCGTTTGTCAAATTTCAAGTTTAAGACATATTGCACTAAATATTTAACAACGTAAATGTGTTTTTTCATTTGCATTTTATTTTATTTCAAATTCCATAGTTTTTAGAAAATACGAAAGTCTAGTGTGAAGTAACTGATATATTTGCAGCAGAATTCAAGAGGTCAGTAAATTTAAAAAATAAGTCTTCTAATAATAACTTAACCTTAGAAATATTTATTCCATAAGAATTTTAGAAATCTGAAAAAGTATGGATCCTAAATGCTCCTTGATTATAATCTAATTATTATCTAATCATTTTTAGATATAAATTAGATGACGATAGGAAATGATGACATGACTAAACCCCTAAAATAAAGTGGACAAATATATAATTTTAAAACAGATATAAGTAAAAATTTACTATGTTTAATTATAATTACACTACCGAATTTATTTATTTATTTCAAAACATGATATATTTATATATATATATATATATATATATATATGTATATAACAAATTTGTTTAGCTTTGTTTGCATTGTTTGTTTGATTTTTGGCAAAATGCTTTTTATAATATATTTAATTTACAAAAAACATCATGGCATGCATAAATTTAATTTTGCACGTTCGTAAAATATAATATTTTAATTTAGGCGCTGGTTCATTTAATTAAAATATTTTTACTTTACTAATAATACAGTTATTAAATATAGGTTATTAAAATACCTCATTATAATTATTGTGGGATTTGTAAATATATTTCATATTAAATAGATAATTAAATTATTTTATCTTTAAGAGGTCACTCGACACTAAACTGATTGAATATTACCTCTGCCCATAAAAAGTATTATTTAAACCAATCACAAAACTTGACTTTTGATGGACGGCTTAACCTCACTTTCTACGTTTAAAAATTGTACGTTTCATGTATCGTTTGACAAATAAAGTTGGCTTTAAATTCTGAAAAACATTACAACTTGAAGATAACATTTTGTATGGCTTTAGGCTTAAAATTAATTTTGGTGCTTTGCTAAATTAAAGGCCTGCGCTAGGCATCTTGACCTAATGACATAAATTACTTTACTATCCCGGTGCATTCACCATTTTTGGATATATAAATGTAAAAGTACAAAATATTACTTATAATCACCTAAACATATTTTAAGCACAGTTTAATTTGGGAGACTATATAATACAAAAAAGGCAAAGCAATGATCATTAGAGTGTTTAAATTAAATCGTTGTATTCAATTTAACGCAATTAATGAAATGATACCGTTAAACTCCCACTTTTTAGTTTTGTTAAACATTTACACACACGATACATGTAAAATAGTATTTATATGCGTTAAAATAAGCTTTTAAACCCGATTAAACTAATTAAAACTGTTTTTCGACAGAGAGATCAGCTTTTTCCTATTGATTTGTTTGATAGCGTGCAGAGCTCTCGAAAACCTACTTAACGCGTGACAGCGATGCCAAAACAGAAAACATAATTTTCCTTTATTGATGTTGTGGAGTTGTAAATCACAAATTGAAAATACACACTACGCTAAGCTGGAATTTAATCGCGTGATGAAATAAACTTCCGATTATTAATTTCAATCGAATCACCTTGCCACAACGCCACTGTTGTATTATGGATTCTAAATATAAATTAAGGAAAATTAAGATATGCAAAGTTATTAAATCAATATAATTTTTAAATTGTAATATTATTTATTTTGTTATACCACATTTAAATGATCAGAAGTCAAAAAAAATAAATAAAAAAATATGCGTGCCTCACCTTTATAAGCACACTATTTAAGTGAAATTTCTGAAGAAAGAAAACGAGTTTTAGAGTAATAATTTAAGTTTCCAGCTAACAAAATTCATTATGTAAGTGTTATTAGAACTAATATACAACATATATTGTAGAAACTCTAAAATTGTATAATGCGGTTAAAAACTACTATACAACACTTACTCAACCAAAAATGGCCCCGTTTTATAAAACAGTTTACTTCGTTAGCAGTTCTATAAATAAACTATACAACCCCCTTATAAAACTGTACAAAGTGTTATAAAACTTTACTATAAGTATATCTTCTATATAAAGTTTCATGTTTAACGAAGGAGCTATAAAAGTAAAGCAAGAAACTGACATTTGACAAATTTGAGATGTTGCCAGATTTCATAATTTAAGCTGTATTTTTTAAATTATTTGTTTTTTTTTAGAATAAAATACCAATTTTTTGTGCAGTCAGGTACATCTAGTGAAATTTTATTTATCCCGCAAGAGGCTTCATTTTTAATGCAAATAAGAATATGTAGATACACTGCGGCCTAAAATTTCACATTTCATATTATGCTATAACGCGTTTGCCTACTGCGTAATAGAACAATAATATCGCGTAATTTATGCATATTTCCCAAAGAAACAAATTTAAATTTAACAATATGTAATGAGGCCCTTTCAATTGTTAATAAAGCAAAAAATCTGGGTGTCTTAATGAATAGTACCCTTAGATTTCGATACCATATAAATAACTACAAAAAAGCATATAACTCTTAGACTTGTTTACCCCCATAGACGTATCTGACGTACAAAATCTTAATGTTAGAACTAAAGGCTTAATTTTACCTCTTTTTTATCGCTCTTCTTTATTCTAAAGGTCTTTTACTTTTTCAATTTATAAAATTTATAATTCAATTTCACCTTTACTAAAAAATTTAAACCTTATAAAATACACCTAAGCCCCAATATGCTATCAAATATATTTTATTTTATTTTTTTCTACTTTCTGCTTTATATATATTGTGGAATCTATAATTCAACTTAATAGGCAATATTATTAAGCATATTTTATAATAGCATTCCAATTCCTGTAGTTCGAATCAAAAGTTCACTTTACAATAGATAACACGTTCAGTGGAAGTTTTCTTTATTGATCGACAATAAAATTTTACTGTTATAATAACGAGACCTTCATTGCTGGTGTATGTACATAACAAACGTTAATAAAATAAGTTCTTCTGGCAACTCCAGGAATAAAAATATTTTACTTTGCAAAATGTTTCTATTCCTTTTTATTGCCATGTGCTCACTAAAATTACTTTAAAAATTGCATTCAACATACTATTAAACTTTAAGGTATGTGACATTTAGTAGCATTTAACTAGACGCTTAAAGTTTAAGAACAATGTTTAGCTCATTTTGTAAATAAACCAAATAATAATAAAAGGTGTCCTTTTAATCGGTGCTATTGAATAGTGGATAATAAAAGTTTTATTTTTACAAAATTGTGTTTTTAAATTAAAAGGTTGTATGCTCAAATTTTAAGTGCATTTAGGTTAGGTTAAAACCCTAATGTTTCAGGATATTTCGGTATTAAAATTTTTGTACGACTATTTTAAATGATTACTGTATCTAGTGGTTGCTAGGAATAATGCCTCGGTAAGTAATTTATTTATTTAATTAGTAAATAAATTAGGTACGTATAATTTGTATAGATAGTCGTCAAGGTCTTTATTTTGCATTTATTTTGACTAAATATGCCAACAGCTTTCCCTTGGTCTTTTTAAACCAACCCTTGTAGCGATGTTTTGACTTCTTTGGTATTATATATTTTCTGCGCTCCAAAAATCATGGTTTTTTATCAACAGCTTGTCATGAGCGTTTAACAAGAAATGTAACTTTAAACACATTCTCTTTCTACGTCAAATATTATTATGTATAAAAAATAATGTAATACTAATTAATTTAAATATTTGTATAGAGCAAAATCTATAAACCTTTTACCGCTTTCAAAATGGCAATATCGAAATATATCTCTTAAAATGGAGTAACAACTGTTAAAATCCGATTTAGAAGCAGTGTATTTACAGTGAAAGTGAAGAGAATGTGATATGGGTACTCTGCCCAATATTGTTAATGCTTTATCGGCAAATACAAGTGTACCACCGGCAAAATTAAAAGGTCAGTACAAACGTGTATATAAACCTTTAAAAGATTGGCATGAATAATGTTTTTGATCATTTTTTACCATTAAAGAAAACAACAAGACAAAAATAATAAATAATTGAGTATTTACTTAACTAAAACCATAATAATAATTATTAAACAATATAATGTTTTCCTTCTAATATTCTAATATTTGTGTTTGAGTTTACCTTACCATATCAAATATTTAGGTTATAAATACGTAATACGTAATCTTCTATCTAATATCATATTTAACTCGGGTAATTAATTAATCTGACAAGACAAGACAAAGGATGGCCCCTTCGAAACAGTCACGATATTTATTTTTATCGGGGTTTCGGCGCTAATCATGTAATTGCACATAAGTTCCCCCTGTTAATAGAAATAAAGTGGCTCCTCGTAGATAATCCACGGTTCGTGATTTTCGTGATGGGAGCCGTTGCACATTATCGTGTATGAATCATCGCAAACGGGGCTCGGGCATCGTCACTGGTGGCAGCAAGAGGCATAAATATATAGGGATTCCAATCGGGATTATGTTGATTTATGGACATGAGGGTTGTCGCTTCACTTTCAAGAAGTATCCGCTGTGACGATTTTTCAAAATTGCTTTCCGCTACCATAAATGAAATTGCATTATCATAACGAATCGCTTTTATTGCTCAGATCACAAATCAATAATTTAATCTCGTAAAAAAAACTTGACAAAAAAGATTCAATAAAAGGGGACCAAAAACCGATACTCTGGTACTATTTTTTAACGAGTAGGTAGTTTTTTATTATACAGTTTGCAGAGCTGGGAGTATCTTAAAAAAAATTAAAATACTTAAAAGTAACTTAGATACGTAAAGTATCTTGGATACTTTATTTTGGATACTTTTTATTTTGGATAGACAGTAAAAAAAAATCAACTCTAAGCAACACTAATAAGAGTTTACACAGGTCCACACTAATAGTGTTGTTTTATAACACTACAATTAGTTAATTTGTAGTGTAATTTTTCCCAAGTAAGCAAGTATAATTTAACACTATAGCACTGTGTAATTTTACACTGTATTAAAAAGTGTTAATTTACCTAAAATTGTGTACTTCTACACTTCCTGGGTAAAATCCCACTTTTGTTCAGTGTAAATCAACACTACTTTGGAAAAGTTATAATTTTAGAAAGGTACTTCTAGTGTAAATTAACACTATTACTTAAGTAAAACCTATTGGTGGTAGTGAATAAAACGAAAAGGTAAATAAAGAGAAACATTTATTTGTAACAAGTCGGTGCCTTTTAAAAAATAATTTTATATTTGAGTCGTATGGCTGGCTTAAGAAAAATGGTTCCTTAAAACTTAAAATTTTACTGGCTGTCAACTTGTAAGCAATGAACTATCTTGAAAATTCATTAGTAATTCATTTTTCTGTTATAAAAATGGGTGATCCCATTGGCGGAGAGGCGTCAGGCGGCTGTATGTCGTTGTATTTACCACACGTGTACAAATTTTCCATAATATTAATGAAAATGTAGGTATAGGTTAATATAAAAACCATTACGCTTGAAAATAAAAAGTAAATCAATTTATAAAAAATCGATAAAAATAATTTTTTTGTTTGTCTAGTTTAAAAATTTGTTTAATAGTTGATAACAATGCCGCAACTCCTACAAACTGACCAAATTTATTTGTTTTATGAATATTTAATTTTGTTGTCCATGCTAATAAGAATTCAGAAACTACCAACACATGACGTTTCAATTATAGAATATAAAAAAACACCAAAAAATTTTCTATCGTTTTTTAATAGTTTTAGGGAAAATTAAAGTACAATATTCATATTGCATAATATAGTTTTTTTCGTAACAACTGGAATAGTTAATAATAATAATTAATTATTATTCATGTTTTAAGAAGGCAACATAATAATATTTAAAATTTGTAAAAGGTGAGGATTTCAGATTTTATTTATTATTTCTGAAAATTTAAGTATATACTTATTGAAGTGTTTAGAGTATAGTATTACACTCGAGATTATGCGCATTATTCGCTCGGATGATTTGATTTAAGACGCAAACCTTAGCCACTTAAATAGCCTGTATTATCTCTCGTTTAATATTATATTATTTTTTTAATATGCGTCCACTATCCAGTCAGTTAAAATGCTTCTGCAAAGCATTCCGAAACGTCCAGCCATTTAACGCTCCTAGACTTTTCAGAAAATCCACGTAAACCTAATAAAATAAATTAAATTCAAACTGATGTATCTAAGTAATACACTCTTTTCGACACTTGGGTTTAAATAGAAATTTACATGTGTATAGAAGGCATATATTTTGCGAAGCAGTGAAGGAAGGGCTTAGGCTAAAGACAATGTTATCTTACTGACGCGATTGTTTTTAGGATAAAAAATGCGAGCTATCAAGCTGTCACTTATTATTTATTGTTATTTATTTCGGTCAATATTTTAGGGGTAAAGCAGTTTTATTTCGGCGAAACTACGCGAGAAGTAAATGAAATCGGTTTTCAGAGCGACGTACCCGACGCGGGTCTTGGCAGCCTAGTAATAGAATAGCCGCCATTGTAGGACCTCTGATTAATGGTGATAAAAGCCATGATGGATAGAAAGATAACTAACGCAGACCCGACTTTGCATTAAAAGCTTGTGTGCACAATGAGATACGATGTTAATTTGCATATATCTAGTTTCAAGTCTAATTTAATGCAATAATTCTATTTAACATACAGCCGACGTCTATTTCCAATTTGCAACAAACTACGACTAAAATATCACTTTCATAAAACAGAACAAAAATTTGATTTTGTAAATTGTAAAAAGATATGTTTAAATTTTTATTCTGTTATATTGATAAGTGAAACATTCAAGCTAACGACTACAATAATTATATGTTGTGTCCATTTAATATTTTTTTAAATTGAGGAGATCTGGAAATGCTCCCATACTAAACAATTTGTGAATTATTACGATCCTAACTGTTTTAAAACGTATTAAAAAAATCATTTAAGGTTGGTAATGAAATTAGCGTAGGATGCCGAGGGCTTGGCGTAGAATCCCGAAGAGCAGGTGTAAAAAAGTTGGTGAATGGAAAAGTGAGTTAAATTTGGTATATTTGGTTTAAACAAATGCTTTGTAGAAAAGTAAATATAATAAAAAATGACTTATTTCCTACCAGATAACAGATGTTATGATATACAGCCCGTTCAGAGTAAAACCGAATATAGGAAAACGTATAGGGCGTGCCCTCCTCCCTTCAACGCGCGTCACAGTAGCTTGTTTGATAAACGACATGACGAAAGGTCGAGCAGGTAAGACGACCTTGAAAATTAAATGATAATAATGCAAAAAATCTCTTAGCTACTGTCTCGCGCGTTGGAGGGAGGCGAGGCCACGCCCGATACGTTTCCCTATATTCGGTTTTAATCTGAACGGTCTGTATATGGAATGGTATAGGTACAGGGGTACATTGGTATGAATATTTCTCATGCGTGCACAAGATTTAATGTGGAAATAGAAAAATAATTAAAAGAGCAAAACATAGTTTTTTTATGTAAAATAAGCCGTTTGGGTTACAAACTATTAGTAAATGTAAAAGGAAAACAGTTCGTTTGGTGTTTTAATTTACGAGGCAGCGTGGAGTTGAAAGCGAGGTGCTTAAAAATTGCTTAATTTCCTGTATAAATCGAATGTTTCCACTTTACTAAGCGTCGCTTTAATTACACATAGAATCATTAATAACTACGGAATCTTTCTAATATCGCGAACTTTACGAAGCATGATTCACTAATTCCTCCCTTTTCAGGAAACTCATTATGAAATAAATAAAACCCTTGGGTTGTCCCCTTTCTAATAACCTACTAGACAGAGTCTCACTCTAACAAAGTTTTAACTGAATTTAATATCCTTCGCGCTTTGCATTCAGCATGACAAGTGGGAATATTCTTTATTAATCAAATTAAAGGATATTTTAAAGTGTATTAAGGACCTTTACCTTAATACTATCTTTAACTCCTCTACATAACATATTATTAATAAATTTAACAAGGATTGCATTCAATTACAGTTTAAATTGTTTCACATAATTAATTACTTGAATATAAATATTGATTTTGATTTATGATTCCTTATACTATTCATTAAGAAACTTAACGCTTATATGCTTACATAGTTACGTTAGTGTGTGTATTTTATCTAAGTGATCATGGTGAATTATTGTGTTTTTAATTGTAAATGTAATTCAACAACTAAATTTTAAAATTTTCATGTTTTGTCAAAGAATCAAATTCGACACATCTACAAGCCCCATATATAGGGTTTACCCAAAGTAAAGTTAACTATATCCTTTGGAGGACTGATGGACCAACTCATGACCAATCAAAAAATCAAAACATAACCTTGGTAAAAAATCCTTAGTTTTTAGATATTGTAATTTTATGAATTTTGTGAAACTTGACAACTTAGATCAGTTTTTGAGTGCCACAGTAACAAAATTTTATATTTTAAGATTCTATTACGTGCTAAGCAACCTTTTTATTTGTAAATAAGAATTATCAACCAAACAAGGAAATACACATCTTATTTAAATTCAAAAAATTCAATATTCAAACCTTGTCAAAAATGGACTACAAAAACCTAATGATAAATTAATCTTAAAATATGGAATTTGGTAGCTGTGGAATTTGAAAAACTGATCTAAGGTGTCAAGTTTTACAAAATTCATATAAATGCCAATATCATAAAAACTAGCGATGTTTAATTTTTCTGATTCTGATGGCCTCTCAATCCTCCAAAGGATATCGTTGACTTTTGGGACACCCTGTATGTCAACCACCAAAAGTATCTAAATTATAAATAATGAAATACTTTGTTAAAATTTATTTATTTTTATGCGTTTTATATGATAGATATTTTAAACTTATTTCCCACTTTAATAATAATAATAATAATAATAATAATATTAATAATAATAAAAATAATAATAATAATAATAATAATAATAATAATAATAATAAAAATAATAAAAATAATAATAATGAGGAATGGGCAGAAAAGGAGACTTTTTTAAATAATATAACCGACTTGGTAAGTGGATGCAAAACATCTACGTTGAGCCGTAAGCGACAAGTTGTTATAACAAGGTTAAGGTTGGGTCACACCAATCTTACCAAATGTTACCTCCTGGAAGGTGCTGAGGTACCTACCTGTGAAGGCTGTGGTGAAGTACTTACGGTGAGACACATTCTTGTCGAATGTCCCTCTTTTCATCATAAAAGAATAAACCATAGTATATTCAACGTCCAACTAAAAGAAATGCTTGAATATAATTCAATTCATATTGAACAAGTTCTTAACTTTCTTAGTGAAATTGGATTTTTAAATAAAATTTAAAGTAACATCTGTGATACCAAGTCCCATTTTAGTGTATGTCATTTATTTTATTATTGTATCATGCTTACCTGTTTATTTATTGATCTTTTCGTTAAATCTAGTCAGGAGAGGTTTTTAGCCGGTAAGAGTCCTGCACTACCCAGCGTAATGTTAGGGTGTCCATGAGGATTTTCCTCTCCGGTTATGGTGCCAATGACTGCAGCAGTCGACGCACCTTAATGAAAAAAAAAATAATAATAATAATAACAATAATAATAATTTAATTTAAAACATGTACAATTACAGGAAAGAAAAAACTTACAATAAAAATACAAAAATGAAAAACGTCACAATAAATATTTTTTTAAGAGAAAAAAAAACATATCTAAAAGAAAAGAAAATATAATATAATATTTGACATATAACATGTTTAAAGGAGGTTTACGATTCAAAAAATTCATTATTACTGTATGATTCTAATTGACATACATATTTTAATAATTCTTTTTTTAAAGTATTAACATTTGCAATATTTCTTAGTCTTTCAGGCAATTTGTTAAAAATATTAATACAAGAATAGTAACATCCTTTTTGAGATATAAAAAGACGATGTACAGGATATTTTAAGTCTTTTGTTATCTTAGAATGCAGTTTGAATTTTTTTTAAAGCTGTTGAAGATTTACTTAGCCGATCTGAAAACATATTAATAATGCTGCAAGAAGTAAGTTTTAGTAAACAAATCAATAAAAACTAAAGAAAGTACTTAAAAATTAACAAAAAATTCTCCAGCAAAAAAAAAATTACCTCAAAATTTAAATTGTATTAGGTTTCATATATGTTTGTATAGTAATATTTACACCTACTTATTTTTTATCTGTGGTCAAGATCCTATAAAAATTCATATTTGTACGGAAAATTTAATATTTTATGTACACGTAATAGTATATTTTATGCGAAGTAAAGTGACTTTTTGTGGATCGTCTGTATTTGCTGAACTTGCCATAAAAAGTTTGATCATTGTACGTTTGTATTAAAATATCGATCATTTTACAAAATATAATTTTAATATTTTTGTATTTTTGTTCTTAATAATCTCAACATGTTGTAATCAAAGTTTTATCACAAAAGTGAGTTTGAAAGACGAACAAATCGTACAAAATATTAATTTTATAGGAAAATAAATTTTTAACAATCACTTTTTCAAAACCATTCTTTAAAAAAGTAATTTTTAGAAGCTATTGAAGGCTATGCCAGAACAACCTTCCAACCACAATGCTGCTCTACCGCATACAAAGAAGATTTGAAGGTTTGCTCTATTATAAATTGTCACCTTTTTGAAATTCTTTTCAATCACTTATGATTTTATTTGTATTATGGTTACAACTTTGTATCAGAGTAGCATTCAATTGTCTTTTCTGCCAAAAATTAAAATTTAAATGGACATAGTTTACGAATTATACAGTCATTGAGTGGATATAAATTTAAAATATACTACAAATATACATACATTTCACATTGCTACCCAACGATTTATAACCTTTTATGCACTTCTTTATAAAGATATAAAAAAGTGTTCAAGCAAAGGTCGAAGGTGTTTAACATCGATATGCGAAAGTGTTCCATATCGCAATAAATTCCGTAAGTGGCCTAAAAACGAGGGTAATCCTTTATACAAGTCATAAAGCGGTTGCCACCAGCAATGGAAGGTATGGTACGGGCAGGTCGAGCTAATCATATCTAACAAATTGTGATTTGTGGTCGTAGCAGTGAAGGTTGAATTGAAGGACGGGACCACGTGACCAGAATGCCGTAGTGGCAGTCGACGGGTCCTCTGTTTCTCCAATCTATCTATCAAAGCTTTATCCTGGTCGAAAATGTAATTTTCGAGCGTACCGGATGCTGGATACAAATGACGCGTTTAACAAAGATGTCAGTTATTATACGAGACGTCGAATTCTGCGATAGTTTTCCTCTTCCAAAACAAATATAATAAGTAATTTTGATAAGTAGTAGGTAAAGAAAGAAAATCTGTTAGGTTAGGAGTTTGTTTTGTAATAGTAGTGGGTAGTTTTAAATTTCTCTACAATATTGATTGCGGTATTTTCATCAAGGTTATGGAGAATATATAAGATATCAGGGAAGGTATAATTTTAGCATGATTGTAGACTATTACTGAATGATGAGAGACGAATCGGAAGAAGTTATATGAGAACATGATTAAACAGATGTTTCAAGAAATATTTAATTTGCGTACATTTTTTTATCTTGTTTTTTGCTAAATCCTAAGTTTTACCTTATTAAATACTAGTGGTTACCACTCACCCTTCTGCCACTTAAATTGTTCTAACTAAAATTGTTCCAAGTATAGATTGCACTATCATAAACAACCACATAATCATAATAAGAAACAAAAACGTAAAAACAATTTTTGGTAATAACTTAATAAGCAAAACAAAAAAGTGACTACGTGGCGCCAAAAAATTGCCCAATCAGATATGTTGGATTCACTTTCTATCAAAAAGATAAAACCTGTGGACCAATCAGTTTCTTAACTTTTAAACATTATTTTAAATTTATGGTAGAAATATGCCTTTATAAACATTTTCGGTTAATATATTTTGTATTTCTTAAGACAAATATATAATCAAAATATCAAGTTGTGATTCTAAAACTGAAATAAATCGTGGTCCCTCATTTTTATAAAAAAATCAAAAATAAGAGAAAAACAGTACAATTAAATTTTTCTTTTCTCTACAGCAACAAATATAAACAAAGTATGGTAGGTCACAAAAACACAATAGTAGCGAAATAAAATGTGCGTACAATTATAAATAAAAGTAGATATAATAAAGTAACAAAAATATGTTAGGTCAAATCAAATATGGCTAAATAAATGAATTACCACTATTAATAAAAATAAGATATTAAAGTAAAACTTCTACATCAATACCTAAAATAACAATTATTTGTCAATATTGGTAATAGGCGATTGGGTGCGCCTATCAAAGCAAATCTTTATCCACCGACCTTATTAAAAATCATCAAGAAGGATAAATAAATACCGATAAATATATTTATTTTCATTTTGGTTTGTATCGATATAGACCATGTATGGTGTTAATTTGGTGTTAAAATGGTCATGAAATTTTGAACAGTGTATAATTGTATATGTATTATTAATTATGTTGATACTTTGTTTTAATTTTGCACATCAAAAGGTATATTTATAAATATACTTTTTGATGTGCAAAATTAAAACAAAGTCTCAACATAATTAATAATACATATACAATTATACACTGTTCAATATTTCATGACCATTTTAACACCAAATTAACACCATACATGGTCTATATCGATACAAACCAAAATGGTGTTAAATGTGGTCCGTTGGCCCGGTGTTAATTCAAATACTAAAATGGTGTTAATTTAACTTTCACACAGTATTAAAATAAATTTTACCTGGTGTAAATTGAACTCCTTTTCAGTGTTAAATATTATGTGTTTGTGGTCAAATTAAATCATACTACACAGAAAAAAGGAAAAAAAGAAAACAGGAAGGAATTCCTTGACGCATTACTAGTATATTACCAGTGGTAGTATTCCAGAAAATGGAACCTTCAACTCGCTAAAGATAATGTTTTTAGTGCGTTCCACTAACTTAAAATACTTCAAGTATTGACAGCTGTTTCCACCTATTTAAGGTCTTTTTAGTATCGAACAACTTGTAGTGTCACACCAAAGCAAAGGATCACCTGAGTTTATATATTCTTCATGTAAGTCAACAGAGGCGAGATTTAAGAACATCACGCGATCCACACCGCCTTTGCCGCGATCGGTACACATTTTCAAGCATAATTCATGGTGTTATATTAACACCACTTGGTGTTGGATTTTGACACCATTTTAAGATTACTTTTTACACCACAGATATTTTAAACAGTGTAATATAAAAATTTATTATGTTAAAATGGAAATATTATTAAATTTATAAACATAAACACAAACAGAGTAAGTAGACATTCTTAAGTGAAAAATGACCTTATGCCTAAAACACTTAAAATTAAATCTTAGTTAGGCTTAATAATTTAGTACAAACTGTTAAAATAATTATGTCCCCTTAAGTCTTATCTAAGAAAATTAAAATTCTTATTTGTGTGAAACGAATATTTGAATATAGTAGCAAAACCCTGTAAATCCACTTTAGTGAAATTTGCAGAATGAAGAAAAACTTTTGACAGCCCCTAAATATTTGTTTTGTAAAATTTTAACACTAAACACAAATTGCAACAACCACAACAAAATTGTTTATAATAAACTCACAAATTTTAAAACAAAAATGAAGTTCGTGGCATTTGAAACCAACTATAGGATTTAATGAATTTTGGAAAAAAATAACGTAGATTTAATGGGTTTTTACTCAGTGGTCTAGTATTGCCAAAGACAACGTATTGCATAAATAAAAATTGTTTTGGCAATTTAGTGGCTTTTGAATCTGATCGAATTTTTTATATTTATATATATATATATATATATTTGGTTGAATTTGAAACCATTCGATTGCACAGAATAATAGAGAATTTTAGTAGGAATAATTTTATACATTAATATATACCATTTTTTTATTATAAGTGATTTTAATAATAGATGATTTTAAAAAATACTTTTGTGAAACCAAATTAGTCAAACAATTTATAAGCTATTAAGTTACCTTAAAATTTAGTTTTAAAACATTTGGTTATACATATAACATCCAAATTAGTAGATCTTCTTTTATCTTCAACATTTCAATTGTATATTACCAGAAATTATACAATAACAATAAATTATGAAGGTTTTTTAAAAAACAAACAATGATTAATGTTACAATAAGTTCTTGCATGTTCGCTGTTGTTTGGCCTATTTAAAACACCATCAAACAAACAAAGTAGTAAATCATTTTCGAATCGTCAGCTCTGGTAGGTGGCTTGCAATCGTTTTCGACTCGGGCAATCACTTACAGCAATAACAGTAAATAGTGATATTGTCGTCAATAAAGTAGGCAACCCTCTTAATTCATTCGAATGGTAATATTGTTTTCGCATCGGCCATTGTTTGGTTAATTTCAGATGACACGATTTATGGTGGTGCTAAAATTTGTTAAGCAAGTAATGTAACAATGAGATACTGGAAACGTCTAAATTGTTCCGCTTTTCAGGACATCGCGGCAAATTTATAGTGTTTTCCGAATAACTCGACATAAATTTAATGCCAAAATTAATGGCATTAATTTGATCCTTAACGATCAGAGACTTTTTTAGATATCACTTTCGTTTGATTTATTGAGCATCGCGACTTAATTATGGTACTTTAACAAGAAAAACTGGACAAATTTTTTCCTAATCGTTATTTTCTTCAAGCAAAATAAAAAAGTCGTACATGTATTATTTTTTCTATATGTATATAGGAAAAATAAATTTTTATGTTTTAAATATGGATAATGATAAAAATTTGTTAATAGTTTAGAATTTGTTTGAATTCAAATTTTGAGCTAAGCACAAATTGACTCATTTCTCAGCCCAATGACATAAATAACTTTACAGTGCGGTCCTTGTATGTAAAGATAGTTTTCAATACAGGGTGGAATAAAAATTAAAAAATTCAAAAGAAAAATGTTCTTTAATATTATAAATGTTCAAAATTTTCACTTAACACAAATAACGTGCGCGATTTGGCTGTGCAATTGAAACTTTGCGAACAAAATTTGTCAAGTAGGACTTCTGCCTTTCTCTCTTTAGTGAAAAAACTACCTATTTATTTAGAAATGATGTGCAGTTCGTATGCTTTAAATGTATTGTTGACATTTCTTGAATTTTCACAATGCCATCGAGAGACACCAGATGGCGCGCAAGTTGCGACAACCTGATGCTTCTTTAGCGTCATCTCCGGGCCAAAATTTAATCGAACTATTTTTAAGTTTGATGAAAAAGTTACTTCAAATATTTTTTGTGCATTTGATTTCTACACGATGTTAAATAAGTAAGTATTAAAAATATATTATATTCTAGTTCCTTCTGGTATAAGATAAATATTGTATTGTTAAACTAAAATAGTTTTCTTAAGTGGTGTATACCATATACATATACCACTAGATAAAATAATTAAAATTTGTTATGCAATTTTTTATTTGAAAAATTTTGGCAAATATTTTATTGGAGCATAAAGTTCTTTTCAACAATGTATCCTATAACAGCGTATCCCAAATATCAATCTGGTTCTAACGTAATGTTTTGTCCTGAAAACAAACACCGGCAAGCAATCAATGTCGGATTTAAGTAGGACACATATGTGTTTAATACTGAAATGCCTACGGTTTTCCCCAAAAATCGTTGTTGCTTGTCTGTAATAATAGCAGAGCTCGGGTTACACATTGGATCCCTTTGTATCTAGCGTTTGTTTTTTTTCATGGTTGATGATGTTGAGGATATGGCTAATAGTGAAAATATTAATCCATATACAGGGTATCCCAGAAGTAGCGCAATACCCCAGGATATATTTTTTACAATTTTCTGGTATTCCTGCGGATCTGTAGATCATTTAAAATATTTAAATACATTTTGGATGTATTGTTATTTTATCTAGAACTATATTATTATCCAAGCCTTTCTCATTCAAACTGAATTTTTGACACGATGTAAACAGAGGATTATCCTGTCGACAAAGTGAGACAAAAAAGGAGAGATAAATTTATTTCAAAGCATTACTAAAAGTTTAATGTCATAATAAAGACGATAAGGTTTATAAACGTGTACAATAATGTCCACCATGGAACCTTTATGTTTTAACAGCATCGTTTCAGATTTAAATGAGCGACAACAAAAACTCCTTAAATCTCTTACCTATCAGGATTATGATTTTAAACAATTTATTTTTTAGTGTCCGGATTTTTATAAATGCTTACTTAAGTTTTATTATAGCAATAGGATTTTAAGTATGAGTAAAAGTATCTACCTTATTATTATTATTATTATTAATATTATTTATGGGGATTATTTTTATAAGTTAAAAATATAGGCTTAATGTTTAATAGTAAAATAATATAGCTTTAGTTATAATAGCTTTATAATGCTAACAGAATTGGAAACAAAACAATGAATTAATTAAAATTAAACCAAATAATTTTGCCTTTTAGGTACATACATGACATTGGTTATGTACAACAAAGGAAAACTTTGACGTTTGACCTTTGACCTGACGTGGATTCTGTGGTCATTGCTAGTGTAAAAAAACGATTAATAATTAATTAATATTATTATATTTATTATAGATTTTTGAAGCTTTATTAAATTAATTAATTCTTGTCGAACAAAATTTCGACAAATAACCCTTGTAAATGTTTCAAACTTTAATAACGCTTGTTTCACGTTTAGGGGTGCTTGTACCAGTTCGTGTAAAATTGTATTTAACAGTATTAATTAAATTTTAATGCGAAATTCACTTGATTGGTTCCTTGAATTTCATTCATTTAAGTCAATGGATTTTACCTTGTGTTCTAAAACAAAATTGAGTCACCGCGTTGTCTGAATTTGAACAGGATCAAAATGTAATTCAACTTGTAATTACATGCAACATACAGTAACGCGCACAATTATCAAAACAAATTGGAAATTCGAAAACAAGCTTATAATATTATCCGGAGAACAAAATAAATACATAAAGCAAAGTATGGAAACATGTCAAGAGCAAATAAACTACAAAAATAAAAATACTTGCATGAAAAAGTCGTCTTTCAACACTTGTAAAACAAATAACTATTATAATAATTTAAAACTAATAAAAATACTTTACCTATCAGTTAAAAATTACTTTAATGTCACTGTTTAATGAAGTGTTTGTTCATTGCCCAATTAACTAATGTTACTACATTATTATTATTATTATATATAACTGGAATGCGTTAATGATATGAAAATATGTTAATTCTGAAAATATATATTACCGAAATTAGCATTTATATATAGCACTAATTATATCGGAAAATAAACGAAAATTGTTATTTATTAGTGGTTAATTCATGCTACATCAAATTCCCAATTAATTTTATTATTATAATCTTGACACCAGAAAAACAATCTACTTTATTAATTTTTTGACAAATTTGTTGCAACTTATTTATAATTTTCAAAATTTAGACGCTTAAATTTTGCCCTGAGAATGCGCACCAGTTACTGCCAGTTTTTGTTGTTTCATTTAGTTTCTGACGAAAAAAAAACAACCAGTTTCTTATAAGAAATATAACGCTTTACTATCTAAAAAGTTGATTGAAAAAAATTAAATGTAAAGAGTATGGATAAATTTAAAAAAATGTAATACATATGCTATACACTCTTAAACCAAATCACTCAGAAGGAGTGAAAAAACACTCATAAAGAATGGTTTTTCACTCCTTTGCCACGTAAAAAGTTTTTTACTCTTAAGGAGCGAAAAAAAGGGTAAATACCCATTTACTCATTAAAGAGTGAAATTTATTGATTTTTTTTGAGTGATTTAAATTTAAATTTTTTAAAATAAGAATATTAAAACCCTTTTATGATTTATTTTAATTTTACTCCTTTTTGTGTATTTTTTATTTCATTCTTTCAAAATTAATTTATTTTTACTCTTTTATGAAGGTTGTAAATTTACTATTTTTTGCATGTTTTAATTATACTCTTTTTATATAGTTTTAGGTTAACTCTTTTTGTATGTATTTTACTTCACTCTTTTTATAATTATTTTAAATTAACTCCTATTTAGTTTTTTTCAGTTCACCCTTTTTTTGTTGTTTTGACTTTAATTTATTTTATGTGATTTTAACTTACCTACTTTTATTATCTTGACGTTTACTCTTTTTAAGTATTTTTGATTTCACTCGTTTTTGTACTTACTATAAACTTTTCTATTAGGTATTTTGACTTTTAATCTTTTTTTGTGCAAACCTAATTAATTAGGCAATAAAGTATTTTCCCATTTTATTTTATTTCTCTCGTGATAAAAAGTAGATCCTCGAAAAAATAACATTGAAAAAAAATTTGGTATTTTATTTACAGGGTGTTCAAAAATTAGGAAAACATGAAATCGATTTAAAAGAGAAGTAGTAGGTACCTAGGAAAGCTTTCTTTTTAATTTGTTTAAAAATTTTTGTAAGAAAAAACTGTTTGTAATTAAAAACGAAGTCTGAATACAAAAATTATGACGGAAATTATTAAGTTGATTTTTCTACGATCGAGTTTATTTATATTTTTATTTTTGAGTCATTTCTGTTAAAAAATAACATCCACTTAGTAAAATTTGGGATCTTTGCTTTGGTTAAAACTTGGGAAACAAAATCTATTCAAGACATTTTAAATCCCAAATTTAACTTTGTTAATGTTATTTTTTTGACAATAAAAATATTTATATTTATATAACTTGATTCTGGAAAAAACAAAGAAAAATTTAAAGTTACATTTTCCGTCGTAACAAATTTTTCTTATAAAAATTGTGATTTTTTAAATAAAGCTACTTCTTTCTTATATAAAACTTATATTTTGGTACTTTTGAATAATAAGGTTCTAAGGTTCTGTTAATATACAATATAAATATTGCAGATAAGGCATTTTTGCTTAACAAGGCAGCTGCACTTAAATCCTTGTCATTCTAAGGTACCGATTTTCATAATGTTTGAACACCCTGTATATAAAATCTAAAAAAAAATATCAATCTTATTTTTCCCACGAGCAAATCTTTTTATTTGGAATGACTTTTCATAAAAAAAAACAATAAGAAAAAACGTTCCGTATTATAAACTCAATCCGGGGACCTACTTTATACAGTATACATATATACATATACATATTGTAATATAAAACGTCAGAATAAAAATAAACAAAGGTAAAAATTAAGTAATATAATATACCTACCTATAGGCTGTAACGGATAAATGATAGGGGTTATAAAAACAAGAAGAAAATTATAATATATATAAGTATCTATTAAATTAATAAATAACATTAACAAAAATAAATTTTTCTTTACATGACAAAAATAAAATAATACTTATTTTTAAACTAAATTAATAATAAATTATTAAATTAATTAATTAATTATTATAACAAAAATAAATTTTTCTTTAAATTTAAATAATTATAAAATATAAAACAAATTAATTAATTATTTAAAGCAGCAAATAAGCTTACTGCTGAGCTATTTATTAAATAATGACGAATTTTTAAATATAAAGTAATCAAAAAAATTGAAATTTTTTTAAAACAGGATTGTATTCTAAGTATAAAACATAATGTGCTTTAAAGTACATTAAATGCTTTATTGATATCCCCAATTGGTATTCTGTCAATGCAAACATAAAATGTTCCCTCATATTGGATGATGTATGGCTCCGGCTGCATTTTTCCCTTTGCCCTAATAAAGGACAAACAATAAAACTTATCTTTTGTCCTTAATTACTTAATATTGTAGATTAAGCTTAGCATGGCATTACACAACTATTATAATACGTTAAATATAATATAATATTACACAACTATTATAAATCGTTAAATATTACCCCAATTTGTTTGGTAACTATAGTTATAGAGGACAAAAATTAAATGTCATCTAAAATCGAATTCCAAGCATAAAACATTTTTTTTACAGATTAACCTTAGCGAGCGAGATTAAAAGTATGTTATATTCGAATTACAATTTAAAAATAATAATTATTTAAAAAACTCTTTTTGAATTAATTTTATCCTTTAAAGAATTAATTTCACTCCTTTAAGGCTGGAACCATCCTATTTTACTTAGCTAGAATCTAGAATCTAGAATCTCAATAAAGTTAAATATAATTATTACAAACAAACTTACCTTTAAGCCGATTAATTGACTCATCGTCCACACCCTGTTATTTTAATATTTCTTCCATTTTATCACATAAAACACTTTCACCTCGCGTCGAAGCCTTTCTATGCATAAATGGCTTGTTTAGTATATCACAACGCTTTGCGCCCCCTCTACGGTAGAGGCTCTACCGCTTTCTTTAAGATGAAATCAAAACAAACACTCATAAAGGTCAAACGTTACAATGAATTTAGGTTCATAATTGCAAAAAATGCACAATCCTACTATGCAAGGATTTTTAATTGTAAAAATTTTACTTTAAAAATTAGGTATATAAGCAGTGAATTTATGAGTTATGGAAATAGTACTTTTTATTTAAATTATTAATATTTGAAATTTCAACTTTGAAATATTTACATAACTTTTAACAGACTAAATTTAATATTAAAAAAGAGAAGTAAAATTTCAAGTTTAAAGAGTATTTTATTTAAATAATTAAGGAATAAATTTCAATTTAAAAAATACTTTAAACTTTTATAAAGACAGAATTTTCGTTTGAAAAAAATAGTATTTTTATTTAAATATCTAAAGAGTGACATTTTAAGTTTAAAAAGTACATATGACCTTTTTAAAGAGTGAACCGACGTCTTCAGAAAAGAGTACTTTTTATTTAATTAATTAAAGATAAAATTTTAATTTAAAAAAATACATTTAACTTTTATAAAGATAGAATGTTTTGATTGAAAAAGAAAGTACTTTTATTTTAATACTTAAAGAGTGAAATTTCAAGTTTAAAAAGCACATTTAACCTTTATAAAGAGTATATTTACGACTTAAGAAAAGACGACTTTTTATTTAAAACTTAAAGAGTGGAATTTAAAAAAACTCACCTTGTTTTAGTAAATTCCATTCTTTTTTATTCGTTTTCATTTAAAAAAGAGTATTTTAGATTTCATTTTATTTTTGAGGACAGATTTCACTCTTCGGGTTTAAGAGTGTAAGCTTTTTTTCACTAGCATCGACATTTTGGTCATTAGTCTTTTAGATTTTTTAAAACTATGTTTTAAATTTAAAATAGGATATTCTTGTGATTTAAAGGTATCCAAAATAATTCAAAAGTGCACATAATCAGAAAAAAGTGCTTTAAAGGGGCAAAATATCTTAAAATGTGTCCAAGAGATCCAAGATCATTATTAATAAATAACTATTCTAATAAACATGATATAAATATAATAAAATAAGAATTAATAAATTGTATTAAACAAAATCTTGTTACTTATTTCTTTAAAAAATGAACTGTTGTGACTTTAATTTGCATTGTTGTTACGTCAAAGTTTGTACTTAAACTTCTTAAATCGTCTTTTATAATTTGTATTATTTATTGTTCTTGTTAAGTATCTCTATAGAATTTTTATTTTATTAAAACATTAATAAAGGTATTATATCGAACATAAATTTTGCCTCAACTTATTATATATATATGTATATATGACCGAGAGCAAACAAAGATAAAATCCCTGTATAAAGAATAAAATACGAAAAGCATTTTAGAATTTTATGTATCTAGACTTGCCTCTGCAAATATGACTTAATGAACTAAAATTATACTACTCAAATAGAAAATATATAGGATAAGGGTAGTAAATGAAGTAAATTTTCAATGTACAAATATAAAAAGAACCCTGTAATATAATGAACTCTCGTATATCTCAGCAAATTGAGTAAAGAACGGGTCATAGAACCTCATCAGTTTATATATGATTTTTCGTTTAAGCATGTTATAAGAAAAATATAAAAATTGCAATAAATGTGGCGAAAATTTACTGTAAAAAAATAAAGGTAAGGCAATATTATTTATGTAATAAAATATAGAATGGTTCTGTTAAATTAAGTGATGTTAAACATATGAATTATTATTAAATCCTAAAACAGTATCGGTTGCATTTGCAGGAAACAAACTGCATTATCAATGTCGGTGTTTAGTTTAGTTTTTAGATGTTTCCATTGATTCCCCACACAAATATTTAATACTTCTGTAATTACAATACTGTAGTACGTGCACAAAGGCTTTTAATATTTACTTTTGGTTACACAAAATGGGTATTTTACTAGGGCCAGGAAATGTTAAGACTCCCGAATACACTGCTAATTCAAAATTAAGGTATATTAAATTTTTGTATCTATAAAATCATATAAAGGTTGTTTTTTTAAACTTTATAATATTTAAATTAATATATTGCATTAACCCTTAGCAAGTTACAAATGTACTAAACAAAGGGGTTCTTCATTTTTCTTATACGTAAAAACTATAAAATTGTTATGAGGATATAAATTTGAGCACAATAAAGAATATCGATAAAGTTTATTAGGTTTTATTAAAATCGAATATTTCCATATTTTGGCTCCATTATTTTTTTCTTAAAGAGAATAAATTATTGTATGTGTATACATAAAATTTTTTCCACTTTAGTTAAGTTTAAAACAAGTGGTCATATTTTAACAGGTGTTGTCTTTAAATGGTAGAAATTTCAATATCCCCTAATTTTGTAATGAAGTTTATGTCGCCATTTGGTCTCCATTGAAACCAACGGTGTGATTTTCACTTGTTTTCCTTTGCCGACCGCAACTTTTATTCCTTTTTGACTCGATAACTAGAATTATTAAATGTCTGAAAAGTTCTGAAAAGTTCTCCCAGGGAAAAAAGAAATCTCAAATGCAAGATTTTGTAAGAATAAATGAAGGAATTTAATATAGAATAGTGGGTTAATGAATTTAAACTGATAAAATTTATATCAAACCTGTTCTTTGCAGTTTTATAATGGTCTTATACGTTACTTTTATAATAGTGGTAACGAATGTATGTATTTTTTCCATTAAAGTTATAGTATGGCAATTCTGATATGAACTTTTATAAAAAATGTTTCCTAACTGCAAAATTTGTAAAAATCTATATGTTTACTGTAAAGTTTAAATATTGTGAATTTACAACATAAAAATAATTTCTTTTTTTAATATTAATGGGCCGCAAACACTTTTTCTATGCACATGACCTTTATTTAAATATGTTCAAAATATAGTTTGAAATAATTAAAATCCATAGTTTTATCAACATAAACACTCGAAATAAATCTTGTTATCTAATCAAAAATTGCCTATTACCAAGCAATTACGTAAAACAAATGCACTATTCAATAAAGTTACAAAATGAGAGATTTAACGTTATTTCTAATATTTATGTTAGTATTAGAATCAAAATGTGCAAACATACTATTTTTTGCCTCAGCGCCAAGCTACAGCCACCAGAGCATGTACCAACCAGTTTGGAAGGAATTGTCTCTAAGAGGACACAAGGTAGTAGCCATAACCCCTAACCCATTACGAGATTCAACGTTGACGAACCTTACAGAAATCGATATGAGTTCGATGTACGAAACAATTAAGGTAACATTTTCTCTGTACCATATAAAATTCAATAGTAATAATAAGATTTTAGAAATTAGTTCCGAAACAAGGGTTACAGAAGTTGCTTGAGAAACCCAGTTTTTTCATGGTATTTCGTAAAGATCCCATAATGACTTACCTTTTCAGTAAGTACTCTGAATTGTTTTTCCAACATGAAAATATGCAGAAATTTTTAAAAGAAGATAGACAATTTGACGTTGTTGTTGAAGAATGGATTTATCCAACCTTTGCAGCATTGGGGGCAAAATATAATGCCCCCTTAATAGGAATTTCATCTTTAGGTATTTATTTATTCATTAGGTTTATATTTCCCTTGACGGGAACATGCAAACTCTATTCAAGGTAAGAGTTGTGGAATAATGTTAATAATTTAAATATAAACATTTAAGGTGCCCCGATCCCGGCCCTGGACACCGTAGGTAACCCATCCCACCCTGTGTACGCCCCTGACCACAATCTACCCGTGGGTAGAGATATGACTTTCCGAGAGAGGCTTATGTCCGGTCTATGGGCTGTTTACGTCAGAGTACTTTACCATTTGGTAGTTTTACCAAGGGAAGATGCCCTGGCTAGAAAATATTTAGGAGATGATCTCCCGTATCTAGGAGATATCGAAAGAAACGTTAGTCTAATATTATTAAACAGAAATCCGGTGTTCCACAGGGTTATGCCTATGGTGCCTACTGTGATTGAGTTAGGTTATATGAACCGTAGTCAAACAAAAAAAGAAATGGACCCTGTAAGAAATACTATAAAACTAATTAAATTAATTTTAATAAATATTAATTTTGGTTTAGGAGCTAAAATCGTTTATGGATAACTCAAAAAGAGGTGTTATTTACTTTAGTTTGGGTTCGAGTATTCCACCTTCATCAATGGCGAAACCAATTTTAAACGCCATCATTAATACATTTGTTAATATACCTTACGATGTGGTGTTTAAATGGGACGCTGCAGAGTTTGAAAGACCCAAACATATTCTTCTCAGAAAATGGGTACCACAGTCCACTTTACTCGGTAAAACAATTAATCAAAATGTTATATATAAACTGACATTTATTTTATAGCACATCCAAATTTGAAGCTTTTTATTACACAAGGAGGTTTACAATCCAGCGACGAAGCAATTATTAATCATGTGCCAATTATCGGAATACCTTTCCAATCTGATCAACACTCAAATGTAGATACGCTAGAAAAATACGGCATGGGAAAAATGTTAGATTATGAAGACATTACAGAAGAGAGATTGACTAAACTCATTCATGAAATAACCTCTAATAAAAGGTAAATTTGTTTTAAGAATTAAATTAACCATTTTAATTCAAAGAAATGGTAAACTTATCACACATCGATTAGGCAAAACGCAAACGACTTAAACGATTAACGATTAAAAATACAAAGCATATATATTTAATTCTTTACAGTTACAAAGAAAATGCCGTAAAACTTTTCAAACTTTATATAGACCATCCAAAGGGCGCTGTAGAGAAAGCCGTATGGTGGATTGAGTATGTCATAAGGAATAAAGGAGCCACCCATCTTAGATCTGCATCCATGGACATACCATGGTATCAATATCTTATGCTTGATGTAATAGGGTTTCTTATTATGGTATTTGCAGCCATTATTTTAATAAATATAGTTCTAATAAAATTAATAATTAAATTTGCCCTAATAGTTTTTAGGCGTTATAAGAATATTAAGAATAAAAAGAATAATTAAATTATTTAAATATAAACTGTTCAAACTACATACTGTTATTTTATTTATATCACTGCCTTTTTAAATAAATTTAATAATGGTATATTATGTATTTAGTTTGATAAACGCCATTTAAGTCACGAGTTTAATTATGTTAAATTATTTCTCAACTTTATGAATTGGAACTGCATACACCAATGATTTTAAATATCCCCACACACAGAAGTCGAGTGGATTTAAATCTAAAAAACGAGGAGGCTACGGAATTATCCTTTTTTGTCCTATCCATCGGACGGGTTCAACTTCATCTAAATGTGTCCTTATGTTCGTTATAGATAAAATCAAGTACAACCCTGACATTTAGTTAGATAAAATCAAGTACAATTCTGACATTTTACATAATGTTTATTTAGAATCTAACGTAATGCGGGATTCCTGTCAGGCTGGTCAAACACCAAAACACCACGTAAATTAAACCCAATGATAAATGATAATAGCCCACCCTTTTATCTTTTATATTTGGTAGTAGTATGGCTTGATGTACATATATTTTTTCGTTAAAGATAAAATAAAAATAGATAACGATATATTATCTTTTTTGCTTTTGGTTATAATGAAAATTAAATATAGCTGTTTAAACTTTATACTGACCAGCTAGTTGATGCTTTGGAGAAAGCTATCTGGTGGATGGAGTATGTAATAAGATACAATGGAGCGTCACTCTTAGACTAACTTAGCAGACTTACCCTGTTATCAACATTTTATGTTATTCGTTATTTGTACTGTTATAAGTTAAAATTTTAAATAATTTATTTTTGTAAAAAACATTACTTTGATACATAATATTAATATATTTAAAGATACAATATATCAAAATACAAAAATGGCTCTTATCAATATATATTTGTATAAAAATATATTTTTAACATATTTTCAAAAAATTGCCCTTAAAAGCTTTGGAAAAATAAAGTTTCTCTTTAATACTTTTTTCTACTCCTATTACGGAATATGACCATTATATCACTTTTTAATGCGGAATGACATATTTTCCCGAAAGTATTACAGAATGAATTATTCTATCATCGGATGACGGAATAAACACTGGTGGCGACATCTCTGTGTTTAATATCTAACAAATTTAGTGAAAAACTACTAGTTATTTTCTAGCAAGTAATTTTTTAACTTGTTTAACCTGGCACATGGTTTTTTCCGAACAAATTACTTGTCAACAAGTTTATTAATTTTTTATGGCAACATTGTTAACACAAAAGGCAAGTATTTTTTAATTTCTGCAAAATAAAGACAGTTGTTTTTAAAAATAATACCCATTTTTTCTTGGACGATTTGAAATGGAAATATATTTAAATCAGAGGAGCAACAAACCTTTATTATACCTACTTTAAATATAAGCTTTGTCGATCCTTTGACTTGCGACCAATAGGGGCAGTACAATTATATAATTATTAGGTAAAATCTCAAAAACAGAATGACCTTAAATTCCTGACAATACACACTAAGACATCGGGGGAAAAGTTGTAAAGTTTATTTTTATTAGAAAGAATGCTTTAACATCATTTTTCAACCTTGGTTTTTAATTTGTAAATAGTTTTTCATAGTTACTAAACATCAGTTTAAAAAAGATGGAAAGATAAATTTCAATAGGTTAAACAAAATTCGAAATCTTCTTAATTTTTCACCTACTGCCATAAAATAAATATATTGTGATTTTTTAGTTTAGCAGGCAAAAATACAAAAATAGTAAATGTACATTTTGTCTGTAAACCATTGTTATTAATACTAATCTAAGTAAGATAGGTATTATAATGAAACTTATAACATATTTAAATTTACGCAGGCACTAAGTAGGTATATATTTGCAAAATTAACTGTAACATTTATTATTTAGACTTATTTACTAAAATGAACGTGTTACTTGTTGGTTTTATTTTTATTGTAGAAATTTTATCGGTTTTTCAATGCGCAAATATATTGTTTTTTGCAGGAGCGCCAAGTAAAAGTCACCAGGTGATGTTTCAACCGGTTTTTAAGGAGTTGTCACTTCGAGGTCATAATGTTACTGCCATAGTGTGTAGTCCATTGAAAGACCCGAAGCTAACAAATTTAACCGAAATCGATTTGGGAGGGCTATATGAAATAGTATATAAAGAGGTAAGTTTTAGTTATATTTTTGAAGTGAAATTATACACAGGAGTGCCCAATCGTTCGGCACTCGGTACGTCAAATACATTTCTATCTTCGCGCTAAATTTTAAATGTTAGTTTTGAATACATTTATTTTATTTTATTTATTAAAATGTAATATTATTTTGTATTGACCAAATAACTATTTCTGTATTATTAGGGTAACGAAGTAAGAGAAGCAATGAAAAAATATATTCAACTAAAACCAGATTTACTAACAGTCTTTTCAAAAGACATGGTGTTAAAAAATATATATCATCAATTTGGAAAATACATACTGGACATGCCACAAATGCAAACTTTTTTGAAAGAAGATCATAAGTTTGATGTTGTGATAGTTGAATGGCTTTACCCAACATTTGCTGCCCTAGCTGCCAAATATGATGCTCCATTAATTGGTATAACATCCTTGGGGGCGCCTATATTAGCATTGGATACTGTAGGGAACCCATCGCACCCTGTACTTGCCCCCGATCAGGATTTACCAATGCCAAGGGATTTGACTTTTAAAGAAAGATTGATGTCAGGTTTATATGCCGTGTATGTTAGAGTATATTACCACTTAGTTGTTTTACCTAGAGAGGATGCTCTCGCAAGGAAACATTTCGGTAAAGATATTCCATATCTTGGAGACATCGAAAAAAATATTAGCCTTCTTTTGTTAAACAGAAACCTGGTATTCCACAAGGTGATGCCTGTGGTGCCTGCTATAATTGAGTTAGGGTATATGAATACAAATAAATCGGTCGGAAAAATGGATCCCGTGAGTTTATTCAAAACTAAAGATTATTACAATAATATTAACAAATATTGTAGGAATTACAAGATTTTATGGATAAATCAAGGAATGGAGTAGTTTATTTCAGCTTGGGTTCTAATGTCCAAGTATTGGAATTGCCAAAAGATAAATTAAATGCTATTCTCAACACTTTCAAAAACATCAAGTATGACGTTGTATTTAAAATTAATAAGGATACTTTAGATAATAAGCCAAAAAATGTTTTAACCCGGAAGTGGGTTCCTCAAGGCGCCATATTAAGTAAAACTTTCAAATAAATGGTTATATTATTTTGTAACATAAATTTTAGAGCACAAAAATACCAAACTTTTTATAACACAAGGAGGATTACAGTCATGTGATGAAACTATAATAAATCAAGTACCTGTCATAGCCATACCGTTCATTTTTGACCAAATTACAAATGCTGATAGACTAGCTAAATATGGTATGGGTAAATACCTGGACTATGAAGACATAACAGAAGAAATATTGACCGAATATATAAATGAAGTAATTACAAAGCCAAGGTAAATATAACTTTATTATTTAATTAGCTATTTTTTTTTTAAATATATTTAAAATGGGAAAATTAAGAAATATTTAGTCCTTGGTCCAATGTTTGTCTTGTAGAAGCTAACAAAAAAACAGTAAAAAAAAATCACAAAGAATATTACTTGCTAACTTAACCAAAATCTGATTAGGATTTAATAAATAACATATTTCTAGTTACAAAAAAAATGCAATAATTTTATCAAAACTCTACACTGACCAACCAACTGACGCTTTGGAGAAGGCCATCTGGTGGATAGAATACGTAATAAGGCATAAAGGAGCTTCACACTTAAGGTACCCATCATCAGATCTGCCCTTGTATCAATATCTCATGTTGGACGTATTGTTTCTCGTTTTTCTAGCTCTATCTATTTTAATTTTCATTTTAATAATAATTGTTAAATTATGTATCTGTTTAAGTAGAAAAATGTTTGAAACAAAGACTAAAAAAGAATAACATAATTATTTATAAAATTGTAGATACAGTAAGTGTTATAGAAATCAAATGTAACTTGGTCCGACCGAATAAATTTAAATTTTTACAGTAGAAATATTCTTTACATCTGCATTCGATAAACATATAAAAAAATTAAAAATTTAAATCCTAAAAACCCTGTCATTAAATAAATATATTGTGATTTTTTAATTTAGCAGGCAAAAATAAAAAAATAGTAGTGGTATCGATTGTACATTTTGTCTGTAACCCAGTGTTATTAATACTAATCTAAGTAAGATAGGGATTATAGTGATACATATAACATATTTAAATTTACGCATGCATTAGGTAGGTATATATTTGCAATATTAACTGTAACATATATTATTTTGACTTATTTACTAAAATGAAGGTGTTAGTTGTTGGTTTTATTTTTATTGTAGAAATTTTATCGGTTTTTCAATGCGCAAATATATTGTTTTTTGCACCATCACCAAGTAAAAGTCACCAGGTGATGTTTCAACCAGTTTTTAAGGAGTTGTCACTTCGAGGTCATAATGTTACTGCCATAGTGTGTAGTCCATTGAAAGACCCGAACCTAACAAATTTAACCGAAATCGATATGGAAGTACTGTATAAAATAATTTATGAAGAGGTGAGCTTTATTTATATTTTAAAGTAAAATTATGCTATCACAGAATACAAGATTGCCAAAAATTTTTTTAAAATAAACTTGTACATACATAAAAATGACAAATTTAATAATGGAAAATGTCTTCGTTGGCAGTAGTCTTATTTTTTACTTTTACTTTTTACAATTTTTGCAACTGGCTTTGCCAACAATAATAGCTTTTTCAGATGGATTTTGGTGATAGGTTATTCCATGTTTACCCAAAATGGAATTAATAATTTCCGCTACACACCTGTTTGGGCTGTAGAGACTAATTTTTATGATTTATTTACTGATGTGTGGACAGGTATTGTACATGGCATGTTACTGGTAGGACTCGGAGATGACTACCTCCATTTTTGGCAAGATATTCTCCCTGGAAAATGTTCATGAAAATGTAATAAGCAACATGTGGTTATTGCACGATAGGCCGCCGCCTCATTTTAGGTGTGAAGCAAGAGAATTTTTAAATAAACAGATTCCTAACCAGTGATCGGTGGTGAAAAACCTATCACGTGTCCTCCAAGATCGCCGGATCTAAATGCTTTGATTTTTTTTGTACAAGTGTATGAAAACTGTTTCTGAAGGCGCGTCATTACATTTGTTTCGATTTGTTTTTATACTTATATTTTTGTCAACGATAACATTTTAAATTGTTAAATTTGCCAGTGTTGGCAATACTAGCCAGCACCATCTTTAAAATGTGAAAATTTGATTTTAATATATTTTTGTATTAATAGGAAAACGAAGCACGAGAAGCAATGAAAAAATATATTTTACAAAAACCAAATTTCCTAACAGTGTTTTTAAAAGACATCGTGGTAAAAAACATATTTCATCGATTTGGAAAGTACATACTGAACATGCCACAAATGCAAACTTTTTTGAAAGAAGATCATAAGTTTGATGTTGTGATAGTTGAATGGCTTTACCCAACATTTGCTGCACTAGCTGCCAAATACAGGGTGTCCGGAAAAAGGAGGTCAATCCGTTAACCATGTATTCCTTGAGTTAAAACAATAAGACTTTTATAATACCATTTTTCAATTTAGAGCTTCATGTTCGATATACAGGGCGACAATGTTTGAAATTTAAAACTGATTTTTTTTAATAATTCGAGTAATTAATAAGATATTAAGTTCAAATTCGGTACACTTCTTTAACATAAATAGTTACATCTTTTGAGATTAACAAAACAAAAAACAATTGTCAAATAATCAAAATAGGGGGGGTCCAGTACTCACTGACTCCCCCTATTTTTTAGTTCGTGCGCCAATGACTTCCAAACTTTATTTTTTCTAGTAATCATTTATTGGTAATTATTTTTTGTCTCTTATAAAATTTTGATAAAATGATTAGTTTTAGAGATAATTTGTAAAGTATTGGTCCTTGATTGATGCCTACGCGGCTTAAGGCAATCTCATAATTTTCAAATACTCTAAATCAAGTGAGCCGCTGTGGCATTACCATTGATACAATTAAGTAAAATTTTGCAATAGGTAATAATACCAAAAACCAGCCAAAAATTACCCAATCTCAGTGACGCACAGATAAAATTAATACTAAACCAGACAAATGAAATTAATTTTTCTTACTACCTCGACTCAAAATACGTTGTTTCGTCCCCGATTTCACGGCAGAAAGTTTACGTTTCTTGCATTGGTCAAGCTATACGCGCACACTCTAATAGCGGGAGTAAAAATTTTTTAGTCGCGTGCTTAACATTTAAATTTCGTACTGCCAACATGAGAAACACAAAAATATGACAGTTTTAAACCATAATTTTGCAATTATAACAACAAATAAACAATTTATGTTTTTACTTTTTTACTTTTTATGTTGTTTTAAGTGTTTAATGGTACTTTTATTTGTTATAAAGTAGTAATTTGTTAATTAAAATACAACCTTTTATTTTTACTGTATTGGCACCGCTGAATTACCATGACAACGCTACAGTTTGATTGATTTTGAATGTAAACGTCAGAATTAAATTAAACGTCAGATTTTAATTTTGACACAAATTTTTTTATATACATTTAATTTTTTCCCGTATTTTCTGCAGGGTAGTAAGAAAAATAGTATACACTACACGGGCAGAAAGTGTGAGAGTCCTGAACTGCGCGCCATGATGCCCTCGGCTTCGCCTCGGGCATCATGCCGCGCAGTGCAGGAATCTCACACTTTCTGCCCTTGTAGTGTAATATACTATTTCTTACTACCTCGACTCAAAATACGTTGTTTCGTCCCCGATTTCACGGCAGAAAGTTTACGTTTCTTGCATTGGTCAAGCTATACGCGCACACTCTAATAGCGGGAGTAAAAATTTTTAGTCGCGTGCTTAACATTTAAATTTCGTACTGCCAACATGAGAAACACAAAAATATGACAGTTTTAAACCATAATTTTGCAATTATAACAACAAATAAACAATTTATGTTTTTACTTTTTTACTTTTTATGTTGTTTTAAGTGTTTAATGGTACTTTTATTTGTTATAAAGTAGTAATTTGTTAATTAAAATACAACCTTTTATTTTTACTGTATTGGCACCGCTGAATTACCATGACAACGGCTACAGTTTGATTGATTTTGAATGTAAACGTCAGAATTAAATTAAACGTCAGATTTTAATTTTGACACAAATTTTTTTATATACATTTAATTTTTTCCCGTATTTTTTGCAGGGTAGTAAGAAAAATAGTATACACTACACGGGCAGAAAGTGTGAGAGTCCTGAACTGCGCCCCATGATGCCCTTGTAGTGTAATATACTATTAATTTTTTCCCGTATTTTCGGCCGGGTTGTATTTTCGGCCGAGGTAGTAAGAAAAATAGTATACACTACACGGGCAGAAAGTGTGAGAGCCCTGAACTGCGTGCCATGATGGCGCGCAGTGCAGGAATCTCACACTTTCTGCCCTTGTAGTGTAATATACTATTAATGCCCTGGGAAGAACTTACAATAATTACTAATTTAATCTTTACATAACAGTAAAACGCCACTATTATCGCTAGTTCAAGTCAATAATTTACTATCACTTTTTAAATAAATTTGAAGCATTATAACAAGCGCGCGTCCGAACGTGCTTGTCCAGCGCTAGGGGTCGGAGCGCGGTCACAAAAACCTTTATAACTTTTGACCTATTACAAAATAATAACTTTTTTTACCAACATTTTTGTAAAATAAGATAAAATGTGAAAAAATTAAAATCCTAGCAGGCGGAGAAGTTTTATTAATTTTCAATTGTTTAATAAAAATAGCTTCATTTTTTTTAAAAGGTTTGCCCCTAACAACAAATTTTGTATAGTAAAGTATATTTTTCAACAAAAATTTTGATACAAAAAATGTTAAGTTTTGATGAACCGTTCAGGAGTTATCAATTTTTGAAAAAAACATCCACAAAAAGTATTGTAAAAATCGATTTTTTGCAAAACTATTTTAGGAAAGTTGTTTTTACCCCTAAACCGATTGAGACCATCAATTTTTAAGTGGCACACAATTTTGAGCCAGTAGAGATGCATCATCAATTAAATTTTAAAGTCAATGTGTGGGCAGGTGTCGTTCTTTTACGTCCTGTAATTTTACCAGGAAATTTGACTGGTTATTCATTTTTGATATTTCTTCAAAATACACAGCCCGATTTACTTGATGATTTGCCTCTACTGGTAAGACAAAATATTTGGTTTCAACTAGACGGTGCTCCTCCGCATTTTGCTAGAAATGTTAGTAACTATTTACATCAAATCTTTCCTAATCAATGGATTGGTCCCACCCTGTTCCCCAGACCTTACCCCCTTGGACTATTCGGTATGGAGATATATGATAGATTTTGTGTATATGGTTCCGATTTTGAGCAAAAATCATTTAAGAGAAAGAATCCTTCAAGTAGGAGAGGAGTTCCGGTTGAAGCCAAATATTTTTCGTAGGCTAAGATTTTCTTTAATAAAGAGGGCTGTGTATTAAAAAAAATTAATTATGTTTTGGTTACTATAGTTACCAAAGTTATAACTTGTTACATATTTTAAGGAAATAATATGTTTTAAATAATTGTTATCTTGTTATAATGCTTCAAAAGTGATAGTAAATTATTGACTTATGAACTTATGATTAGTGGCATTTTACTGTTATGTAAAGAAAATTAGTAATTATTGTAAGTTCTTCTTAGGGCGATAAAATTAATTTCATTTTTCTTGTTTAGTATTACTTTTATCTGTGCGTCACTAAAATTGGGTTATTTTTGGTTAGTTTTTGGTATTGTTACATATTGCAAAATTTTACTTAATTGTATCAATGATAATGCCACAGTGGCTCACTTGATTTAGAGTATTTAAAAATTATGAGATTACCTTAAGCCGCCTAGGCATCAATCAAGGACCAATACTTTACAAATTATCTCCAAATCGAATCATTTTATCCAAATTTTATAAGAGACAAAAAATAATCACCAATAAATGATTACTTAAAAAAATAAAGTTTGAAAGTCATTGGCGCACGTACTAAAAAATAGGGGAAGTCAGTGAGTACTGGACCCCCCCTATTTTGTTTATTTGACAATTGTTTTTTGCTTTGTTGTTCTCAAAAGATGTAACCATTTATGTTTAAGAAGTGTACCGAATTTGAACTTAATATCTAATCAATTACTCGAATTATTAAAAAAAATCAGTTTTAAATTTCAAACTTTGTCGCCCTGTATATCGAACATGAAGCTCTAAATTGAAAAATGGTATTATAAAAGTCTTATTGTTTTAACTCAAGGAATATATGGTTAACGGATTGACCTCCTTTTTGCGGACACCCTGTATAATGCTCCATTAATTGGTATTACATCCTTGGGGGCGCCTATACCAGCATTGGATACTGTAGGAAACCCATCGCACCCTGTGCTAGCTCCCGACCATGATTTACCAATGCCAAGGGATTTGTCTCTTAAAGAAAGATTGATGTCAGGTTTATATGCCGTGTATGTTAGAGTATATTACCATTTGGTTGTTTTACCTAGAGAGGATGCTCTCGCAAGGAAACATTTAGGTCAAGATATTCCATACCTTGGAGACATCGAAAAAAATATTAGCCTTCTTTTGTTAAACAGAAACCCGGTATTTCACAGGGTGATGCCTGTGGTTCCTGCTATAATTGAGTTAGGGTATACGAATACAAATAAATCGGTCGAAAAAATGGATCCCGTGAGTTTTTTTAAAACTAAAGATTATCACAATAATATTAACAAATATTGTAGGAACTAAAAGATTTTATGGATAAATCAAAGAATGGAGTAGTTTATTTCAGCTTTGGTTCTAATATCCAATTATTGGAATTGCCGGAAGATAAATTAAATGCTATTTTTAATACTTTCAAGAATATTAAGTATGACATTCTATTAAAAATTAATAAGGATACTTTAGATAATAAGCCAAAAAATGTTTTAACCCGGAAGTGGGTTCCTCAATCAGCCATATTAAGTAAAACTTTTAAATGAATTGTTATATTTTTTTCAAACATAAATTTTAGAGCACAAAAATACCAAACTTTTTATTACTCAAGGAGGATTACAGTCTTGTGATGAAACTATAATAAATCAAGTACCTGTCGTAGTCATACCGTTCAGTGCTGACCAAACAACAAATGCTGATACACTAGCAAAATATGGTATGGGTAAATACCTGGGCTATAAAGACATTACAGAAGAAATATTAACCGAATATATTAATGAAGTAATCACAAAGCCAAGGTACATATAACTTTATTAATTATTTTTTTGAATATCATTATTTTTTTAATATGTTAAGGTTAAATTAGAAAATCTTAGGTCCTAGGACCAATATCTAGTGGAAGTTATTAATCTGTGGTGTTAAATCGTTAAGAATAGAACCTTGCAAAATAATCTAATATGTGATTGGGATTTAATAAATTACATTTATTTTAAGTTACAAAAAAAATGCAATGATGCTATCAAAACTCTACACTGACCAACCAACTGACGGTTTGGAGAAGGCCATCTGGTGGATAGAATATGTATTAAGGCATAAAGGAGCTTCACACTTAAGGTACCCATCATCAGATCTGCCCTTGTATCAATACCTCATGTTGGACGTATTGTTGTTAATTGTTCTAGCTTTATCTGTTTTAGTTTTAGTTTTAATAATAACTGTTAAATTATTTATTTGTATAGGTAGGAAAATGTTTGAAAAAAAGACTAAAAAAGAATAAAATAAGTGTTTATAAAATTGTAGATACAGTTACTAATATTAAAATTATATATTTAGGAATCGAAGTTAATTGTTTTTATTATTAATCGCGGTCTGTTCCTTCCCCTAACCCTCTCAAGCCATTAAAAATATTTGCACTTGGATACTTAAGTACAACAAAAGAAAATAAACAATATTATGAAAATATATCTATGTATAAGTACACAATAAAATGATTTTTAATTATACGCGTACGCGTACAATTTTATAGTTAGGTACTCAGTAAAATCCAGTTAAACCTTAATATTAATATGAACCCAATTAACATAGGTTTTAAATAAACCATAAATTATTTATTCAAAACTTCATTATACAGGCTTAAAACATATTTAAATTAACAGGCGGGTAGTGATTACAATTTATTTACATTTTAACATTAACTTTATCACCTAATGTATTAACTTATTAACTTGGATATTTTATAAATTTTGTTTTTGCAATGCACAAATAAATTGTTTATCTTTAAGCGTTATATAATTTAAACTTTATTATTGTCAACACTCAGTGATTGATATTGCCCAGGCTGTAATAATAATTTGGACCAATCAAAAAATTCATCTGCTGTCAGATCTACCAAACGCCACTTTCTACTTTTAATAAATATTATTATAATTGTAGGTTTTATGTATCGTTTGACAAATAAAATTGCCAAAGAAAATAAAACATTGTGTGCTATTCGGCTACGCATCGGCCTTTAAACTTTAAGCTCAGCACAAAAAGATGCACTCTTCAGAATTTTGACATAAATACCTATTATTCAACACCTGCAAGAAATATGTAACTTCGTAGTCCTACTGTGTGTTGGCGAAATAACTAATAACTAATAATTTTATTTTATTCGTTCTTTGTACTGAAATTTAATACATAATTTTAATATATTTAAATATAAAATTTATTAAAATATAAAAATTGCTGTTATCATTTATATAAGTATTCCAAAACCAAAGTATTATGACATGTCATGTCATAATGAAAGGTTTATTTATTTGTTTTTATTTTACCGCGATATTTTCTAATTCACGATGTGCAAATATATTATCATATAAAGTCACAGTCATCAAGTAATGTTTGAACCAGTGATCAAAGAACTATTAAACTTTTATTTTTATTTTGATTTATATTACTGTTAAAAAACCTGCAAAGTGTTTATAATTTATAATTATTATTTCCCATGAAATGTTAAAAATTAAAAAAACAATTTTGTAGACGGTGTAAAACAATAATGCCCTAATTTTTAAAGCAGTGTTTTTTCATTGCCAATAACAATATTTTAAGTAATCTTTTTAAAATAATAAATAATCAATATATTAAAAAATAAATAGTTAGTTATTTTTAATAGTTTACTGGTAAGGACCGGATTTTAACCTATTGTAATTATGTACCTTTAACAATTAAATAAATCTTAATTAATGCATTTTAAACTTTTTATGTTCTTCTATATTTAATTATTTACTTATATCCTGTCTATAACCCGTGATTTCTTTTTTCATAGATACTCGAGTGGTGTATATTATACACCTCAAAAAATACCCTGGTTTTGGAATAATTAGTCAAATTTACATTTTTTGGTAGGTAGCAATATGTTATTTGACAATGTGCGTAATATTTTACTTTATTTAAATTTATTCTAGTAATTGTTATAATTATAATTATTATACACCAAGACAAATAAATATGAATTTATTTACTGTACCTTGTAAAGTGTATAGTGTACACTGTACACTAAACAAACAAAGAAAAAATTCATGCAATTATCGCAAAAATTGCGAAAGTGGTCTATAAAATACACCAGCGCGTGTAATTTAGGGTTACAAAAACAACAAAGTTAAAATTATACTTTATTTTTATGTTTTTAATCTTAACTGCCTAAAACTCCGGTCTTTATTTTTTAATACCATAAGAATCACGTCTTAAAAAATGTACATTTTTCTATTTCTAGTTATATTAAAATGTATGTTTTATTATTTAATATTTCAGACAAATAAGGTGTACAACAGTTTTGATTGTATAACATGTTTCAAGTTTTACAGGCTAAGTTGGTGATAATATTTTATTAAAATTAAGTTTCTATATTAATGTATTAAAAAATATTGACAACAATTTTTAAAATAAAAATTTCCATACCAAATCTTTTATAAAAAAAACGAGGGAATAACTATTTTTTATATAGGTGAGTAATCAACAATAATCTTATTTTTCATAAATAATTATGGTATGAAATTAACGAAAATGTTACATGCAGCCTTATAGACCGTATAGACCATCGAATTACTAGAAAAAATATGTTACAAAAAAGTAGTGGAAAACTTCCAGAAAAAGGGAAGAGACTCTTAAGTCCATGTTATATGTTTCCCAATCTTTTTCAAATATTTAGTATTGTTTTTAGTTTTCGGCTTTCGTTTTGAGTTTATCTCATAAATATTTCATATACATATTCATATGTATATTGTTAAAGATTTTAAAAATTACTTTTTATTAGTTTTACCCCATGAAGTATATGAAGATTTAATCATTTTGGTATGGCTAGTTTTAAGAATATTTAAATTTAAATATTTTTACTTTCTCACTCTTCAAAGCAAGTAGCTAAGAGAGTATTAAAATCAGCATGAGATGACCCAGAAATATGTTAATTAGGTGTTTTGAAATCACCTTAATATAGTGTATGGTCTGTGATATTCCTCTTTGCCGGTCTGTCACGCAATACCTCTTAAACCTAAGCCAATTTGGACGAAATAAAAAAAAAATAGTGTTCGACCTAAATAATGAAACGCATTTTATTTAAATTAGCCAACGAAAATGTAGTTTTTTAGGGGTTAAAAATTAAATAAAATCAATTTTTTTTTAACAAAATATATTGAACTATGGTTTTCGGATTTTTTAGTTACCAAATTTTTTGTCAGAGCTCTAGTTTTTGAGATATTAAAAAAGATAACTTTTCAAACACAGTAGCAAAACATATCTTTTAATATTCTAGGCAAACTTTTATGGTGCTAAACGTTTTAGATATCATCAAAAAAATAAACTTTTTTATGTATTTAAAAAATTTATAAGAACATTTTTTGTTGTAGTAATTTATTTTATATTTTAAGTGTTAACTATATATATATATATATATATATATATATATATAGGGTGGTCGTTAAAAATTAAATTTTTTGCGACGCCCCCTAAAAAGCTTCTTTTTGATGAAAAAACACTGGGAATTTTTTTTTAATTAAAAACAACTCGATCTAAGTTAATTTTTTGTTATAATCATGTTTTTTTGGGAATTTTTTAAGAAAAATAAAATTTTATTCGAAATATAAACAATTATAGAACCCAAATCAATAAAAAAACAATAGTTAATCGAAATAACAATAGACAAAAATTTAAATTCAAAATTTTTCCCAGTTTATTTGGTCTATTAAATAAAAAAATTAAAGATATTCAAATTGATATTTTTATTTTAAAACTAAATTAGTATAAAAGTAATTTTAATACCTAGATTTCTTCACTACAAATATCAAAAAAATTATTATTCCATATTTTCAGAAAAGACATGATTATACCAAAAAATTAACTTAGATCTTGAGGTACGTGTTGTTTTTAATTAAAAAAAGAAAAATTCATGAATGCAAAAAATTTGTATTAGTTAATTTTTTTTCAAATATTTTTTACAGATTAATGGTAATATTTAAGGTCATTATAAACTTATATAAAACTATCGATTAGCAATAAAAACTGCTTAATCTATAAATAAAGAAGGAACTTACTCATTAACGAAAATATTCGATTGTGCAGTATTTACGTACGTGATACCTTATAATGTATTGTATTGATAAAACGAAATATTAAACAATAATTGTTAAGTATTAATAGGTGTTTGAGATAATTTTTAAATAAAAATTTACTGCCACTTTTAAAATAGTTTCATGACGTCTTGATAATACAAAGTTAATAAAACAGATTAAATAGTTATTGATTCCCAATTTGCAAGTTTTATTAGGTTTTTAAAACATATTTTAGTAAGATATACAATCAGTATTTTTTAAATTTATAATAAATTGAGCAATGGTTTTTGTTGATTTTATTAAATATCATTACCTCTTTCGGAGTTTGTGAAGGATATTTATAACAAATACATATAATAGTTTATAAATGTTACTGTTATACTATAATAATGTATACTTTAATTTAAATAAAATTAAACAAACTGCAAATAGGAAAAGATTATTAATTAAAACATGTTAATATTTTATAAACCTAATTAGCAATAAGTAATTACATTATAATTTAATTTAAGCCAATTATTATATGTTAAAATTTTATTTAAGTTTACTTAAAGTTTCATTAGGTTTTTTAGTATTAGTATTTTAAATACCGAAACTAGTGGCAAATAGCAAAGAAGTATAAATCTTATTTAAATTTAAAAAATTCTATACTTAAAGTGTTTGTTTGTTTTAGAAACATTTTTGTGGATCCTTCATCCTCCTTTTAAGTATCTTAGGTCAACGAACAAATTTCATATCGACAAAATTCAAAAAAGTGTGCATACTTTAAATCATAAATTTTAAGATAAGAGAACAATAGAGAGTGATATAATCAATGCAAATGATCAATAAACCGTATAAAATCAATCAAAAATCTATTATCGCCCTCATTTAAGCGAAAGCCGTTCGCAATGATCAAGTTGCTTTTGACCATTGTATGCTGCGTAGCGGCTGTTAACAGTGCAAAAATTATAGGAATTTTTATGACACCTAGTTACAGTCATCAAGTTGTGTTTCAACCAATATGGAAGGAGTTATCCTTACAAGGACATGATGTTACAGTGATAACTACGAACCCGCTCAACGATCCAACTTTAGTAAACCTGACGGAAATCGATATTGGTGATTTTAGTTACGCCGAGTGGAAAAAAAGTTCCTTACTAACATTAGGATTAAGACCTCACAGCGTGACTGAAGAACTCCAGGAAATTTCAAAAGCCTACATGAATTTATCGCACGTGCAACTATCACACCCAATATTCCAGGAGATAATCAAAAATCAAAGTAAGCACCACTACGACCTCTTTTTGGTGGAGTATCTTTGGCCGAGCATGTACCCATTCAAAGACATCTTCAACTGTCCCATGGTTGGAATTCTCTCATTGCCAATGGTGAGCAGTTCTTACTCTTATATGGGTATGCCTCATCATCCAGTTTTAGACCCCGATATGATTCTACCTTTTGCCACGGATTTAAGTTTCCAAGAAAGAATTGGTAGTGTGGCATTTAACCTTGTATTTAAACTCGCCGGTGCTATTCAGTTGGCCCCCAAAATCAACGCTCTCAACAGAAAATATTTCGGGGAACATGTCAGGCCTTACAGGGATATCGCCAAGGAAGTTAGTTTGGTTATTGTGAACAGCAACATGGTTAATGCCAATATCAAACCATTGATACCACAAGTCATTGAGATTTCCGGAATACACATCAAACCAAAAAAGCCATTGCCAAAAGTAAGTGTTTTATAAAATCAAATTAATATTATATTAAACAAAATTTTTTGTAGGATTTGAAAGCAAGTTTGGATAACGCTCAGCAAGGAGTCATATATTTCTCCCTTGGAACCAACATGAAAAGCAACTCTCTCCCCAAAGAAAAGACGAAGTTATTCTTGGATGCTTTCGCTGAACTTCCCTATAAAGTAATCTGGAAGTTCGAAACAGACGATATTTCCGACCTTCCCAAAAACGTGGAAGTTTGGAAATGGCTACCCCAACAAGACCTCTTGGGGCACAAAAACATTAAACTTTTTATAACACAAGCTGGAATTCAATCGATCGATGAATCAATGTACAATAAAGTCCCGTTATTGGCCATCCCATTCTTCGCCGACCAGAGGTTTAACGCCGACAAAGTAACCAAAAACGGCGGAGGTTTGTCTCTTGATTACCACTCATTTACGAAAGAAGAATTAAAAGAAAAAATCCTTACAATCATCGAGGATAAAAAGTAAGTAATTTAAGTAACACTCGTAGATGTTATCTCAATTTTTTAATTTAATTTATATGGTTTATTACAGATAACTACTTTAATTAAGTACATTGTTTAACAATAGATTAGCGAGTACTACTGCGTACTTTGTAAATTCGATATTTATAGTATTATAATATGATATAATATTGTCATTTCAGATATAAGAAGCGAGTGGAAAAATTGGCAGCAATCGCCTTTGATCATTCAGTTTCACCATTAGAAAAAGCAGTGTGGCATGTTAATTATGTTTTAAGGCATGACGGTGCCGGTCACCTCAGATACAAGGGTTTAGATATTCCAACATATCAATACTTCATGCTTGATGTTATAGCTGTGTTCTTGATTGTTATTTTATTTGTGTTTTTGACTCTTCTTAAGATTAGCCAGTTTGCTATCAGAAAATTAAAAAAATTGTATTCGGCATATGATGCTATGTTTTTTGGCAAAAGCAAAACGCTGTAAATAATTGTATTAATGTTTTGTTTGGATATTCTAAACGTACAAGAGAGATCTTATTGTGATGACTTAGGCTAGGTTTTATACTGTGTTATAAAATTATAATACAAAAAATTATATTTTAATTTGTTTGTTTTAATCAATCTTTTACCCATTTAAATAAGCTATCCTCAGGTTGATATTCTATAGTGCTCACATCATAAGTATCATAAGTATCCAAAAAGGGTAGAGGTTTATTTCTTGATATCTAATTTACGAAAGAAGAATTAAAAGAAAAAACTCTTACAATCACTGAAGATAAAAGTAAGTATTTTATAAAATCAATGTAGTCGCTGCATTTGTATTACCCCAATAACTAAACGTTGAAAGGCCCTTACCTGTCAGGATAATCAATATGGTTTATTCCCAATAATTATTCAAATTCGATGCTTAGTCTAACAATAGATTAGCGACCACTAGTGTATATTATGTAAATTCGTATATGAATATTTACTAATTATGAAGTTAATTCACATTATTAATGTTTGTAATATTTTAAATAAAATAAACGAATGTATAATTTATTGACATAGCTTTTAAATATGTCCTTTTTCCAATAGGCAGTGTGACATGATGGAGCCAGTCATCATTGTACAAGCATAATTAAAAAAATAGAATTTTTGTATTGATTAAACACAAAAATTTAGTTTAGACATTTGTATGTTTATGAAGCGATGGTTAATTGAAATATAATAATAAAACATACAAAATAACCTTAATTATGGTAATTGGCTTCCTGTATGCTATTAAACAAGAATGCGAGCTGAATTTCAAATAGTTATAATAATTCCGGTGAATAACTTTATAAACTTATTTTAAAAATCTATTGGTGACATTTTGAACCTAAGGGTTGTGCGAAAGAATGGAAGTGCAGTAATGAAAACCCGGCTAGTGTTAACCTTGCACATTTTATTCAGTGACCCGCATTTGTTGAGAAAACCTCTCTCTCCACAGCTAGCTTTTAACATGAAACTGTCTCTAACATAAAATACTGAGTCTTCAAGATACCTATTTCCATAACGTCGACACCACGGCCAAATAAAAACAGTGAGACGGTCGAAATTACTATATGGTATTTTATCGGGACAAGTGTTTTTTTATTGCAAACTTATGTGAGTGCCACTAAGCGCATCTGCCATTGACGTACCTCTAAAATTGAAAATAATACTCTAAAAATATATAATACGAGGTGTGTTCAGAAAATATCGGGAATTTTCGTTTTTTGAAACAAATATTTATTTATTCGTCTACATTAATGTTGTCGCCTTCAAAATAGTCCCCATTGGATATTATGCACATGTGCCAGCTCTTCTTCCAATACTCGAAACACTTCTAAAACTCGATCTTTGGGATAGCCTTTAGTTCTTTCAGCGATGCGCTTTTAATGTCATCTATGCTTGCAAAAAGTCAGACAGAGGCATGTCTGGCGAATATGGAGGCTGGGGCATCATTACAGTATTGTTTTTGGCCAAAAATTTTGTTCAAAATTTAACAATTTTAGAACAAATTTTGCTGCAACGCGTTTCATACCCAAAACATTCGAAAAAATTTCATGGGATGAGCCAATCGATATACCAACATCATCAGCGACTTCTCTGATGGTTTATAACCATTTCTTCCACTTTTTTTATGTTTTTATCGGTTGTAAATGTGCTTGTGCGTTCGGGGCGTTCGTCATCTTCAACGTCTTCACGGCCATCTTGGAAACTCTTATACCACTTGTAAACTCTTGTTTTACCTATAGCAGACTCACTATAGGCCTTTGTTAACATTTCACAGAATTTATTTCATTTTTCAAGCAAAATTGGATACAAATTCTTTGATCCATTTCTTTCAACGAACGAAAAATCGCCGAGCTCCTAAAACACGTCCAACCTTAGCGGCTGCCACAGACCAAGTAAACAATGAAAATAGCTAAAGTTTTGATGAAATAACATTGTCATTTTGACTATAAATTACCTTATGGTTTTAACTTTAAACCTAAAAAAATGTATAATAAAAGTATAATTGCTAATTTAATAAAAAATACAAAAGTAAACTTGGTAAATGAGCAATGAGCAATGTTAATATCGACTAAATTATCCTTAACCATTAACAAGGTACTTCAGTTGCTACCCACCTCGATATAGGATTAAAGTACATCCAAATGCTGGACTATAAATTACAGGTCGATTTAGTACAGAATTTGCAGTAACTTTGTTTTAACGCTACCGCAACGATTTTCGCAGAAAACGAAACCGCTGTACAGACTTTCGATCCTGGTTCGCAGGACGTGCGGTTCCTGCTGACCGAGGGTCAGTTTGCGGCTTCTTTGTCGCTGAATTATTAAAACGCCCCGCTTGTCCGCTTAAAATTTTACAAAGAATTTGGCCGCCTGCATTTTTAATCGCGTTTATTTGGTTTTGTAGTTAAACATTTATTTTTTATTGATGGTTACTGATTTCATTTTAAATATTATTATAAGTAACAATATAGTACCTTTGTATGATAACATTTTTATTTGAACTTGTTTTTGTAAATTAATTTTTTGTTTGCCATCAATTAAGATAACAATTTTTAGATAGTTAGAGAAGTACTTCTAAGATAAAACATCTCATTACAACAAAAATTGTTATTTACCCATTTTTAACTATTGTCATTGAAATAAACTATTAAAGATAAGCGACAATAAATATAACGTTATAACTAGAGACCGGGTTCTATGCAAAATGCCTATACTGAATACAAAAAACACCAGAAATATGTCTGTGAGTTTTTATGTTGACACACGCGGGTTTGACAAATGTCGGCAAATTTAATATATCACATGGATATTTCACCATATATATCAAAATCTACACTTAACTACACGTTTTTGTTGATGCTCTTAAACTCTCCAGTACTCAAGCTTAATTATCGAAAAAAAAACTTTTGCCGAATTTTGCCTATCCAGGAGAAAACGCAAGATTTTCTGTGTGGTCTTTTACAATTTGATTCAAAATAAAGCTCTATTCGGGTATTAGGCCTAGATTGTAAAAGACTTTTTGAATATGTGATCTGTCATTTTGAAAGTTTTGATGTTTTTTTTTCGAAATGTCATATTTAAGGCAATTTTAGTGGTTTTAATGGATTTTTTTAAATTTTTTTTGTTTAATCGTTTGAGCTGTGGTGCCTATAAATTGGCAGAGTAATTTTAAAATACCCCGAAAACAAGAAAAATTTATTATTAAAAATCAAAATAGTTGAGTTTTTTTTAATATAAAGTGTGACCCATTTGTTTGCGACTCACCCCTGTAAAATCTTTATTTATTGTGCGATTTTAACCGGATTTGTTTTAAAGTGTAGATCTTAATAAACTGTATTTTTGTAGTTGTAGAAAATACAAGGCTTACTATATTAGTTTTTAAGAGTAAATTTTTAAGAATTCATATTGGCGATTTTTTTAAACAAAATATTAGCACGGCACTGGAGTCACTGCCCCTCAAAACTTTTTCGTGCCAACTTTACCTTTTTGATTTTTTAAGTTCCTAAAAGTCCGGTCTTTAGTTGTAACGTTATAAATATAACGTTTTTATTTGCTTTGAAAGCCATTTATTTAAAAATTTGGCTAATAAATTCCTAATTAAATTTTGCATCTGCTACAGCAATAAAAATATAATGGCTATAAATTAACACCTAGTTAATTTTATGGGGGAATTTTTAATGAACGCCGTTAAGAACAAATTTACTGGTGTTAATATTTTTACCAATAAAACTCGGTGATAATAAATATCTAATCAAAATTAGAATAGAAGTACAGATAACAGTAAATTTTATAACATTTAAAGTTATCCTCCTTTTTTATAAGGGCATTATTCATTGATAAACAAGAATATATTAGAAACAAGGACAATTAAAAAATATATATATATATATATAACGAATTCATTCAAGACTAAACGCGTTTATAAAATTTTTATGATAAAAATACTAAAGTAAAAGGAAACGCGTGCCTCATTAGTGTTAGTCAATTTCAAGTATGTTTTAAACTAAAAATTTCGTCATTCCTGCTGAACTTTTAGTACCAATATTATGACTTTTGTATTAGTCCAATAAAAAACTTTTAATTTTAAAATTTCCTGCATGTACAATTTTGCCGTTTAAAAACTTTTTTTTAATTACCTATACAAAATTTAGTATTGGGTATTTTAAAAAGTTTTTACGCCTAATTTAATTAAATATTAAGCTCATTTTTAATAAACTTTGTTAAACTAAATTTGCTCCATATTAATCAATACAATTTTGTAATTTTTCGAGTTAATCCATTAATTAATTGGTTAATAAATTCTGTGGTTTTTAAGCGAAAAACAACAGTTTTTACAGGCCTCTTAGAAATCCAAAAATGTATTTTTTACTGTATTTAAAATCTTTATTTTAATCAATATTGATATTTAATCCGATTTTTTTTAAATTATATTGTTTTAAAAATATGAGGGCTTTGTCTCTATTTTTAATTTTCGATCTGATATGGCAAGATTCGGGAAGAAAAAGACCCAAAAAAATAAATTAGGCATTAATCCCTGCTTTTCGTGACACATTACAAGATAAAAATTTGTCGTTAGATAGAATGGCCAGGTACGTGTTGCTTGAGGCTGGATATTAAAACTTTTTTCTGCAGAATTAAGCGAGTGAAACTGTGATGCGCTGGAAAATTTACAACGCCCTTAATACCCACTGTCAAATTAAACGTTTTTTGGACACTTCTTATAATTTAAAAGTGTAATTGCCTATTTATTAGACCTGTAGATTTTTATGAGATTAAATCCTTTAAAATATACTGTCTTGCAAAGTCCCCGCTAAACTTTATTAAAGTGTCCTTCTGTTGGTAATAAAGGTATAAAAATTATTTACGGCATCCCTATATAACCCTTAGGGTAAATAAAAAACACTTAAGAAGTTTCACTTCCACTTAAAAAAACTCCATAGATTGTCTTTCAAAATAAATGCGCTCAATCTGGATTATATTACAATTTATAGCATTGTAAAATAAGACTTTTAGAACATATTAAAAATATATTTGTATAGAAAAAATAATAAGAATATTTTATTAAACCAATATAGCGAAATAGTATATTATGTAACAAGAGTTGTAAGATAACAAGAGAGGGGCTTTACAACTATAGTGTAGTGTATATTACGTACGTACTATACGAATTAATACAGAATTAATTATTGATAACTGCCTAATATAATTTATATTTAAGTTTTTTAGGAAATCTATCACAAAATTATAGTTATACAAATTTAATTATAATTTATTATCATCCCACATATCAGTCTATAACAAATTTGTAAACAAAGTCTTTTCTAAACATTCTTGAGCGTCAATTCCTATTACGCCACACCATTTAACTAATTTGTTTTATTTTAGTTTATACCTAGGACACTTCTATTGAAAGACCAATGTATACATGCAAATTAAACAGTTGTACCTTTGGCTATAATTACCCAACTAAAACTTCTCTTATACATGGCACTTGAGTGGTATGGTAAAGTAATTTTCTATTGAAAACGTATGTTTATTTTATGAACTTTAGTTATTTACGTACTAATGTATTAAGGACAATGATTATTAAAGTTTCTATAATATAAAATAACTTTAGTGTGAAAATCTTATTTTTAAATTGCATTAAAATACATACACAATTATATTTTATTTTTGTTATTTTAATGACTATTTAAATGTATACAAGGATGATATTTTTATGTGGAACAACACCTGCATATGCGATGATAGTACAAACATTTTGATTGTTTAGTATATTAAGATTAAATTATTTTAATATTATCTATATTGTTTAATTTCAAAGAACCACATGAAAATACAGATTCATGAATGATAATATCATATCATATTATGATATCATAAGATTTTTATTTTTAAATTAAATATTTTAAAGTGTTTAAGGAATTTATCCCAATTTATATTATGTAAATCGTGTTTAAAGTTTTTTTAATTAATTTGTTTAATAGAGTTTCTTGATGATATTTGTGGTTTAATTACATCATTTAATATAATCTGTATAGAAGTTTGATAGTGATCACTGATCAGTTATATTTGTAGTGACTATAACTGGAAGATTATTTTTGTATAAATTATTATTGACTTTTAAAAATATATGATCAATGATTCTTCGTTATCTTGTTTGCAAGTTGTGCTATTAATAAGTGATTTAAAACCGTATTCACTTGAAGCGCCAGTTTCATTTAGTGGCAGAGTTAGCAAAGATTTTTATTGGTTATAATATTGTTTAGTTTATTAAATAAATCGCTTATAAATATTTTTTGCGATTCACTAAAATCCATTTTAATTATGTTTTACGTGTGTGATCCGCTTTATGTCTTAGTTTTTATTTATTCGATACCTATTTAACTTTTTTCTTGTGAATTTGGGGTTGTTATATTGTTTTGGTTAATTGTTGTTTATAAGTAGTTTACCATAAAGACCAATTAACGTTTATAGTAGGTAAGTGTCTATTTTTATTCTATTGTGTTTTTCTCTATTTATTTTGCGTTTTTTCCTTAATAAAGTTGTAAATGAATAAGCCTACCTTAAGTAGATTTTCTAAAGCAAACCACACACCTGTGATATATGACATAAAAATGTAAAGTAAAATAATCTCGCCCATTGGTGAATAGTTTATTATGTATCAAGTTTTATAAACGCTATTTTAGTTACGAGTTTTATTAGGCACTAGCGAAGCTTGCGAGCGAGTGTTTAATAAAAACGAGTGTCTAGAGCAGTTTAACGAGTTGCATACTATACTTTATCTACGACGAAAAAAAATCCGTGACTTAAGTTTGTCGAGTACATATTTAATGTAGGTACCTACAATTGTTGTGCTTAAGCAATATAATCAAAATATTAACAAAATCTATTTTTTCGAAAACAGTACCTTTTCATTAAAATTAGTACGTTTTTTCCTTACAATCAGTACAGAATTTTTTTGTGGTCTGGCAAAAATAATATTTAATTTTAATTTATTTATGATTTATTATAACATAATAATAAAACCCATAGTTTACAAAAACTTTATCAATATTATCTAATCTTCAGACAACTATAATTTTAAGCACAGTAAAAAACCCTTAACCAAATTAAATTTCAATTAAATTTTTAATTTAAAAAATAAATCGTAAAACAATTTGTAACTTAACACTGAGCCATTATTATTCTCGAAATGGCAAGAAACGTGAAACGAGCGTAAAACATTTGATCCAACAAAGTCCATTTATGTTCCTATCTGTACATAGCTAAATTAAGATAACTTTTTGTGTTTTGTACGTGCGTTACATACAATAAAGTTTTTCCAAATAAAGTGTATAAAACTTGGAAACAAACGTATATTGCTTTAAAAATGATTTTACTGCTTGTAAGTTTTTGATATGTTAAATTAATCCCAATTTTTCAAAATTAATTAACATTGCTAAGGTATCCATATTTAATTATGTTTTGCAAACGGAATAGACAATCAATAAAAATATGATAATATGTTTCTCCTTATGTATACATATCTATAGCTAAGCTATAACTGTTATAAAAGAAACCGAATTAAAAATTAAAAGAATAAAAATTAATTTATAAAAAGTTTAAGATTGTAAAAATGTGTTTTATGCAAAAATTTGTTGCAAATGCAAATGCAATTGCAAATTTTTTTGTTTGATGGGTTTTTACAAAATAAATACAAAGTCGATATTTAACATAAAAGTAAAACTACGTTATAATACCGACTCAATTAACAAACAAATACGTAACTAGGTTTAAAAAATATGTAGTTTCATATTTTATAACTTGATTAAAAAACTCTCAAATAAAGTATATTGTCAACGAATATATAAAGCGTTATTTATGAACAAAATATTTTTTATAAATTAATTGTGCTAGGTTTAAATGTGTTTATATGTGTACACGATAAAAAATAAAAAATGAAACGGATTTTATTAACAAAACATCAAACAGGCATTCAAGTCCATGAAAAATGCATTCGACGATTAAACTTTGATCCAAAAACATTTACAATTTGTTAAACAATAATTTTTGTTTGGTGAAACTGAATTAATTTATCGCCAATAATTAATAACACAATAAGTCCTAGTTTATTGATGTGCGTGATTAAACCGAAAACAATTTTAAACGAGATAAAGCATTAAAAAATAAAGGTTTTAATCACATGAAAAATGTTTTTTTTTTAATTCAAGGGTTTTTCAATAAGAGTGATAGATCTTTGAAGTGGAATTGAACAAAGTAAAAAAAAGGTCACAACTTTGTTTTATTGTTTTATTTTAATATAAACTACACTGTTTAAAAGTTTCACTATTTTATTTAAATATGACAATTGTTTCGCTACGCAGTAGCATCTTCAGATCGTATGCTACTGTGTAGCGAAACAATTGTCATATTTAAATAAAATAGTGAAACTTTTAAACAGTGTAGTTTATATTAAAATAAAACAATATTAACATGAAGTTTCATCAAGTAAAAGTCGAAACAATTAACTTTGTTTTACTTTTAGATCAAAGAACATATTATGACATTATGTATGTAAATATATATGTATAGAAATAAATCCAAAGATGTAAGATCATATGATCTCGCTGGTCAATTGATATCGCCGTCAAGTCTACACGGAGAGAAAAGTATAATGCTAATTACCATAATTATAATACCCTTTACCACTATTTGTATCTTGTATATTGCCAGATACTATGCATATTTAGTAATTTTTAAATATCCATGAATGTTAAACCTTAAGGTAAAATATTATTATTCTCATCCAATTTTGTTTTTAATTCTTATTATAATTATATTTTTTCATTACTAATAAGTATGGTACATTTTAAAATATTATGTTGCCATTTTAAATATCAAATATTTTAAAATCGAATATTTTTATATGTTAACAATTAAAAATTGTAACATATTTATTGTACTTTTTAATATACAAAAATGTTATGAGAAAGAATTGAACCTACACCTCGCCAAAGTTTTTTGTTTTGAGTGCGTTCCATCAACTTTAAATACCGTCAGACAGGTGTTTTAACCTATATTGGGTATCATCAGTGTCGACACGACACTGTCGAGCAACTTGTGGTAGTGGAACACACCCAAAACAAAGAAATACCTGAGCTTATATAACATGGTTGGTAAGCCAACAGAGGCGAGATGTAAGAACATCACGGGATCCCCACCGTCTAACGACGCGTCGCGACGTGGCCTTTGCCGCAATCGGTACATACTATGCAACCAAGTAGGTTCAATTCTTTCTTATAAGTATTACCAGTCAAGAAAGTTTATTGAAGAAACTAAGAAAATTGAATGTTTAAAATGTCATGAGTTACTATATTGTATATTATATTTAAATATATTGTTTATTTACCTTTTTTATTAATGTGTAATATATGATAATATTAGATGTACACCTTACATTTGATTAAATCATATAGTAAATATTACTATTTGTAGATAGTAAAATCAATTTACTATGGGGACATATTAAAAATTAAAATATATTTTATACATTTATAATTAAGTTATATTGGTGTTGTAATCTTTACTAAAATTGTATAATAAAAAATAGTATTTTGTATTACAATCTTAATATTGTATTGACGAATATACAATATTGTTACCCTAATTTGTTAAAGTAAATTTTACTATATTTTTTACTATCTAAAATTTACTATACATTTCTTATACGTGTTAGGCGAAGTTTTTTTACCGAAATTTGTGACACCATGTGCATCAGCAATAACAGCGGAGGTCAATTAAATACTGTAGCCCCATATTTCCTGAACAATCTGTTTTTTATTTGTGTTATTATCTCTGTTATTGACAAAGTTACATTGTTTAAAAGCCAACTCCTCGGATAAAGTGTTTGTATGTAAAAAAAGGTAGATAATAAAAATTAATTTAAGTGCTAATAAAAACATGAACAATAAAGTAAAAAATTACCACGTGCATTAAAATTAGTAGAGCCACTTGATATGGTTACATTTTTTCATTTGAAATGAATATTAAATATTTTAAACTCAAAATGCTATTAAACGGTTGATTGCGTGTTAAAATCGGGCGAAAAGTTTAATTTTAAATTCGACATTCGACCCGTATTGTTTTCGAATCCAAACAAGGAAATTTTTGCAGAGAATACATAACGCAATCGGACATTATACGCTCGATCGATAGACTCTATGCACGACTGGCATAATAATATCGAAATTTGAAGAGTTGAGCGTTCGCGATTTTGGCAACACTCGCCGCCGCTTAATAATAAATTACTTTATAACACTTGACCCACTTCTTTAACGCGTTATTGCTGCAGGTTTACTTAGAACTGCAAAATAGCGATCTTCGAATTAAAAATACGAAAGCCCTTCTGGCCAAGGGGCCTCGGATTAAAATCTGCTAATAAGCATTTTTACACGTTTTTTTTTGTTCAAAAAAGCTCTCCTTTATCTTTAAAAGAAATACGGTATTTTTATAAGACAATTGGTATTTATTGAATTTAATAAAAAAAATATATCGTTATCCCATCTGTGTGATTATTTTTCGTGCCACTGTTATAAAAATCAGATTTGTTAGCATGAGTTTATATTTTATTTTGAAAAATTTTAACATAATTTTAAGTAGAAAACCAGGTTATTTTAAAGGAAAGTTTTGTAAAGGTAATGTAAAATTTTTAAGGCGTTTTGTTAATTTCAAAGGTTACATATTATTTTGTTAATGTTTAATAAATTATTTCGTTGAAAAAGTACACTTTATTATGCACAATTCTTAAAATATATTAAAAGTTACTAAAATCAAATAGTATAAAACCAATACATATAACCTGTAATTTAAACCATTTGGATGCTTGTAGACATCGTTATATCTAAAATAGAATCAATGTATATATTTATATCCAATCTAAACCTGATGTTAAATGAACTATAAGTATTCATAGTCTAATAATCTTATACGTAAAAGTTATTTTAGGGATGTAAAAGGTCAATGAAATAATGCATCAAAGAATAATTACATTTTTATTAATAAAATGAAACTTCCTTTAAAAAACCACTTAAAAATAAAAATAAACTAATTAAAAGGTAAACCACTCAAGTAACAAATATGTACCCCAAATAAATAAATCAGTTCTAATGAAATGAGTGTTAATAACATTCTACCTTTTAGTAGAAGCCCTCGTAAACAAACGTTTACAAGTGGGCTGCATATGTATGTGGTTTTAGTGGGTGAATTGCAAATATTTAAGGGTGAATATATTGTGCTTTGTTTCCGGAAAAAGTTCGTTTTATTCTATGCTTCAATGCTTGCTATCTTAATTACGAGGTGATAAGGTCTCTTAATCTACTATGTATGATTTATACAGGGTAGTTGTGTATAAATTTACTATATAAACTGTCCGACAGAGAAAAAGGTTTTACCTAATTCTATAGAATGGTACAATAATAATAATATAACTTTATTTAGCAATTTTTATACAAATTTTAAATATACACAAAATAAATAAAATATTCTTAAAAATTAGTTTTAACATAATGGTATAATAATGAATGATAATAATTAAAGCCTATGGCTACAGCCTTTATATATAATCATAATTTTACTAGTATAAAAGATTAAAAGTTTATGAGATTATAATACCACAAAATCAATTAATTTTAAACTTAAATATTTTAACAATGTTGCTTGTATTTTAATTTAACAACTTCAAAATCAAAATTTATTAAACCAAATCAAATGTATTTAAGTGGAAGCAAAAAAAGAACCACTAGACTGTAATATCTGACCCTTTGCCATTTCCCAAAACGATCTATGAGAGTGATTTGATTTGAAAAGTTTATAGATTTGGCAAATGGCTTGTCCATTATCGACATCAAAGTATAAACAATTAATTTGACCGCTCCATTTTGCGGAAATGGATCCTTGGAACGTACGGTCCATTACATTACAGCTTATCAAGTTATCTCTAATCTCCTGAGAGACAGAGGATTAGGGCCGTAAAGTTTCCGACTCTCGGGTATATTTAGCATACGTGCTAGTCATCTTGCCGGCTTAAGGCAACGATACCTCAGACACCTTGGTCTTCAGTTTCACCTCACAGGAGCGGTCTAACACCGCACACATTCTGTCCTTCCCTCGCCCCTGCGTCGTTATAATTTATGGAAGAAAGCCTGTCATTTACATATTGCGCGACACAAAGGCCTCCTTATTAATATTGGTAATCCAGGGCCATTTAAACTATGTCAACCAACAATGAGCACTTGATTACGCTCATCAGCAGTTTGTTTAGAATCAACTTTAGAAATTTTCGTGAAATCTGGCTTTTTTAACATTTTTGTATATAATACCTACCATTCAATAAAAAATTAAAGGTGGTAAAGTTTTTTAGATATCTCGCATATTTTCCGAGTTATGAGCAAAACAAAAAAACAAAAAAACTCCTAGGAGTGAGGGTTTTTAGTTTATCTCTAAATTAGTCAAAACAAAGTCATAAAGTCAAAATTGTGTTTCTTTCATTTCCCACGACAATTACTTATTATTATCTAAAAACCAAATAAATTAAATATTTGTATAGAGCGACATCTATAAAACAATAGAGTAACCATTCTAACTTGTGTTCTGTGTGGGTTGTCAAATGTCAAATTTTTATGTGTAAATCGATATTTATGCCTTAAAATGGACCGTTTAATTCGATATAAAAGCAGTTTTTTACAATGAAACTAAAGAAAATATTTTATTGGCACTCCACTGGGGAGTCTCCACCTGAAATTTAGCTAAATCTAGTTTACTCCTGGCGAAATTAAAATGTCAGTACAATGTTCATATAAACTTTTCAAATTTTTACATATAGTATTATTTTACAAGACTTATTTATTTATATTATTTAAAAAATAGTATGACAGTTCATGTGTATTTAAAAGGTCACTTAGTGTCATGTAAACATGTATTATAATGGTCGTTTTAAAGGTGGGAGTAAAAAAACATATTAAGATAACAAACAATAGAATTAAATTAAATGTGGTATATATTTTCAATGATTTATCTCATGTATGAAAAAAACTAAACCAGCGTAAAAATTTGTATTGTCAACAGTCAGCCGTCGCAATAAATTTCGTTTGGAAGAAGGTTTGCCAACTCGTCCAGCCGCGATATCCAGCAAAGAACAAACCGAAAGTTTGTGCGGTTTTAAATGGCCACCGAGAGTCCGAATGTTGCACACGGGAAAAGTTATTCGGGCTACAAGCTGTTGGATGAAGAACGCAGTTTGTCACAATTTCAAAAACACCCGGTGCGCCAACTATAACACTGACATAATATTCGTTCGGAAAATATTTCAGACAAAAGTTTCCAATGGCCGTTTCAAACGTGTTATAATTTCACTATAAATTTTAACCAATATTGCCCTCATATATCACGTTTTTTGCTCGGCCATAAAAGCGCCTGTAATAGTTTTAAAAATGGCGAATGCACCGGGGTTAATATTGAGTTTTTAGAATAAATAAAATTTTGTTGTTAAATTATTGTGTTTATCATTAGTATTAAAACAATAAACAATAATTAATATACCAAAGTATTATTATTAATTATATTGGCCAATATTGCAAAAAAAAATGTTTTTTTATATGCAATGTTTTAAATTCGAATATATTATAAGTAATAACTTGGAAGATTCTTTATAAACTATATTCTCTCTTGAAATGAAATAGTCAAAATTGTACTTTACCAATTTATTAGTGACCAACTTTTTCTAAAAGTAAACAGTGACTAATTTCTTTAGCTGTTTTAAATTCTTACAATAAACTAATAGCGATAAATGGATTGTAAAAACGATGCAAAAAGTTTACACAAAAAAATTACTTAAAAAACAACTTTAAAATATCAACGATCATAAAGTATTCAATTATGCCATTTTTATCCTATTTTTGTATTTTGTATCTCCTAGGGCCCAGGCTGTTAAAATAATTAAGACCAATCAGATGAAGTTTTTACATCCAAGTATGTTAAAAATGTTTTTTTATCGTATAGCAAGTAAAACTGTGCCTTAAAGATAAAATGTTGTTTGTCATTTGGCTTAGATGTTTATTTTTGTGCTTCGCTTAATTATAGTACAGTACTATCAACTTGTCATGTTAGTGGATCATTCTGTATACTATTTTTGATAATGTCGAACATCGGTGAGATTATTATGAATGATGGAGATTGATCATTAACAACAACCGTTAAAAAACGATTTTTTATATTAATATTTCCTTAAAAATTACTTTGAAAATCTATAAATTCTCTCATTAGCGTAATGACATGATTTTATAATATAAATTGTATATTGGTATATTAGTAGGTATAATAGGCGTGTCAAGATTAACGAATGAAGTTTATGCAAAATAAAAATTCTTCTGCTAGAAACAGATGTTCAGATTTATTCGTAATTCTTGAAACATCTTACAAAATCGTGACGTCACGCTCTCTCTTCAAGTTTATCTAAGCGTCATAAATCTTGCGTTTTTAAAACACTGTGGCGTTTGTAAAACATAGGAAATAGTATATTATGTATCAAGTTTGATAAACGCCATTTTATACACGAATTTAATTTAATGAGTGTATAGAAAGGTTTATAAACGAGGTGCATACCTACTATACTTTTTCTAGGACAAAAACTTATTATCTTAAAATGATTTAAATCAAATATTCTTATAGAGCGCCATCTATAAAACAATAGGGGATCTGTGTGTCAACGTCAAATTTTTATTTATAAACACGGATTATAAAGGTTATAAATCAAAATGTATTTCTTGAAAATTGACAGTTTTTCACAGTGAAAGTAAAGAAAATGTTTTATGAGCACTTTACAGTGGAGTCCGTGCCCGAATTTAAGCGAAATTAAAAGGTCAGTACAATGTTCATATAAACTTTTCATATATTGGCGTTGAGAAACTATTTATTAATTTTGTATTTTTGTATTGAGATAATAAAATAATTTTCACATTTAGTATTATTTTACAAGAAAGGCACTTTATTTTAACGATTGTATGACATTTGACAACTGTCAACTAACTTAAAACTAACTTCAGCCCGTGACTAAAACGCCGTAAAGCCACAACTTGTCAATGTGTATTTAAAAGTTCACTTAGTGTCATGGAAACATGTACGATAATGTTTGTTTTAGGTGGGAGTAGAAAAAATATTTAATAACAAACAAATAATTTAGATAATACCCAAGTAAAAAAACAATTTGGAAATAACGAACAACCTAGTATCCAGACATGTTTAATAGCATTGACATGATTCAAAAGTTGAAGACATTTCTATTCGTTTATATTCTCTAACCAGTCATATTATAAAAAAATAAAGGTCTAAGGCAAGTTAAAATATACAAAGTCTAACAATTAGGTAAAGCGAATTTGGTCTAGACAAAACCATTATTTAAAAGTTACGAGATAAACTAATGATCCATTCCATAATCCATAGAAATATCCGAGGAAAATGTTTCCATTGTTGAACTACACGAGTTGTGAAACTTTACTGTTACATCTGTTTTTGACAAAAGGCCCGAAAGCAAACTTTGTTTAATGCCGACATATGACGGAATTAGGTTTTACCTGGTTTTGAACATTTAATGAAACTCCGTACTTTTGATTTTTTTTTTTGCTCATTTAACTTTCGCGCCAGACGGTTTACCACACCGAGGTATAAATTTATACATTTGTTGCCTTAGTTTAAGTCAATATTTGGGATCGCTCAAAAACTTTACGTACAAATATTTGTTGATGCCTTATTAAAATATCCAGTGGGCTTAAACCCTAACGGCATGTTGGGCTAGTTGGACTTTGATTAAAAATTTAACTGGCAAATTAAAAACAAAGTTCACAAACATTCGGGTAAACACTATAATTATACAAATTAATAAAACACTACAAAAATGAATTTCATTCAACAGTTTGCTTAATCCAAAATGAAAGATTCTGACGCAAAGTTTAAATATCTAAAAAGTATGACATAACAATTGTGGATAGATATTAATTATTGAAGATATTTAATTATAATGTTTTTTTAATTGTCACATCATTAAAAAAAATGGGTTAGATTTAACTTACATGACATTTTATCTTTATTTTGTATGGAGGTTTATAATAGTTTAACTTTTGAACTAGTTTTAATATGAGTCTTTCTATATAGACTTATTCGTGTTTTAATATAAAAATTATTATACGTTTATTTCTTTATAAAAAAATTATAAATTATTTCAGTCGAGTTGGGAACAGTGTGTATTATGCTTAAGATTTATTTTATTTTTTAGACGAGTTCAGGAAAAACTGGCTTGGATGGATTGGCCTTCCCTAGGCCCAAATTTAAATACTATTGGGCATATTTGGGATATAAGTTACTTTATAACTGTTTTTTGTATTTTATCATAGTTTCGGATATTGATTTGATTAGAAACTCTAAATAAATTAGCTATTTTTAATAAGATTGTTAAAAGTGTAATTACACAGTAAAAAAAATCAACTCTAAGCAACACTAATTAGAGTTCACACAGGTCCACACTAAATAGTGATTTATTAGAGTTAATTTGTAGTGTAATTTTCCCCAAGTAAGCAAGTATGATTAACACTATAGCACTGAGGTTAAAGTAATTTTACACTGTATTAAAAAGTGTTAATTTACCTAAAATCGTGTACTCCTACACTTTCTTGGTAAAATCCCACTTTTGTTCAGTGTAAATTAACACTACTTTGAAAAAGTTCTAATTTTAGAAAGGTACTCTTTTAGTGCAAACTTCTAGTGTAAATTAACACTATTATTTGATTAAAACCTATTGGTAGTAGTGAATAAAACGAAAAGGTAAATAAAGAGAAACATTTATTTGGAACAAAAATCTATGAAAATTATCAAAATCGGTGCCTTTTAACATATAATTTTATATTTGAGTCGTATGGCTGGCTTAAGTAAAATGATTCCTTAAAACGTAAAAGTTTTAGATCAATGCAATGTTTCACTGGCTGTCAACTTGTAAGCAATGAATTATCTTGAGAATTCATCAGTAATCCATTTTTCTGTTATAAAAAATGGGTGATCCCATTGGTAGAGAGGCGTCAGGCGGCTGTATGTCGGGGATTTACCACGTACAAATTTTCCATAATATTAATAAAAATGTAGGTATAGGTTAATATAACAACCATTACGCTTAAAAATAAAAAGTAAATCAAGTGTTTATGTATTTATATTATTAATGTTACAAGTACCCGACCTACAGCCATAAATTATTGATATATATATAATATAGGTCGGATATGGACATCCTTTTAACATATTGGTATTTATTGAGTAATACTTACCAAAAAATAAGAATGTCCCCTTATGGATTCACCGTAATTAAAATCTAACTGAATAAAAATGCTACACTTCCACAACGCGGTATCTCCGGATATGCACTGCGTAGGTAGATAGTTACCAACCAAACATTTTAAAACCCATTTCGGTTATTACCAGTTTTTTCAGTATATTTTGCCACTATTGGTGTAATTTAACTTTAATTGTGATACAATGTGCACTAGTAGTGTAAAGAAAAAAGAGCTCTTAGTAACATCAAAACAGACAAAGAAATTGGCATGCACTGTAGTGTACATTTTGTCACTATTTAACACATTAAGAGGTAATAAACACTCGCATTAAGTTTTTCTACCCTTTTGATTTATTTTAATAATAAATAGTGTGAATGTACCAATGAATAATGTTCATATTCTTTAAATGTGTTTAATAAAGTTAATAAGCACTAAATGCTACCTAGTGTATTTTGTAGTGTAACTTTTACACCTACACTAAAAAATTTACACGAGCAATTTTTTTTACTGTGTACATATAAAAAATTAGTTTATTAAATTAGTAATTAAAAAATATTTGATTAAAGGTTTAGTCGGTAACATTGTGGAATCGGAATCACGCGTCGTTGTTTACAGTTATCGTCCGCCCTTAGGGTGAGTTTTCATACAAAACAGATGTTATAAAGCAAATAATTAAAAACATGCGATAATTATCGATTTTTTCCGTCCGAGGTTTAAAACAAAATAGAGTTTCCTAATTGGAGCAAAATTGCACGAAATTCCGTGACCGGAGCCGATGACGTGTCGATAAGCCCAAGCACAGCCTTGCAGGCCATTCTGTAAAATAAATTCCTGCAACACGTCATACAACATCACATCGACCCTAATAAATTATTTTTCTATTGATTGTTTGTTCTGAAAAGCAAATTATTTGCCTCTAAAATAACATTTTCCACTACTTTTGCAGTTTAAAATGTTTATTAACATTAATTGTACTTTATCACGTCACTATTGACTGGCTATATTTATTTTTGCAATTTAAAGGTCAACTACACCAAGTTACATTGTGTAGCCGAATTTTGTTATTTTACAATTTGGTTTGTCACGATTTATACATTATTAAGTTTTAAAATTATTAATATTTATATTTATTTTATCTTAAAACTTTAAATATTTTGCTTTAGTATAATAAATATTATTATTATCAAATTAATTCAGCGAAAAGGTAAAAATGACATGATAAAAATATTATATACGTTCCTAGTTTTCCAACATTTTTGGAAAATTTGGATAATTCTAAATGATATTAAATTCTTTTTTTTAACAAATATTAAACTAAAATTCTCGATAATAAGTATATGTTTACTGTAATGAATAATTAACTTGATTTTATTATTACTATCATTAAAACAAAGTCTCTACTAAAAAAAAACTTGTCTTCCTCAAATTGCCCAAGTTATTTGGAACTAACAAAGCAAGTCAAATACTGGAATAATTCTAGACTGCAAACTTAACTGGGGTAGTCATCTAAGGCAAATAGTACAGACGGTCTTCTGGCCTTCATTTAACCAATGTTTTGCTAAGGATCTGTTTAGGTGGCCCAAAATCAAACAGCTACAGCAAACTAAAAAGTGCATGTTTAGCCATCTCTTTTTGGATTTGTTTGTGGAGAAGAATGCATCTCTGAGACCTACAACCACTAACCACTCTGACGCGTCAGACCAAAACTGTAATCACTTACACTGTTTAAAATATCTGTGGTGTAAAAAGTAATCTTAAAATGGTGTCAAAATCCAACACCAAGTGGTGTTAAAATAACACCATGAATTATGGTTGAAAATGTGTACCGATCGCGGCAAAGGCGGTGTGGATCACGTGATATTCTTAAATCTTGCCTCTGTTCTTACATGAAGAATATATAAACTCAGGTTGTCCTTTGCTTTGGTGTGATACTACAAGTTGTTCGATACTAAAGAGACCCTAAATAGGTGGAAACAGCTGTCAATACTTGAAGTATTTTAAGTTAGTGGAACGCACTAAAAACATTATCTCTAGCGAGTTGAAGGTTCCATTTTCTGGAATAATACCACTGGTAATATACTTGTAATGCGTCAAGGAACTTCCTGTTTCCTTTTTTTTTCCTTTTTTATGTGTAGTATGATTTAATTTGATCACAAACACATAATATTTAACACTGAAAAGGAGTTCAATTTACCCCAGGTAAAATTTATTTTAATACTGTATGAAAGTTAAATTAACACCATTTTCGTATTTGAATTTACACCGGACCAACGAACCTTATTTAACACCATTTTGGTTTGTATCGATATAGACCATGTATGGTGTTAATTTGGTGTTAAAATGGTCATGAAATTTTGAACAGTGTATCTGTCTGACAACTGGCCAAAAACAGCTATCTCGTCAAAACCCTTCTGACCTTGTTGAAATCATAACGGAACACTGTGGACAAAACAAACATCCATATATTTATACATCTACAGTTTTTGCAACTGAAGGAAAGAGAGTTTGTTTGAAGAATGGGTTGATGCAAACAACATTCGCTCTATCTTTCAAGCTGTCTTTTCGGATTTCTTGTGAAAGCTCGGATGGTAATCTAGAAAAAATGGATCTTAGAGGTAGTACAAAGACGACGTGGCTACTCTTCACCAAGCAATGTGTAAAATATATCAAAAATAATAATGACAGGAAAATTAAAGGATAGTCAAGTCTTTCTATAAAACCCTTACAAAGTTTACAAGAAGGAAACTAAGATTAATGTTATCGCAGTGGATGGGCGTTTTCCTAATTCAACATTACGCTTGCAAAGGACGAAAATCTAAAAATAAGACACTTCTTCCAATTCTATGGAAAAATGTCTATTAAGATATTTAAACCTCCTTCCCAACGTTCCTGCCTTTAAAATTATGTTTCTGCTCGGATTACTATCGCAGCACTTGCCTAATTTAAATTTAGAAAAGTATTTAAATTGCGTTTTAGGCTACTTCAAGCTACTCGCAAATTTGAAGATTTTAAAATGTTTTATTATTATCATTCATCTTTTTAAAATTGCTTATAACTGCAGATGCAGATATTTGTTAAAATTTAATTTTAATAATATAACAATTTGTAGTTTGATATTTAAAAATCTATAAGCTCTAATTTAAAAGTCAATTAAATTAATTAATTAATTAAAGTAATTCTCAAATATTTTACTTACAGTTAGCACAATAAAAGAGCAAGTCTATAAATGGTAAAAAACAGAGTTTGAGTTTGTGGACACTGTATAAATACATTAAGTTTTCTTTTTTAAATTGTATTGATTTTATTACGTCATGTACAAAAATTCTTTAAAGCTGGTATTTAAAATTATGGCCAACTTTACAGCCAATCTTCTTGAAAAATGTTCGTTTATTGACGTAATAGAGTTGACCCTTGTGGCGGTAGATCAGCTACTTTAAAGGCAGGTGCAAAATCAAGTTAAAAAACTCTTTAATAATTTTGCGTTGCAAGGTGAAAATAAAGGATCTATAATTAAGTTTTTTTAATCTCTAATCCAACATTTCTGTCGGGCTAGATTATAATTAACCTTTTTGGCTGTCTGACCCTTTGTAATCATTTAATTAAGACTGGTATGTCCATATGCTCTTAAGCAACAAAATGATAACAGAATGTTATTTACATTAATAATATTTACTTTTTGGTTAGATAACTCTTTAAATTAGGCAGCAAAAATAATTTATAATACAAAAAGTTTAAATTTTTAATGTTTTGTAGTAGGTATACATCCTGAATTAAGAAAAACATTATTTGCTCATAAAACGACAAACCATGAGTTTCTAACCTTTTTTGATACAATTTTTATGTAGTCCAATACAATACAAACTAGGACTTTTTCTCTTATAAAATAAATAATTTTTACCAAAAATTAAAAGCAAACAATTTAATGCGAATTCTATATCAAAATCATTGTTTTTTATTGAATTTATCGAAACGTTTATTCAAAATGTCTTATGTGGATTCACGTATTGTATACTCTAAGGTATATACATGTTTTATATATTCTAAGGTATATATAATATTTTTATAATAACCAATTCAATAATAATATTTATAAAAAATAAAATGAAAATTTAATTATAAATAAATTTAAATTTTATTTTGTTCCTTTTAATGTAGCTTTTGATTTGCTAATAAGATTAAAGTTGGCGATAAAATGTTGTATTTCGTAAAAGATTTGTAAGGCACAAAATGTAAAATTTTTATTAAAGGCTCTTATACGTATTTATAGCGATATCATTTACGTGAATTTTATTCTCGAATTACCTTTACCGGCAAGGTAATAGTGTCTTACGTTGCAAATGTAAATTGCATCTCTACTTTGCTACGTAATCGAATCTAGGAAAGATTAAAGCAATGGTTATGACTCTGAACACTTTTATTGCTCCAAACAGGACTGTTGAATGCAAAAAAATTTACTAATTCAATATAGATGTATAGAATACGAAACGTATTTCGCGATTTTTTTTCTTTTTTATGAAACAATTTATATACATATAAGGGAGACATAATATGTCTCAATAAAACTCTACTATGTAAAGTTATTTGATTACATGTTCTAAGCTACAGCATATGAAAGCAATAAATATGTTTTTAGTAAAACCAAGCCATTGAAGTTGGGCTGGGAATTGCTGTCATACCATTCGTATCCTCCAGATTTGGTCCTCTGTGACTTTTTATTTTATTCATAACTAAAGAAATTGTTTCCAAAAAAACTATAAGCCTTAAATGCTAAAGTAATCAACGCTGAGGATGAATTTTTTGATGAAAACCAACAATCGTGATATTCTAAAGGAATACATGTATCGAGCTAATAGATTAGGTTGAAAAATAAAACAGCCCCCGTATAATTTCCACAGTTGCGTGCATCGCGGTATAAATCACTAGATAGCGTAAGGTTGTTGAGTTACATGAAAATGTAGTTAAAATAACATACTATTATACACGTTGTTAAAGAAGCCTCAATTACCAAATTACCTGATCGATAAGTAATAAAACTCCAATACGACAAATATGCTTTTTATTGCGGGATAAGTAGTCTATTGATTGAAATAAAGTTTTTATTGTTTTTTGCCTAATACATTTTTTATATATGTTTTATTAACCTTTATCCAACACATGACAGTTATTACTGTCATTATTAATGTCATTTTAGACAAGTAAACTATCTAATAACACACTAGTGTGTTATAATCCATAACTCACTAGTGAGTGTAAAATTCGTTGGTTCATCGGAACCAGACGCTCACGTATCGGTACAGCTGCTGATAGTGCTGGAAGACGCCGACGCATTAGAACCTTGTATTTTTTTTGCAATTTGTATTTTGTTATGCACCGATTCTTCTAGGTATCCTTCTGCTACCGTCGAGGACTTCCATCCTCCGTGACGCTTCAAAGTAGTTAGTGTTGCATTGGCCAAAAGAGTCGCCGAATACCTCAGGCAGTGAAGGTATCTTCGACAACGTATTTATTACCACACACTGACTGGTACACCTCCCATTTTTGCAAAAAACAAACAAGCGGCTAGAACTAGTATTCTTTGGTCTCAAAGACATGTACTTTTTACACAAATTGATCGGGTTGACTGGAAATCCTTCTTCAAGTATGTTGAAACTTCTCAATTTCTTGGATTTGGTATCTGGAAAAACTAGGTGAAAATATTTCCCTTTGTCTTGAATATTTTCTATTTTTAAATTGACCAATTAATCGCATCTACAAGCACCGCTAGTCCCCATTATCAAAGGCACTTTCATCAACAGGTACTTGTCGTCGGGAGCTTCGTTCAAAGACTTCTCTATTTCAGGTCGTTCTAATGTCTTGGACTTCTTTGGTTTGTATCCCTGTGATTTGCTTTTTAAAAAGCTCGTTAGTTTGCCATATTTTGAAATGTCGATTTTTTTATAAAGGTCAATAGTCGAGCGAAGCATCGAGTATTTGGTCCATAGAGACGATGGGTCTAATTTTTTTTGCAAATGTAAAAAATAAGCCAATAGAACATTTTCATCGATACCTTTTATCTTCCGTGAATTCATCCAGGACTCAAACATTTTGAACTCCTTGTTGTAAGCATCTCGGAACTTTTCTGGCAAAATCTGCATCGCTGCTTCTTCCGCTTCCGTGAGGATATCCTCAGGAACGTAATTTCCATCGGTTTCCTCGTTTTTTTCTTCAAAAAAGCTTTCCTTTTCTGCAGGGATAATTGAATTTTCACCAGTAAGTCTAATTATTTATATTTCTTAGCAACAGTCAAATGTAATTATGAAAAGCTAATGACGTTTGCCATGTGTCTCCATGACACCCTTTGATACCAAACGGTTTCTGTGATATCCTTTTGATTCTAAATAACTTCTTAAATAAACGCAGTTATACACACGAAAATATAAAAATTTCTTACTTATTATTAAAGATAATAGGTCAAAAATAAAGTATTTCGAATTTTAATTGAATTGAGAATGCGTTTCGTAGCAGGCAGGAAAACACAAAGAGCTGATTTCGATGCATAAGCAGGAGTCTAGATGTGACGGTGAATTCATCTAGGGTTGATGAAAGTTCCCTTCTTTTTCAGGTGGATTACAAAGTTGCAAACTTGGGCGTAAACTTGTTGAGGCGAGGCATGACCGGCTCATTTTAAACAGCGGAAAGGTTTCGAGATGGCAATATGTACTTTCGCGAGACATAATGAATAACGATTTGTTAATGCTCATACCACTTAACATATAAACTTTGTTTCCAAGTTTCCGCACCGACGATTACAACTACTTGTGTTATTTTGCTCGTTTATTTTCATCAAAATTTTGATAAGTACTTAATATGCAAACCAATTTTAATGCTATGCCATGATATAGTTAAGAAAAGTTTAATGTTATTAATAACTTATTAATCGTTTAAGAAAATTATACATTAAAAAATGGTTTATTGTTTTTAAAAAATAAACCAAATTAAAAAATAAATTTTACCTTAATTACATTCTGAAAAAAAAAGGAATAGTTCATTTAACTATATTAATTTAGTTGACCCATAAGTAATTATTTAAATCAACTGTGGGAAGGTTAATATAAACAAAGATTAGTTTGACGGTACTAAACCAGATAGTTATTTTATTTTTTTTAAATTAGTTAAATTAACCCAGAAAACTTTAGTGAAACCAACCCGCTGTATGGTTCAGTTTACTAAATATGTTGTTTGTAAAATAAGAGTTACTTCAACCTAAAGCGCTCTGTTAAAACGATTAAAACAATTTGCCCTGCATTCCTGGTTGCATAGTATGTACCGATCGCGGCAAAGGCGGTGTGGAACACGTGATGTTCTTAAATCTCGCGTCTGTTGACTTACATGAAGAGTATATAAGCTCAGGTAGTCCTTTGCTTTGGTGTGACACTACAAGTTGTTCGATACTAAAGATACTAAATAGGTGAAAACAGCTGTCAATACTTGAAGTATTTTTAGTTGGTGGAACGCACTAAAAACATTATCTCTAGCGAGTTGAAGGTTCAATTTTCTGGAATAATACAAATGGTTATAAACTAGTAATGCATCAAGGAACTTCCTGTTTCCTTTTTTACTTTTTTTCTTTGTAGTATGATTTAATTTGACCAAAAACACATAATATTTAACACTGAAAAGGAGTTCAATTTACACCAGGTAAAATTTATCACTATTATTATACATCATACATGAATAACATACACCTCGTATTAAAATTAACTCGATCCATGAATCTTCGAAGAAATCGCGCACTTTAAACTCTTTCCTCCAATCTTCTGAAGACAGAGTAAACAACTATGCTGCCTCATTGGCGTTTTTGAGGCATTCGCCCAGTATTAGCAGCATGTCTGCGTACTCAGCATTTGAATACATTTTGTGGTCAAAAATCGGGAATAAGTTTGAATGGATTACGGAAGATAAAGAAGATTTATTTTTTTTCCTTAAACGTACTGAAGAACTTTTTGCTTTAGACACACCCTGTATAAAAATTACATAATAATTATTACAACATATTTTTTCATAAGTTTATTTTTACCTAAAAATAATAATTTTTGCTGACTGACGTCACGACATTTCATGGTAATATTTTTTAATGAAATCTCATTAAAAATATAATATAACATACTAAAAATTGCAGTAAAAGAGCATTTAAAAAAATATTTTAATCAAAAACTTTATTTATATTTCCTTTGAAATATATTTATATCTCTGTGAAATTATTTTATTCGGTCGCCATAATAATAAACGAGAAAACATTATACAAAGAGAATATGAATTAACCCTTAAAAGAGGACAATTAACCGAAAAGGTTTGTTATTCTTTTATATTCAGTCAGATAATACTACGATTGGGACAAAAATAATTTATTCTGTATAATTAAGAATAAAGTAATTTATTCAGTAAAAAATAATACATGGATTTCCAAGAAATTTTAATTGTTGCGGTAAATACAACACGAGCCGCTTATGCAAAATAAAAATAGACTGTGCCAGTTAGGGTAAAAATAGACAATAGGAGCAATTAAATATCGTTTCTTATTGTATTATTAATTAGATCTAGATTGGTAGTAGCTTATTAAGTAGTTTAAAATAAACCGGATGAAATAACGACATTTTTGAAATCAACATTAATACCCAGATATTTAATATTAAAACTAAAAATCAAGAATAGTTAACTAAAATCAGGAAATAATAAATGACTAAAATGTATAATATTTAAATCGAATATTTAACAGGTTGTTTTTTCAAAAATATCCTTTAATATAAAGTTATTCTCAAAGTATAGAAATTAGAAGAATCGGCACAGAACAATTTTTCCATTCTAAATTCAGTAAAATAAATAAAATAGCAGATAATTTCACAGCGTTAAAAAAATAAAACCCACGGCACTGAAGTATCTTCATTGAAATAAGTTGTTGAAGTAAATTTAAAATAGGTTCACGTATAAGCAACAAAGGTGATACAGTTAAAGTAACAAAAGTTCATTTTCCATACTCTATTCATAAAATGTGGCAGTTGGTTTGGGAAAACAATAGTTTGAATAAGTGCCTTAACAAGCAGAGCCTGAATACTCCAACTTACACATTTATCAAAACGTCTTTGTTATGTACCCGATAAATAATCCTCGGTGCACTAAAGCAGAATGGCAACACAAATAGCTAGAACTCATTTCCATGATTCTTATATTAAATTAGCGCTGGCTTATTGGATACCTTAAGCGTTTATAAACGCTATAGCTACGCGCAAATTTGCGCTATATTATATCCGAACTTCAACAGCTAGCATGCAATATGTCTTATTGTTAGATGAAACTATTTACACAAAAGGGTATTTGTTTTGGGTAATAAAGGAAAAAAAGTAAAAGGTAAAACGTTTATTTTTTATATTGACATGATTAGACTGCCATATACTATAAAAACAAAAATGGATTTTGAAATAATTATAACCTAATAAAAGGCACATTTTTAATTTAATTGGTAATAAACCAGTTTTTATCTGAGTTGTTAAAACCGTCCAGTAAAAAACAATTATTTATGTTGAGAGTAAGATTGCGACTCGCAAAAAGAAAGTAAAGATATAAAACATGCATATAAACCAACCCTACTTTTCCGGAATAACCTTAAATTATGGTAAGTGCAGATATCACTGAGACTTTTCAAAAAGTTCGCAGTGGCAGATAATCCTAAATTAGATAAAGTTGCTACACTACCAACTTACTATGTATTCCTGCAAGCTTTTTTAAAATTAACTTACTCAATTTTGCTTACTACATATTTTGTTTATAAGAGCGCATTTATATTTTTAAAACTTATGAAAAAAAAATGTTTTTTATTATATGAACAATATATAAATATATGAACAATATTTTAGACTTTTTTAAATAAAAATGTATAAACCAAAAAATGGCTTATTAGTAATTACAAAAAGGTGTAAAATGTGTATTTTAGTTTAATTTAATTCTATAAAACTTTTTTCTTTTCCTATCTTCGAATACCAAAATGCTTGTTTGGTGTAAAAATGATTGCCAAATATAGAAAATATTTTGTTGTTTTAATATTTTAATTTATTATTAATATTGTTATTTTTGACATGACCTAAAAATTTATTATATACATATTTAATATTTTTATTGCTCCACTCCACATATGTTTTGGTATATTGTTATTAATATTAATATTATTAATAATTTTATTTAAAAAACAAACAATTTTCAAACAAATTTTATAAATATTTTTTATTTTAGTACTAAAGCCTGAATTATAGATTGCCTTCCTTCCTTCCTCCCGTAGTCGTGCCCGTACGATTTGTGCGTCTTGTAAGAAGTAAATTTATAGATTTCCGTGTAAAATTCCGTAACTATGCGCGATGACATTTAAAATGGTTGACATTTGTTTTTGTTTATATTCTGCGTTTTACCCATTGTGTGTAAATATGAAAGATACACATTTATATATTAGTGCAGTGATCACAATTTTAATTGCCCAGGCAGCTTGTTGTATACTGCCTAACCATGGAGAAAGGCAGTTGCCAAACAAGAAATTTGTGGGAAATTAGCATAAACTACATTTTTATAAAAAGCAGTAGGTATTTAACTGATTTATTTAACTTATAAGATAGTTTACTGCATTTCTTTGTTAAATTAAGATCATCATAGCACAAGAATACGCGTTTAGAATTTTTTTTGTAGTTACTGCCTTTCTCCATAGTAGGGCAGTATAATGAAAAAAAAACATCGAACAAGACGTTGGAAGACTCGTCCACTTTACCAAGACCGGGAAACTATGGGGTTTTACAAAGCAACGTTTCTAAAAATGAAAGACATTGATCATAAACAATATCTAAATATCCTATTTAGAGACACAAATTATTTAATAAACTAAACACCTATCTTAAATAATACTAAACAATCATGTATTTTAAATATTTTGTGCCTACGCGCTGTCACCCTACAGCGCATGTCCATAACAAGCACTGTGATTGGTCATGTCAAAGACCTTTACGGTGAAAGATAAAACTTAAAAATTTCTACGGGAGGAAGGAATGCCGTCCTTACGGTACGGGAATCTATAAATGGCACTACGATTTAAATAAACATTTTTGACGTAATTGTCACCATTAACATTGCCCGTTATTAATTTTAATTAAACTTAACAATTATTGATACTTTAAAATATTAAAATAACATCATTGTGATATCTGAAAACAAATATTTTATGAGTTGTTCATGTTTTTTAATATCGAAATCTGTAAATCATTAAATTTAGAGTTGTATGAAACGGCATTAAACCAACATTTGCTTTGTTATTAAATTGCAGTTAAGCGTGTGCCGTTAGTTTGGCCGCATATTAAATTTTTTCCATCATAATATTTGCTAACGTTATTACAAAAAAAAAGAAGTAAAAATATCGTCAATTAATGTACCAAATTGCTATGTTTCCACTGGCTATTTGCATTTGCGTGCGTCCGCGATATGGAAACCGTTTTTTGATTGAACAAAACTGGCTCCGGCTGTCCAGGGGAACTATTCCAATTATGTTATATTAACTGGGGCCCACTGATTTAATATTAGCCCCGCATGATGTATGGCATTTCAGTTTGCACATATTTCCAGCCATAGATTCACATTAGATATCTCAGATCCTTGACAAATTTATGGAATTCTACCGACAAAACCGATGTTATTTATTTATTTTTTAATTAACGTCAGATGCTTTTTTCCGGCTAATCGATGCTGTGAAATATTGGCTTATAAATCGTGTGCTTCCTTATTTATGAGGGACGTAAATATTTTAATACTGATATACGTAACACTGCATTAAGTAATCAATAAATAAATTCGTTGAAAATATACAAAATTAAAAAAATTTGTGACCATGATTGAGGATTTATTGTCAAGAATTGATGGTCCATCAAATTTTTACACTAAATGATAATATAATTTATATTAATATATTATGTTGTTAAAACGGTTTAAATTAAATTAATAATAATAATAACAATATTACAATTTTTTGAAAATATATTTAATTTCAATAAAAATAAAGAAATAATTGTTAAATTATTTAGGCAATTATTTTTTTATGTATAATTTTCAATTAATCTGCGTAAGTAGAGCTCATTTAACAATTGTTCAATAGGGAGTAAAGTAATTATGAAAGGTCTATTAATATTTCATTATTTGCAACAGCCTAGGGTGTAATTAAATGCCCAGTTTAAATGAGTTTTAACTGTATTTGCTAAAACAATGATTACCTGTAATTAATTGAAAATATTAGGTATAGAACCTATTAGTCGGCTAGTTATGCAAATTAGACAACAAAAATTATATGTTTTATATATCAAATTTATTAATTATCGAGTATAATAGTTATTTAGGCTAAGAAGTGAGTGTTTTTGTATTAAGTTTTAAGCATGTATACCGACGCCTAGCAGAGGCCTACAATTGAGCGAAGCACAAAAGGCGCTTTTGCGCTAGTGCAATAATGGATTTCAATAATATTATTAATAATTTAAAAATATGATTAAATCTCTTTAGTTTCCAACGAGAATTACATAAAAAGTTTAACTTGTTTTCAATGAGAAAAGTTGTATAAATCAATAAAAGCATAAAGCTTTATTCGAGAACAAATATTGTATGAAACCTAAACAATTTAAAACTAGGCAAGTCGTTTTGCACAATCTTTCGAGAAAATCTAAAATATTTTTAGAGTTTAAAGTATATTTCTAGCCAAAAACAACAATCTCAAATTACTGATCAACTTACACACGAACCACTAATAATAATAGTTACAAGGACGTTAAACTAATTTAACTTTTTAGTACCTGTTATTACTTAAAACCTTTATTTTCATACAGATTTAATCAAAACTTTTGCAATTAGGCGTAATTTTTATTTTTTAAGGCATATTGGAAGTGAATTTGCGAATTAGCATTATTTTATAAGGAGTTATAACCAAAGATAATATCTTTATCTTTATCTTTATCTTTGGTTATAACTCCTTTATAAAGTGTCACATTTTTTAGACGAGCCTGAGAGTTCGCCAAATACAGATAAGCCACAGTCACTTTATTCTGCATAAAATTCCACTTTTTTTTCTTCAAATTTTGAATACTTAAAATATTAATTTTTTCAATAAAAAATAAGTAAACATAAATAAAACATTAACATTTTTAAATTTGGGGGTTATATTGTATTTGTGGAAAACTATAAAAATGTTGAAATTTGTCATGAATCCAACTTTCACCCAGAATAACTTTTAAATGAGTAGGTGTATTAAAAAACTTTTTGTAGAGTGTTTAATTCCCTACAATATGCTACGGCTGATTATCCGCTGACGAGTTAAAAAATTCCAAAGTGTAACAGAAAGTTTTGTCCATGTTAATCAAATGGAAAATTAAAATTTGCGATGTGATACCTCTTAATATTAATATAGAGGTGTAACTTTTACTGTGTCTCTTGTAATTTTCAACAATTCAAATACCTAGTCTATTATACATGGTAAATAACACTTATAAATAGAGATGGGATATTTAGGTACTAAAAACTGAAAAATAGGTAACTAAAAAGGTACTAAAAAAAGCATTTTAGGTTAAAAAAATAGCATTTTAGGTAAAAAAAAAACATTAAAAGTTCAAGTTTCGTTTATAATTTTGTTTAGCCGCATACCCAAACACAGAACATACCCACAATAAACTATTTCTATGCAATAAACTGTGTGTTCACTGAGTGACACTCACTACACAGAAGTTCTATGACAGAACATAAGCTCACTACAAAGAAGGTAATTGTAAAGAAAGTTACTGTTACAGTCTGTGACCATAAGAAAAAATTCTATACCGTTGAGTTGCACGCCCTGGATAAAATATTGGCGCAAAATTTAAAAAAAAAAACACAAAAAAATAAAATAAGTAAAAATACGTAAAAATAGGTAACAAATAGGTGAAAATAAACTGACAAATTAAAAAATATGTAACAAAAGTATAAAAAGGTACTTTAAAGCAAAAACCTCCAAAAAAGGTAAAAAAGGTGAAAACAAGTTAAAAAATAGGTAACAAAAGTATAAAAAGGTAGTTTAAAGCAAAAACCTCCAAAAAAGGTAAAAAAAGGTGAAAATAAGTTAGGTTCATATAAAAGAAAATCTTTTAAAACACATTTTGGCATTATTGGTTTTCAAATAGTTACATTGGCTGAAAAAAGGTAAAATAACTAAAATCCCGTCCCTACTTATAACACTTATAAATAACAATACTCTTATGATTATATCAAAGAGGGAATATATCCTAATTGCTAAACTGGTAAAAGTTTATCCTATTTAAAAAAAAAATGAATACAATAAATTTATGTTTTTTTTTTAATCTGTACTTTTATAACCTGTGCAAAAATTGTATAATTTTAAGCATCAATAAACTCTATTCTATTTTATGTATATTGCATATTTACTGATAACTTGCTGATGCCCCATATTATTTCCGCTATTTTAACGAAACAATATTAGTTGTTTTGGGCAATTATACTGTTTAATGTAGAAAAAAGTATTTTGGTATATATGCGAAAAAATCTTAAAGCAAGTTCGTTTTACTTAACTTTGAAATAATATGAATATACAAGGTGTGTTCAAAAAATATCGGGAATTTTCGTTTTTTGAAACAAAAATTTATTTATTCGTCTACATTAATGTTTTCGCCTTGCACATGTGCCAGCTCTTCTTCCAATACTCGAAACACTTCTAAAACTCGATCTTTGGGATAGCCTTTAGTTCTTTCAGCGATGCGCTTTTAATGTCATCTATACTTGCAAAACGACGGCCCTTTAAGGTTTTCTCTATTTTTGGGAATAGGAAAAAGTCAGACAGAGGCATGTCTGGCGAATATGGAGGCTTGGGCATCATTACAGTATTGTTTTTGGCCAAAAATGTTATTTAAAATTTAACAATTTTAGAACAAATTTTGCTGCCACGCTTTTCAAACCCAAAACATTCAAAAAAATTTCATGGGATGAGCCAATCGATATACCAACATTATCAGCGACTTCTTTGATGGTTTATAACCATTTCTTCCATTTTTTCCATGTTTTTATCGGTTATTAATGTGCTTGTGCGTTCGGGGCGTTCGTCATCTTCAATGTATTCACGGCCATCTTGGAAACTCTTATACCACTTGTAAACTCTTGTTTTGTAAGACTGAAGATGGAACATGAGATTGTACCGAAACGTCATCAGACATACAGTTCTTTTAAGAACCAAAAACCGACAACACGGAGCAGATCCCGGAAAACCATTAATACATATAACGCTCATGGAAACCTAAGGCAGAACATTACTACTGCATATATTATAAGTGTAAGGTTCAAATTAAAACAACCTAAAAATACCACTTTAAATGTTATTTTGTTTTAATTATTTAAAAATAAAATAAATAAATGTTGTTCTTTTTTATGTTTTTGTGCTTTTTTGTTAATGGTAGGTATCATTTCATATTACAGGGTATGTTAAAATTATAATTGTTGCTACTAATGTAGCAAAACTAAGTAAATAAATTTGTGTATAGTATTGCATTCTTTGTAGCAAAGTAAGTTTATTTGCTTTAGTTTAGTATATTTTTCATGTTAGCATTGTTTTTACCATATCGAAGACCTATATTCAATTAAAAATTTAATCTTTTTTGAGTAGTTTACATAAATTGTTTTAAGTCAGTCACATCAATTACTGCGTCGTAAAACTGGCACACTGGCAAACGCGAGAGGCAAGCAACTGGAATCGATTCTGTTGGAAATGAGCCATCTATATCCGATTCCAATGGCGGCTGTGCGGATCAACAGCGATTTAAAAATGTAATTCTCCATACAAAAACTCAGGGCAAGGTTTCAATGTGCAAATAATAAAATACACACTTTGTTTCGGAAAAGTTACACTGCAAAAATGGTTTACGATTGTTTATAAATCAATATGTTTTAATATTTTCTTTATTTTATTAAATGTGTTAAAATAATTGGCATTGGTATTTCTATTTAGTTCAGTTTTTGCCATTACAAAAGATTTTTATAACTTTAATGATTTATACAATTTATATGTTTTTAACTAAAAGACATAAACATTTCTTAAAAATAATACTTTTCTTCAAGCCTATTATAATTTTCATATTATAGCTCAACCTAAATGTTATTAAGTAAACCGACAAAATTTAATAAGTAATTAGTAATTAAGTACCTTAAATAAGTAATTTAGTGGCTATAAATGCATATTTTAACCATTTTGTTTGTATTTTTGTGCACATTTTGTATTTTTTATAAGCATGCATAAATATTTTTAAAATTTCCAACCTCTAATGTAAAAAAAACGACTAAGAAAGCATTTATTATTTAATTATTTGTTTTCGAGGGAATTACAGCAATTTAGTAATTTACTACATAATTTTTTTACGTCTGATTATTGGGAAATTATCTTAATATTAATAATATAATTATAATCATGATTTTTTATATTTTTTAATTATAATTAAATTTTGGATACAATAATTTAAAAAAAGTGTAAAAAAATGATTTAAATCTATTAGGTTTTATTTTGTGTTCAAATGAATTTGTTTTTATCTATTAAAGTTTTTTAAATAAATTTGATATTTTATTCAAACTTCCAGTTAGTTAAATTTACATACTTTTATATTTGGTTAATTGTCCAATAATTTAAATAATATATTCTATTTTAAGTAAACATTTTTTGAATCAATATTTTAATTATTTTATTTAAGTAAAAATTAATTTTTTTAACCTTTTAATTTATTAATCCAAGTAATTAAATTAATATTTTTAATAATTTGATTAAATATTAAGATAATATTATTTTAATAAGCCGAGAATTTCATTTTATTATTTTTAGTGGTTGGACCAAAAAAAGGTTTAAAGGTTAAAATAAATCTCTGAAATTTTAATTTAATTATTTTAATTTGCTAAAACAACATTTATATTTTAACATTCATGACTTCAAGTAAACCTTATGTTTGTATTGAATGTGCAAAAATGTTGATTTAACCATTTATTGGTTAATTTAAGCATTTTTTCTTTCAGTGTAGGTAATGTAAATTGAAAAAATATTAAAAAAAAGCTTTTATAGAAAAATAAAATATAAACGCCTCCTGGCGAAATCGTTATTATTAGTAGCAGATCGAAGAACTGAGAGAAATTTAATTTAAAATTATAATGTTTTTCTAATACAATTAGTCAGTGTTATTTTAATGGACATTTTTTATTATGTACAGATAAGAGACATCATAAAATTTAAATTACCATCGGATATTTTAACTAAATTTTTATGTATACATAGGCATATTTTATCGAAAAATCGAAATACAATGTTCATCTTTAAGAGATTCGATTTTTAAATAATATTGTTGTTTAAAAAATACCAATTCTTTTTTACAACTTTCTTAAAAAAATACCATAATAAAAGGTGTACGAGGTGTGTTCAGAAAATAACGGGAATTGTTAATTGTTCGTGAAAAAAAATGGATCAAAGAATTTGTATCCATTTTTGCTTAAAAAATTAAATAAATTCTGTGAAATGTTAACAAAGGCCTATAGTGAGTCTGCTATAAGTAAAACAAGAGTTTACAAGTGGTATAAGAGTTTCCAAGATGGCCGTGAAGACGTTGAAGATGACGAACGCACAAGCAAATTAACAACCGATAAAAACATGGAAAAAGTGGAAGAAACGGTTATAAACCATAAGAGAAGTCGCTGATAATGTTGTTATATCGATTGGCTCATCCCATGAAATTTTTTCGAATGTTTTGAGTATAAAACGCGTGGCAGCAAAATTTGTTCTAAAATTGTTAAATTTTAAACAAAATTTTTGGCCAAAAACAATACCCCAGCCTCCAAATTCGCCAGACATGCCTCTGTCTGACTTTTTCCTATTCCCCAAAAAAAAGAGAACCTTAAAGGGCCGTCGTTTTGACATTAAAAGCGCATCGCTGAAAGAACTAAAGGCTATCCCAAAGATCGAGTTTTAGAAGTGTTTTGAGTATTGGAAGAAGAGCTGGCACATATGCATAAAATCCAATGGGGACTATTTTGAAGACGACAACATTAATGTAGACGAATAAATAAATATTTGTTTCAAAAAACGTAAATTCCCGATATTTTCTGAACACACCTCGTATATCCAGATGCGGTAATCAATAAAAGATAAAAAGTATTGGTAAAGTTTGAAAAGAAAAAAATAGCGAGAATCCTTAATGAAAGAAAAGTTCAATTCTCGAGGTATCTAGGTGAAAAATAAAAGAGAGGTTATATTGCAAAACTATCAGAATGTTATGGTGCGCGTAATGGGAACAGCGCCCGCTTGTCGTTGTTCCAAGTAGGTAGTCCAAGAAAAACTGGAAGCTGTTCGTTATTTCGGAGCAAATCTGCCACGCATTATACTGTTGAAATTGAATCTGGAATGTTTTATATGCAAAGACCGACTTTGGGAGGACTTTGGCGGAGCTTTACAAAATTAGAGAAAGAAATGGGGGATTAGTTTGTCGCGCATCGTATTCTTACTAAGTTTAATTTCACGCGGCAATGCCCGTTTTATGCTACAATTTATTACTACTTGTATGTCATAGAAAATTTTAAGCAATTCAACTTTCCCCGATCCCGGATTAAGTTTCTAATTGCTTCATTGTTTCATTAAATTAGTCGTCTTTCACGGCTACTTCTAAGTCCCCCAGTAGACTAAAAATATCCAAAGAAAGACTAATTTTTCGAGTAGAAACAAAAGCCCTTTGATTTCAGTAACGCAATTAACCTAAAACTTGTTCGAAAAACGCAAAATAAACCATTTATTTTCTCTTGCGCTACTAATGTTCCGAGACGAGACACTTTTTTGTGAAAAATTACAGCGGCTGATTAATGACAAAAGAAAGAGAAGTTAAAACAGAAAATACGTAGTTGTTAAGTGAAACATTAGTTAGCACGCCACTGGGAAAAGTGTCTCTTGGAAATCCATGGCAAATGTACCGAATGAAACTGATGACTCAAATTTAAGTTTCCTACATCTTAATGCAACAATTTATCATGTGTACCATGCGCAAACGTTATTACCTACTCGTTATATTTAATTGTTCTAAACTTCCTCTTAGGATTTAACTTAAATAATAAATAAACCTTTGCAATATAAAATGTATAACTCATCTATAATATATATAGGTGATTCTAAAAAAGTTGGGCAACTTTTGACCTCATTTTGTTTATATAGTTTTCGGAAAAAATTAAACAGTATTTTTTTATGAGAACATAGATAATATAATAAATATACTGTTTTACTGTCAGTCACTTTTTCAAACAGTTTCTGAAATATCTGTGTTTTCTAAATTTGAATGCAAGGGAAATGACAAGTATACCAGGGTACTAATTAAATACATAATTTATTGGAAAATATAAGATTTATTGCAACTTTGAGCGTATTATACATTAAATATCTTAAAATCAAATAATACCACACATCAGTGGCGGCTGGTGGATTTTGGGTATACCGATATCTCAATTATTAGATATGGTACCCACACCAAATTTATATGAATTTATTAGTCCGGTCAAATTAGACCAAAAAATAACAGTGAAGGTACATAAATTTACAACAAGCTGAAAATCAGTAAAATTGTTCAGAATATAATTATAAATAAAATTTTAAAGTTCCCCATCATTCCCCTGTATGGAAAAATTTTTATTCAAGGTCAAAGGTCAAAAAAATTAGTTTTTCGCGATTTTTATCAAAACGGTAAGTTTTATCATAAAAATACCCCAAACAAAATTGTAGATCATAAAATTATCTATAAAAAATGCATTAATACTTTTTTTCTTACGAGCCACCGTTTCTGAGATATAACGATTCGAAAAGTTGTGAAAATTGTAATCGTCATAATATGCACGCGACGTATCTCTAGAGTTGTAATATATGTTAAAATATTTTTCTATAGGTCATTTTAACTTACACTTAAAATATAAAGTATACCTACATAAGTTATAACTATAAGAATATCAAGTGAAATAAAACCCAGATGACAGATGATCTGTCTCATGTTCAATTGTTTGACCTGCGACCGCTCCACCTAAACTGAGTAGAAATTTTAAAGATGAATTTTATATTTCTCACGTCTTCTGTCACCTTATGTGTTATCTGTCAATTGTAATCTGTCTACTGTCATAAGTTACTTGTCATCTGTCAACTTGACATCTGTCACCTATTATCTGTCACCTGTCATCTGTCATCTGTAACCTGTCATCTGTAACCTGTCATCTGTCACCTGTCATCTGTCATATGTCACCTGTCATCTGTCACCTGTCATTTGTCCCGTCGATTCGTGTATTTCGTTCGGCCAATTTCGAAAATTTCTCTCGACCTAAAAAACGTTTGAAAATTTTTCGAAAAAAATAAAAAAAGAACGCTGTTCGAAAAGTTGCCGTATCCGGCCCGTTTGCAATATTTATTTTTTCCGTTGTCTGTATATCCTTTTTTTCCAAGCGCCGTAGCTCGGAGGCCGTTGAAGGTTGAAATTTGCATCCTTTTTTTCTGCCCACGAGACCTATCCGCGGACCAAATTTTTCCGGTATCGAAAAGGTCCAAGTCCACTTTTTTTCGATTTTTCCGTCAAATTTGGCACGTTCCGTTGTCTTCGCTTAACTTTCGAACGAGCGGAGATTTTTTGTCCAAACTCGAGGAAAAGGGTCTTCGGGACAAGAAGTTATCGGCATTCGATTTCTTCTTTCCATATACGGAGCTCCTAAAAAAAACCACCTGCTTTGATAAGTATCGATATGCATGTTTCGTTAAAAATTCTAAAAGTAAAAAACAAGTTCAATTAGCTTGTCTTCCTCCAACCTCAGTTGCTGCTCATCAGCATTTTTTCGGGTATATTACCATGTTCAAGTGTGGCTTGGTTATCAGCTAGACCCTACAGACTAGGGTTGGAAGTTGGTCAAAAACACATTAGAACCAGTTCAAACTTTACTCCCACCTGCGCCGGAAAAACTGCTGAACACAATTTTTTGCAACTGCAAAAAGGGATGCAGTGCTAAATGTGGTTGCAAAAAAGTCGGACTGGCCGGTCCTGCTCTAATGTTGAATCACCAACAGTGGAGGATTCATTTAATTCCAACGAGGTGAGATGTGATACATCGCTATTGAAGCAATTTACTTGAACCCAGGATGAAGATGAAGAAGAAGAACAACAAGAAGAAGAACAAGAACAAGAAGAAGATCAAGAAGAACAAGAAAAAGAATTTAAATGTTACGAATCAGACGAATAAACTTCAGTACTTTTTTTAAATTTACATCGCTATTATCTTTTCCAATCATTGCTAATTTCCGTTATTTTGCAATAGTTTCAAATTAAACAGGATCACAAGTGACCTGGAAATAGGCCTACTGGGGAAACCACGTTTAAAAACGCGCTTAGTAAACTACCTCATAGGTGGCGTGGAAACGTGTGCATATTATGGCGATTATAACTTTTACAACTTTTCGAATCGTTATATCTCAGAAACGGTGGCTCGTAGAAAAAAAGTATTAATACATTTTATTTTATGATCTACAATTTTTGTCTGGTGTATTTTTATGATAAAACTTACCGTTTTGCTGAAAATCGCGAAAAATCATTTTTTTGATCTTTGACCTTGAATAAAAATTTTTCCATACAGGGGAATGATGGGGAACTTTAAAATTTTATTAATAATTATATTCTGAACAATTTTACTGATTTTCAGCTTGTTGTAAATTTATGTACCTTCGAATGTCTAGATTGACCGGACTATTATACTGACAATAAATAAACAAGTTCTGCGCAAGCAGAATTTAAATTGAAGATAACCGAAACATCGAACATGGAACTGACGACACGGTACTGATGAATGGGATAGAAATTTGAGATTATAATTCGGAATTAAGTATTTTACTGTATTTTTTATTAGTGGATGCTACTTATCAACAAATCACATATAGCCTTATATAAATTACAATGAAATATATATACGTAAGAAAATAACTACTCACCACAGTACTGACATTTTGACTGGAACTATACGTGCATTCACCACAACTTCGCCGCTTGCATTGTTTTCAAGATGTAAGGTAATTTTTACCAACACTTGAGTTAAAACGAGGACTTGACCTTTAAACTTCAATATTTCGGAGGACATTTGAATTTTAACATTGGACACAGAACTGACGGATAAAAGTGAGTACAAAGATTATAAATCTTTTAAAAATTGCTATTATTCGAATCTATGATAAAATATGAAGAATACATTATTTAATGTTTTATAGTTTGTAGTGAAGTTAAAAACTTTGAGATAAATTGAATATATTTTAAAATAAAATCACTCAAATATTTGATTTAGGAGTTGTGATGTTTTGAATTTTTATTATGTTTTTCTACAAACGTGCTTTTGAAAAAATACATTTAAATTGGGTGGACAAATTAAAAAAAACCTAGATCTTTTGTAATATACTAAAATATTTACAAAAAATATTAAAATACCTACTCTATTGACTGATGACATCAAGTTGTCCAACTTTTGTAGAATCACCTATATTATGAAAATGCTTTTAAAAGTTTACAATTTGCCTTAATAATTTAAATATTCTTGAATGGTGAAAATTTATACAGGGTAAATTTTAACTTGACGCTTTTTTGAACAGAAATAGTATATTATGCAACGACCAATTTAATGATAGCTAATGTTATAATGGGTGCTATCTTAATAGCCCATTAAATGGAGTTAAATATACTATTTTTTCTACGACTATCATATAAAATTAACACTTTAATTCTAAAATGTTTCGAACGAAGATGTGCACAAATCGAAAATGCATCTCAAATAAGACCCTTCTCTCTATGCATATATACACTAGAATAAAAAAATTTGCCAAAAGTCTTTTTAAATACATTTAAAATAAATGCTACAAAGATTAAGAATTTTTTTAATCGCCTGTTCCTTTAAACAGACACGAGTCTGGTTTAGGTTGGTGGCCAGTTAGCGTGAGAAAGACAAAAGCGTAGTCAAAGTTTAAAGCTGTAAGTAATTAATAATTATTCTGTGAGATGCTTTTTGACCTTTTTTTAATCGCCTTTCCTCGCTTAACAATTTAAATGTAATTAAAATTGATATTTCTTTAAATGTTTAACATAGGATGCAAAAATTAGATCTTATGTTTAAATATAATAACCAAATAATAATATTAAGTAAAATATAAATTGAAAAGCTTTGAACTAAAAAGGGTGATTTGTTTCAATATAAAGTGGTAATTAAATATTAAAGTAACGAATGGTTTAGAGGTTGGCATTTCTGTAAAGAATTCAAAATAAAGGTTTGTATGAAGTAAATTTATTTATAAAGTCAATTTGTCAAATTCAATGGGCACCATGTTTCTGACAAACAATTTAAGTGAAGTGGGAAAACAATGAAAATGCATAAAATTTAAAGTTCTCTTTAGAGTTTACGAAAAGCACTCCTAACAGAATTAAAGAATTAATTGCAAAGTTTATTGAGAGCTCAAAGTTTCTACAAAAGAATAGGAATGAGCTAATTTGCAGCAATATAGTGTAATTAATATCGCCTAATGCAAAATTTCCTTTGGATTACTGAAAAAATTCTATAGAATTTAAATTATGTTTTCCAAAATTTGAAAGCTCATAAAGGCAATATTAATTTAGAATGCAGTTTTAATTAAACGATAAATAATAATTTCATTAAAAAATGGATCCTCGTAAACCTTTTAAAGAATGTAATTAATTAATGTTTTTAACAAGTAAAGGGTTTAGAAATTTAACATCACAATTACAAAGAAAAAGTTTATAAAAACATGTTGAACCATTTTGTTATATTAGCATCATTTTTCAAGAACCAAACGAGTGAACTATGAGAAATGTAATAAAGAATAATATGGCGAGTTCTGGACGTTCATTTTGATAAATATCCACTTTGAACATGATGTCTACATTATAATATTTTTGCAGCGTGTGTTCAGCGGATTTTATATATTCTATTAGTAATATATGAATACATGGGAAAAGTATCATACTTTTATTAATATATTCGCAATATGATGCATACGATGCTTTATTCTCGTTTAAAGTTGGTGGTCTTGTTATTTTGCTTTTTAGAATACAGTTTTATAAAAAGCAGCTACCTTTAAATTTAAGTACAGGTCAAAGTAGGTAGATTTCATGCTTTTAACAATAAAAAACTTAAAAATAAAATATAGTTAACGAAAAACATCACATTTAAAAATGCATTTAGTTTAAAAACTACAGCTTCATTCCTAATATTTTATATTAGTTTTTCGACATGAAACGTTTGAACTATATCGCATTATAATTTAGATTCAAAATAATAAACAATTTGTATTTATCTAATTAAAAGGTCAGGGTTGGGCACTGGATTTTATCTAGCTAAATGTCAGGGTTGTACTTGAGTATATTTAATTATTTTAATAAATATTTACCATTATGTACCATAAACGCTGTGTTAATTAAGTATAATTGGTATCGATTTTCTTGAATACGGGATTTATTAAATTGTACTCACAGATTCACATTTATGTTCCGTAATTAGTTAAGTAGTTTTATATACCAGTCATATTTAATTTTTTGGTATTACGTTTGGAGTGAGTAGCAACAGTAATTGTGCGATAGCGACATTTAATTTATCACCACTGTCCGTGGAGTCCTGATATAAGAAGCTCATTTTGAATTACTATCCTGTAAATTTTAATAGGTGCGTAAATTTCTGGATTCATCTGAATGCGCAACGCAGACATTGCATTTTGTGATTTGGTCAAATTATTACCTAGTATTTTATGGTAATGATAATTATAGTTATTAAAGTTTGCCGACTAAGTTAAATGTCGTTTTGGTTACGGTTATTGTTGTTGCTTCATCCAAATAAATATAATTACTGTTTGTTATAAATTTTAAATGTTTTATTCGTTTAACTCTTTCCCATAATCCCTCATCATGGAAGGTTTTATGAGAGATATTTATATAAAAAATAAACGGGAGCCTTCCAGGTGTTTGACCTGACCTCAAACGTAATTTATTGTCTTTTATTTACTGTATTTATTATTTACCTTTTAATACTTTTCCCATGAACACCTCAAAAGTACCTTGGGTTACTAAATTAATGAGCTTTATTACCGTAAGTATTTATTTTATTTATTTATCGTAATTTAATATCACATTTTCCGTAATTTTTCCTTAATATTTTTGAAATTGCTTGGATATTTTTAAGTGTCAACTACGAGTGCATAAATATTTGTCTTAGAAATATTTCATGACATTTTACGCTGCTAATTTGGATATTTATTTCAACCGACGGCTGCTTATTAACTATTAATTAATTAATTATATTAAAATCTCAATGGCCGAAATAAAATAAATTTTATTATTTATTTATAATTAAAATATTTTAGAGCTTACAAACACAATATTAATATTGTGCTATATTTAGTCGTGGAAGGCGAGGAAAGATTGTATTGGCCGTTTAATACCGCCAGCCATAAAACACAGCATCTCCAGTGACAGAGGCAGCAACCAAACGCCACATAAATCTCACTCCGGGCTTTTGGACCACCTATTTTCTCTTCTTCTTCTTCTTCTTCTTCTGCGTCTATTACTTCTTCTTCTTTATCATCTCAGGCCTGATAGCTTGCCGATAAATTATACACGGGGCTATTTCACACCTACCCCATTCGCTACCTTCCTATGCCACTTGCATACAAATTGTGGCAGGGTGAACGCTGGTTTGCGAACCTTTTTATTGCTTTCAGCCAATATAAAAAATAACGAAAAGGGAGTCGTCAATCATTCGCCAAAATAACGAGGATGGATTTATTATTACACTGTTTAAAATATCTGCGGTGTAAAGGGTAATCTTGAAATGGTGTCTAAATGCAACACCAAGTGGTGTTAATATAAACACCATGAATTATGGTTGAAAATGTTATATACAGCAAACACCAAAATAAAAACCACACCTTTTCCAGTTGATATTCAGAAAGTAGCAATTGATATTCAGAAAGCAGCAATTGATTTTCAGATATTGCAAATTAAATTCAGAAAATAGCAAATGTAGTTCAGATATTGCAAATGATTTTCAGAAAGTAGCTGATGTAATTTAGATATTGCAAATGATATTCAGACAGTAGCAATTGATATTCAGAAATTACAAATATTATTCAGACAGTAACAATTGTAATTCAGAATATGTCAATTAAAATTCAGAAATTAACAAATGATAACATTTTCATACTTCATTTTACTTCAGAAAGTAGCTGATGTAATTTAGATATTGCAAATGATATTCAGACAGTAGCAATTGATATTCAGAAATTACAAATATTATTCAGACAGTAACAATTGTAATTCAGAATATGTCAATTAAAATTCAGAAATTAACAAATGATAACATTTTCATACTTCATTTTACTTATTTTCTAAAATCTCAATTTAATGTATTTCTTTGTATATTGCTTTGTTTCCATGGAATTGACAATAATAAACAAATTTATCACCATTTAAGTAGGTATATTTGTCATAATTGTCAACTTATTGTAAGTAAGGACCAAATTTTGTTCATTTGTACTTTATATAAATTTCATTTACTTAGTTAATAAAGATAACGTGTACTTTCATTCATCATCGATTTGCTGTATGCAACCCACTGTTCCTGAAACAATTGCTGCGGCTAAATTACATTTGATTTAATCTGAAAAACAATTGCTACTTTCTGAATTACAATTGCAAGTTTCTGAAAATCAATTGTGTTATCTGAATTACAATTGCTACTTTCTTAAAATCAATTGTGTTATCTGAATTACATATGCTACTCTCTTAAAATCAATTGGAATAGCTGAATTACAATTCCTACTATCTGAATATCAACTGAAATAACTGAATTACAATTCCTACTTTCTGAATATCAACTGGAAAAGGTGTAGAATTACTAAATAAGGACGAAAAATAAAGTACATATTTCCAAATAAACGAAATTATTTTTTTAAATTTAATATGATTGGAAAATGTTATTAGTATTTATAATGGTAAAAGAAAATGAAATGGCTTCGGTATCAATGAAAACTTTAAAACTGAAACAAAATGAAAAGTTAAGTTTGTAATCTAGCTAAAATTGTAGAACAAAACCGTTTCCTCAAAGGGAGAGAAAAGTAAAGAGGGCGGAGGAGAATTCTTACGTTCGCATCAATAGTATAAAGCAGTACAATACAGAACAGTAGGTATAAACCTTATCAGGACAATAAGAGTGATGTTGGCCATCTAGCAACTGTTCTCCAGATGTTATTACATGACCAGTATCTGCGCCGTTCTCTCGTCCGTCTCTATCGCAAGAAACAAGATGAATTGTCGGGTGGAGAACGGCTCTAATAAATAGCCCATTGAATATATGAAATGGTGGTGGACTCTGGCCACTCCAATTTAATCCGTCAGGCAGCACCTGTTCCGCCAGCTACTCAAACGAATCAAATGGTGGCCATTTAACTGCACCAGTGATGGATTATGGTGAGGATTTTTTTATTTTGTTCTTATAAACAAGTTGATAAATAGACAAAAAACAATCTTTACTTTAATTAATATTATTAATTTTATCTAAAGACGCAAGCTTCAGGATTCCTGCAAATGGATTTTTGATAATTATACATTTTTAAATATGTTCTTTAATAGAAGAAGATCTAGGGAGTTTTGTGCTAAAAGCAATGGTAGATTAGTTATACCTCTTGGTATTTCTTGCATCATACGTTTTTTTAGAACATCAAAATGGAATAAAATTTTTGTATACATTTTATTAAAATTATGTATATTAAATGGCGTAAAATAAATATTTAATCCCTAGCTGCTATGGCACATTTCAACTAACATAATTACTACCGGGGGTCAAAAGTGACCCCAAAATTAAAGGAGGCTGGATTAAATAAAATATTTTTAACTTTTTTTCATTTGCCTGTTTTTGGTCTAAAATAATAATAATTTTTTAATTTTCAAATAAAGGTACTATAGTAAATGTATCTTTCTACCTTTAAACGCCCTTTATCGAACATGTTTCCTTGACACTAAGTGACCTTTTAAATACACATGAACTTTTAATTTCGCCGGCAGTAAACTATAACTTAAATTCGGGCACGGACTCTACTGTAAAGTCCTCATAAAACATTTTCTTTACTTTCACTGTGAAAAACTGTCAACTTTCATGAAATACATTTCGATTTATAACCTTTATAATTGTGTTTATAAAATAAAAAAATATGACATTTGACGGTGATACACAGTTTCCCCTATTGTTTCATAGATGGCGCTCTATACAAATTTTTGATTTAAATCATTTTAAGATAAATGCAAGCTCGCTCGTGCCTAAATTAAATTCGTGTATAAAATGGCGTTTATCAAACTTGATACATAATATACTATTTTGTACGACCATACTGTTTTAAATGATTTACTGTATCTATTTATAGATCGTTATCTGATTGGTAACTAAATTTCGTATTATTATTTTTTTAAAGTCGTCATATTTATATTAAAAATAACAACACCTCAATTTGGCATTTATTTTGTATTAGGGGCGTCCTATTTTCACGATTGTTCAATGTGTATTTTTCTTCGGTAAAATATCCTTACTATTATACTTTTTCTTACCTACCTTATTTTTTTTTAATAGTTTACAAAAGGCTAAAATCTGCTTCAAATAATAAAAACCTTTAATTACTGTAATTTTTAGTTACCTGCACTAATTTCAAGTTTAATGTATTTTTATTATTGTACCGGGTGTATAAAGTTTTTATTAATAATAATTTATTTTAATTTTAAATCCAAACGTTATTTTTATTATAATACATTTAAAAAACTAATATAAAAATATATTTTATACTACACTAATAAAACAATATTTTTACTATAAACTTTTTGCTTCTGATAAAAGGATTTTACATAAGTTTAAAAAGAAAATTTACGATATATCGCATAAAATCTTTATTTACTTTTTATGTGCCCTCTACTAATTTTTCATCTTTTTAAGTTAAGAAATAGTTTCAGTCAAATTTTTATTATTTATTTATTATTATTTGCAAAAATTTGCTGTAAGTTATTTGTATTATTATAGTATGTAATTATTTCTATCATTTATTTTTACTGTAAGTAAAATCACAGCTAGTTTTACGACTGAATTAGGAATTTTTACCAAAAATATATTTCTAAAAGATGAAAAATTTCGACGTAAATTAAAAAAAAATTAAATATTTGTGATGGAATAATATAATTGACCAAAAAAAGCAATTTCAGGATTCATCAGGATTATTAAAAACATAAAAAATTGTCTGTCCAGATTTTCTCATCTTTAGCTTTTAGGTAATATGTTTCATTAATCATGATTTTTAATTCCTAAAACTGAGGATAAAAGTCTTTAAAGGGGTTTGGAAAGAATCCTTAAATGATAAATATTGTGTCAAATAGCGTAAATCCCTTTGAAGTCGAAGAGTAAAGCAACATCAATAAAGAAAAATCAATTCTTATAAATAAATGAGAGTTGTTAAAAGTCACCGCACATCATTGTCTATCCCAGCGATTGCACGATCGAGCCAGATACATCCCTGAACGTTTCCCGTCTCGAAACGTATCCCTAAGGATTTAGCAAAATATAAAATTCCTTCCGAAAATTATCAATATTATAAGCAGATTTTGATTTATCACATGCAATAATTTTCCACGTGCGACAATTCTGGCATGCTAAACATGATATATATCATGCCATTTTGAATTGTCACGTATGAATATTATAAAATATCGAAAATAACTCGCGTTACGAAAACCAATTTCATTGTTGTCAATAATAATAAATATAGTTAATATTTTTCGAACCAATGAACAATACTTAAACCTGAAATCATATTTTATGCCCTTTCATAGAGTTATAACTCTATGAAATAAAATACTATAGTTGGTCTTTATTTACATATTTAGTATATTGTTTAATTTTTTTATTATAATTTCCATTATGATTGTAAACTACATGCAAAACCCGACAAAAAGTGATTTTTTAGTTTATCTGCCTTTATTACCGAAATATCGATTTTTTCTCTCCCAATTCCATAAAATGGCTGTCATGAGCAATAAAACGGATTTGTATTTAGTTTTCAGTTCAATTAAAGCATTTTGATTATCACTGGTTATTCTATTTTACACAAAACCCAAATATTTAAAATAAAAAACTTTAATGAATTTTAAAAATGTATTCTGACAACCTGGTGGTTTATTTTGATTTATTATTTTAGTTTATTAACAACTGGTTCGAGAATTTGTAAAATCCAATTTCACGGTGTTACACATAATTTTATTTAAGGGTCAAAATAATTCTTTTATCTAGTGTTTCGTCGTTGAAAATTGAAAATACGCTGAAACAAGGATTAATGAGATACGTAACATATGACATATTTGTCCTAAATGAATAACGACCTGTCTGGAGATTTTTTGCACGAACGTGTGCTTTTTATTCTATTTTCGAAGAATATAATTTTATGACGAATTTTACCGATGTCAGTAAGTTTATTATCCACAATTTTATATCGAGCCCCAAGTTTTCTATTTTAAGTAAAACTAAATGTTACGCATGGTTAAAAAATCCAAAAAAGATTTCTATAAAACTTTTTACTACAGATCAAATCAAGTCAAATCAAATAGTGCAATTCACCCATACATCGATTTTTTAAATAATATTAATTACTTAAATAAATGCATGTATGTTAAACTATTTAAAAATAATAGGCCAAAATATCTTAAAGGTAAAAATAAAAACGGGGTTTTATCCAACTTTAAATATCCAAAAGATATTTTCCAATAATTTAAAAAGTTGTATAGTCTTAACTAACTCACCCAATAGCAGAAAAACTATTTACGTTTTCAGAAAATTCAATTATTTAGCCTAATATTTTAATGGATTGTATCTTTCTTGTGATTCTCAAAGGTAGTTTGCCTTTACATAGTATTACAAACAAAACTTTTCAAACGTTAAAACTATGTGAAACATAAGTATTTTTATTTAATTAAAAGAAGCGTCTATAAATAAAACAAACGTTAACGGTAGCATTCTGCAATATGGAACAAATAATGAAATTCATTTATGCCGGTCGAGCTATATAAAAATATTAATAAAGGAATTTACTGCGCACTAAAGAACGTAATGAAAATAAATGATTCGAGCAATAATGGATAGCTCGATATACAAACGCCATTTTATATTACATAAATGTTATAATTATTTTTATTTGTATTGCTATTGTGTACAGTGATTATTGCAGTTTAAATCATAGCCAATTAAAAGATAATTTTAACATTTAAATACGAATTGATAATTACCCACAAACAGTTATGACATTCTGTGTTCCGAATAACATACAATTAATGTAAATAAAAAAGGGCTAAAAAACAACAATTTAAGTAGTTAAACTTGTAGGTAGTAACTACTCAATATTAATCAATTATAATCAGTGATTATTAATCATCTTTTTTTACGTTTCATAATATATTGATGAGCTGACGTTTTATATATTTTTCCTACTCCCACCTTTAAAACGCTCTTTATCGTACATGCTTCCATGACACTAAGTGACCTTTTAAATACACATTGACAAGTTTTAGCCACGGGCTGAAGTTAGCAACAGGTTTTTAGTCACGGGCTGAAGTTAGTTTTAAGATAGTTGACAGTTGTCCAATTTCATACAATTGTTAAAATAAAGTGCCTTTCTTGTGAAATATTACTAAATGTAAAAATTATTTTATTATCTCAATACAAAAATACAAAAGTATTAAATAGTTTCTTAACGCCAATATTTGAAAAGTTTATATGAACATTGTACTGACCAGGACTCCACTGTAAAGTGCTCATAAAACATTTTCTTTACTTTCACTGTAAAAAACTGTCCATTTTCAAGAAATACATTTCGATTTATAACCTTTATAATCTGTGTTTATAAAATTTGACATTTGACGGTGACACACAGATTCCCCTATTGTTTCATAGATGGCGCTCTATAAAATTTTTTGATTTAAATCATTTTAAGATAATAATAAGTATTTGTCGTAGAAAAAGTATAGTATGCACCTCGTTTATAAACTTTTCTATACACTCATTAATTTTAGCACTAGCTAAAACTTGAAACATAATATACTATTATGATCTGCGTTCAATATAATGCTCACTAACACATTTCCTAAATACGAACGGCTTCTATTAGTCTCCAAGTTTGACTTGGAGATAAAATTTGAAGGAAAACAAACAAAGGAGGCGAATATTTTGTGAAACGATGCGTGATGTAGCATTTGGTCTGGAAGATTTGGTTTTAGTAACTTTAAATATTAATAAAATGCCTTAAAGAGTCCAAAATTAAAAACTTAAATAATAAATTCAAATCTGAATATTAAAATAAAGGTAGTAAACTTTATAATATATAAATATCATTCTCTTAAAAGTTCTAAGAAATTGTTTGTTTTATTACGCTTTTATTTAATTTAATACTGAGAATTATTTAATAAAAAAGTTTAGAAATATTACCAGGAAAATATTTATTAAATTTAAGTTTTAGGTTTAGGATTATATGAAGACTTTATTATACTCAAAATTTTTAATTATTTTGCAGAAAAGGCGAAAATAAACGTATTCTCAATATCGAAGAATATATTTTTGCATTTCATTATATATAATGAAATGCAAGTACTTAAGACTTTTAAGCTATAGCTTTTATAAAACATGACTTTTTTCTAATTTATATAAAGTATCGATATTGATATTGATATTAAAATGCATCGGTCCAAGAACGAAGAAGTCAGTTGTAACTATATCACGAAATTTTCAAATGTTATATAAGCTGATTGCGACGTTGCCGCGTTTACTTCGACTGTTAATCGAACACGCGAATATTTTGAATTATCTCATAACCTAGATATAGAGTTTTTTGACAGATGTTAGATTCTATACCTCAGGCGACTATGGTGATTTTGGAATAACCCACCCTGATTGCCCCAATTTATTCTTACACTAAAACCAGTGATAGAATAAATATTCTCTTATAGAATGTAGGTAATTCCACATTAAAAAGTGATATTAGATACTAGTAGAAAAATTATAAAAAGAATATTACTAAATTTAATGCATTGTACAAATTATTATAATTATTAAATAAAATTTAACACTATATTAACCCAGTAAGGGGTGACAAAGCAGTAAAGTTTTCGGGGTTTTGGATTTGTAAAGCAGGTGGGTTTATAGGCCACATTATTAAGAGAAGGAGTCCTGCACACAAAAAAGCAGGAATGGCATTGTGCCGATAAGGAGAACTGATCGACTAACAAGATAAGGGATGAAGTGGGTTGAGATCGTGATTTCATCCAATCTAAATAGCACTACAGAGTTCAATGCATAGACATTTCTCTTTAAAGGAGCGGCACGCAAATGAGGCGACACTAAATCTTTTTTTTCCGCTCCCGTATCCCGGTCCACATTGGGATGGATTAAAAAATCGGTCAAACAATTTTAATAATATAATTAATTATATTTAAGGTCTGTTTAGTATCGAACAACTTGAGCTTATATACTCTTCATGTAAGTCAACAGAGGCGAGATTTAAGAACATCACGTGATCCACACCGCCTTTGCAGCGATCGGTACACACTATGCAACCAGGAATGCATGGCAAATTGTTTTAATCGTTTTAACAGAGTGCTTTAGGTTAAAGTAACTCTTATTTTACAAACAACATATTTGGTAAACTAAACCATACAGCGAGTTGGTTTCACTAAAGTTTTCTCGGTTAATTTAACCTATTAAAAAAAATAACTATCTGGTTTAGAACCGTCAAACAATCTTTGTTTATTAACCTTCCAACAGTTGATTTAAATAAATACTTATGGGTCAACTAAATTAATATAGTTAAATTAACTATTCCTTTTTTCTGTGTAGGTGCACTTCTCAAATATTTTTAGATAAACACCGTTTTGGTGTTTGCACCATTTTAAGATTACTTTTTACAAACAGTGTAATAGCCACTGAATGGTAAAATTCTTGTAAAGTTATCACAATCGCATTAAAATAGACGTATATCTTACATTACATTTTTATTTACAAATATGAACATTAAGGAAAATTTTTATAAAATTTAAGATTTTGATTTTTACAGTTTTCTGGATTTGTCCCAATATGCCTTGGTTGTTCTCCCTGCATTGAACCCGTCTAGTTTGTTATCCCGTTTTATATTCCTAATGTCCCTTTTTGCGGCGAAAAATCGCATACAAAGCGGCCCCATTATTGCCAATTTCGGTTCTTAATTTCAACATGTCATCGATTTCAGTGCTAACAAAAAACCATGACTTCTTTTAAAGTTCTCTTCATCGAATTTCAATTGTCGATAAAGTTAGAGGACTTTGCAAAGAACTGAGTTTGTTAATGGCTATTAAGCTATTAAAGAACATTTATTAAGCTGTTTTTTATACTATATGGGTGATTCTACAAAAGTTGGACAACTTTTGATCTCATTTTGTTTATATGGTTTTCGGAGAAAATTAAACAGTATTTTGTTCTGAAAACATAGATAATATAATAAATATACTGTTCCAGTTCCAGTTTCTGAAATATCTGTGTTTTCTAAATTTGAATGCAAGGGAAGTAACAAGTATACCAGGGTACTAATTAAATACATAATTTATTGGAATTTTTTAAAAATTGCTATTATTCGAATCCATGATAAAATATGAAAAATACATTATTTAATGTTTTATAGTTTGTAGGTGAAATTGAAAAATTTAAGATAAATTGAATATATTTTAAAATAAAACCACTCAAATAATTGATTCAGGAGTTGTGACACGCCAAGGTACTGATGTTTTAAATATTTATTGTGTTTTTCTACAAACGTGCTTTTGAAAAAATATATTAAAATTGGGTGGACAAGTTAAAAAAACCTGGATCTTTTGTAATATACTAAAATATTTACAAAAAATATTAACTGATGAGTCAAGTTATCCAACTTTTGTAGAATCACCCATATACACTTTTTTTTAAACTTGATCAACTCTTTTTAACTGTTTTAAATTTTCTTTGAAATTACATTATTTATTAATGGCTTGTTACAAAATAACCTGGAGAATTTCCTGCTATCCAAAAAATTATTACTCCTTAATATTCTTTGGATGGTCCTGTTCTCTACATCTTTGTTGGTTTTTTTATTATTTTTTCCGGCTCCTTCTATTATCGTTTTTCTTGTTGCCGACCTATTTCTTCTTCTTGAAGTTTTTCATTTTTATCTTGTGTTTCTAGAATTTTCCCATTAATTATACAGAGTATTTCTCAGTTAGCTAGTTATGATGGTGATAATTATTTATTAGCATTAATAACTCTAATTATGCATTGATTGTCTATAGGGTGTTTCAATAAAAACTCCCAGGCCAATTATTTCGAAAACTAAAAGTGACATTTAAATTCTGTAAACGCCAGTTTTTAGCCTCTATGATTGGCTTCACAACTGTGTAAAAAATGTGTTTAAATAATGCAAGATGTAGGTGGCGCCACTGTGCAAAGAATTTTTTCGATGGCAGGCATTTTTAAATTAATTTTTGATCAAATTATGTACCATACAAATTTTTGATAAATCCGATATGAACGGTGATATTTGGGGTTTAGTTTTTTTTTTAAATAATTTTAACGAGTAATTTAATTATAAATATTTTTAATATCCTTTAGTAGATGTTCATTTAATTCTGGTAATGATAATTATGGTGATAAAACGCTCGTGTAGCGCTAACTAGATTAAAATTATTACGACCAGTCACTGGACTCCAGTGACGCCTCAGGGGGCCCCTTAAGAAATAATATTGGCAGAAAATAATACGCCACTGAGTTTTTGGTAATTTTTATACTTTTTTCAGAATAAGCAACTAAAAATAACCTTTTTTTGTCTGTGAAATTGTTTTCATATCTTGCTGAGAAATAAAAATAAAACCATTTGGAAAACAAAAATCATTAAGAAACAAAACGATAACTTATCAATACGCTATATTTTTTGCTTTTGAAAAACAAAGGTACAAACATTAAAACATAATAAAATAAAATTAAAGGATGTTTTAAATTTTATGAAAGAACTGGTGAGAAATTATACAAAATTATTATACCAAAAACTAACTAATAAGGTCGAATGAGGTGTTCAAAATTATTGCCGTTTTTATACACTGAGGAGATCTGCAAATACCCCCCCTAATAAACAATCCATGGGTTGTTACGATCCTAATTGTTTAAAATAAATGCATTCAAAAAGCCATGTAAATAAAACTAACATTTAAATTTAGCGCAACGGAAATACGAATGACATATAAAAGGTAGCGTGCCATTGGGTAGAAATACTCTCCTGATTAAGTGGGAAAAGGTAGGGGAAAAGAATGCTAGACGCAAGTGACGGGCAGGGGAGAACATTCATTCGAGCATTGGAGCTGAGCCGTGCAGAGACGAGAGGTGCTAATTTGTGTGTGCAGGAAAGTGGTTAAAAATGTAGGTTTGTACATTTTAAATAACTAAATTATTGTAGTATAAATATTCCCGAGCATTTTGGTATAATTAGTTTACACAAATACCTTGTGTAAAGATAAATATTCGATCAATTGACTTGGCGTCATCGTTCGATCTATTACGCTGTAATGGCTGTCGTTTAGAAACCACGCCCGTAGAAATTGACATGAATTAAATTAAGTTTAAATTTGGTATTTCGTATTATAATTTATATTCTAAGTTATAAACAATTGGTACGTGTATTTTATCTAATAAAAGGCAGGGATTTTTAACGAGTAATTATTAAATTAAAAGAGCCTGAATTTACGGGGATTTCATCAAATTAAAATAGGCAGGACCGTATTCGATTTAATTAAGCTAAATGTCAGGACGGTACTCGGGTTTATTTAATTAATTTAAATAAATATTTCAAAAGGGGATTTTCCATAAACGCTGTGTAAATTAAGTGTACTTTATATCGATTTTCTTGAATACGGGAGTTATAAAATTGTACTCGCAGATTCACATTTATGTCCCGTAATTAATTAGTAATTTTACCAGTCATATTTAAATATTTGGTATTACATTTGGAGTGAGTAGCAACAGTGATTGTACGATAGCGACATTTAATTTATCCACTTTCCGTGGAGTCCATGATGCAACAAGCCCATTTTGAATTACTATCCTGTAAATTTTATTAGGTGACGATATGTTGTTTCATCTGGTACCAACGTTGGGCGACGATATATTGTTTTTGTTATTTGTGTCATTTCGATTACCTAGTATTTTATGGTAATTATTAATTTATTAAAGTTTGCCGACAAATGAGGCATAATAGACAATTGCGGACCCTCAGTTGAAGCAATTGCGGCCTAATAATTATTTACTCCTTTTCCAACAGTTTATTGAGCCTGAACTCTAATAAATATTACATGAAAATTTCGTGTAACAGTAAACTTAAATTCAACAGTAAATAATAAATATAAAAACTTTATTTGGATGATGGAGGCCTATTGCAAACGGAATGCTTGATGAATAAAGTTAAATTTAAAATACAAAAATAGAGACTAAGACTCAATCTACTTTCACCAAACAAACAAACAAACAAATAAACAAACAAATCAGCAAAAAGCGAAGATAAAAATTAAAAATGAAAATAAACAAACAAATCAGCAAAAAGCGAAGATAAAAATTAAAAAATGAAAAACGAGAGCTAAGCTCTAGTATGAGGTATTATTTATCTAATGTTATTTATATATTTATTTATATTTGGGTTGTAGCCGCAGTCAGGAGATATTGTGTGGTTTTAACGGTTGTAGGAGGTCCTTTTCTTTCAGAGTTCACTAAGTTAAATGTCGTTTGGGTTGCGGTTATTTTTGTTGCTCTATCCAAATAAATATCATTATTGTTTGTTATAAATTGTAAATATTTTATACGTGTAACTCACTCCCATAATCCCTCATTTTGGAAGGTTTTATGAGCGATACTAATTAAAAAAAATAAACGGGAGCCTTCCGGGTTTTGACCTGAGTTCAAACGTAACTTATTGCCTTTTATTTACTGTATATTTATTTCCCTTTTAAATACTTTCCCTATGAATACAACACCTCACAAGTACCTTGGGTTACTAAATTAATGAGCTTTATTACCGTAAGTATTTATTTTATTTATTTGTCGTAATTTAATATAACATTTGCCGTGGTGTTATATTTCATTTATCACTTGGGGTGTAACTTTTACAGATTCTTTGCTGGGGGGGGTGTGAACGCTTACAGATTGGTGCCGTGACCAGGATAATTTAAAGAAAAATTAAATTAAATTTTTTTTTTTGACGTTTTGAGTTTCTTAATTTTGTATGCTTGTTGAATGAATCTGCCAACGAATGTGGGGGCGCCTGAAGTGTGTATGTTTGACCACGAACTAGAACAATATTGACATTACTGACTAGTAGGACCTGACTTTGTTAAGAAACTCATTACGTACTTGTTTTGTAAAACTGTTATAAAATTGCTTATTTTAAATTTCACTAAAACGTACTGCTTTGGCGGTACAGATTGTTGCTTGTGCAAGGGATGAGGTTCGTAAAGTTGTATTCATGGAGAGACACATTTTATTATGATTTTTTTTTTATGTTTTTGTTTTGTTTTGTTTTCTGTTTTTTTTTATTTTTTTTGAGGAGCTGCTTTGTCCGGTATGCATATCGAGATGGATCACCATTGGACGTTCAAAAATTTTGAAGTAGTACGTCACCTGGAAATCATCAAGTATGGAGGCCGTTCATTCATGGGGGATGTAGACATGACACACCTAGAGTTGAGAAAATACCGCCCATTACAGTACAACGTCTTGGAATCAAGGCACACGCAGCCCAAAACTTAGCCTTGAATGTTGGTAGAAAAAATGACCCTAATGATTCTGGAGAGGCATCGTCAGCTATGGAAGGACAACCGCACATCAATGGTCCAACGCCAGAAGTAATTAAGCAGAGTTCTGGAATGCGAAATTCCGTCTTATTGGATCCGGAGCAGATACAACTAATCATCGAGTCGGTTAACAAGCAAGTATTTACACAGGTTTCACAAAAATTTGCCAAATCCCAAAGCCTGCTTCTCAGACTTAATCACCAGTTAAAGTAACAAATTTTGTTGATAAAATCGAGTACAATTTGAAGATGCCTGACATTTTGCTTTTTAAAATCCTTTACTCAAAATATATAGTTTGAAAAAAAAAAGTGTTGTTCATATTACAACGCAAGAGGGAATCAAACTGATATTTGACAAAACGTACAACCTGTGACACAAATTGGGGGATTTAAATAATACTGAAACGCACTTCACGCGGTCAGCGATTTTGTACGATTGTGCAATGGAATTTTGTCAAAATTTTATGAATTTTGTAAAATATAATGTTTTCTTGAAATACGGTAGAATTTTTGTAAAAATACGGTTGCACGGTATATTAAGGGAAAACGGTAGACCTACAGTAAAAAAACAGTAGACCTGTTAACGCTGCATATCATTCACAAAACACTTTCACTATACCAATTCTAAAGGGGGGTTAAAAGTGTTACTTTCGGATCTGCACCAAGCTGGTTCCTTATCAACACTTTGGGGGCGTCTGAGGAGATCTGCAAATACCCCCCCTAATAAACAATCCATGGGTTGTTACGATCCTAATTGTTTAAAATAAATGCATTCAAAAAGCCATGTAAATAAAACTAACATTTAAATTTAGCGCAACGGAAATACGAATGACATATAAAAGGTAGCGTGCCATTGGGTAGAAATACTCTCCTGATTAAGTGGGAAAAGGTAGGGGAAAAGAATGCTAGACGCAAGTGACGGGCAGGGGAGAACATTCATTCGAGCATTGGAGCTGAGCCGTGCAGAGACGAGAGGTGCTAATTTGTGTGTGCAGGAAAGTGGTTAAAAATGTAGGTTTGTACATTTTAAATAACTAAATTATTGTAGTATAAATATTCCCGAGCATTTTGGTATAATTAGTTTACACAAATACCTTGTGTAAAGATAAATATTCGATCAATTGACTTGGCGTCATCGTTCGATCTATTACGCTGTAATGGCTGTCGTTTAGAAACCACGCCCGTAGAAATTGACATGAATTAAATTAAGTTTAAATTTGGTATTTCGTATTATAATTTATATTCTAAGTTATAAACAATTGGTACGTGTATTTTATCTAATAAAAGGCAGGGATTTTTAACGAGTAATTATTAAATTAAAAGAGCCTGAATTTACGGGGATTTCATCAAATTAAAATAGGCAGGACCGTATTCGATTTAATTAAGCTAAATGTCAGGACGGTACTCGGGTTTATTTAATTAATTTAAATAAATATTTCAAAAGGGGATTTTCCATAAACGCTGTGTAAATTAAGTGTACTTTATATCGATTTTCTTGAATACGGGAGTTATAAAATTGTACTCGCAGATTCACATTTATGTCCCGTAATTAATTAGTAATTTTACCAGTCATATTTAAATATTTGGTATTACATTTGGAGTGAGTAGCAACAGTGATTGTACGATAGCGACATTTAATTTATCCACTTTCCGTGGAGTCCATGATGCAACAAGCCCATTTTGAATTACTATCCTGTAAATTTTATTAGGTGACGATATGTTGTTTCATCTGGTACCAACGTTGGGCGACGATATATTGTTTTTGTTATTTGTGTCATTTCGATTACCTAGTATTTTATGGTAATTATTAATTTATTAAAGTTTGCCGACAAATGAGGCATAATAGACAATTGCGGACCCTCAGTTGAAGCAATTGCGGCCTAATAATTATTTACTCCTTTTCCAACAGTTTATTGAGCCTGAACTCTAATAAATATTACATGAAAATTTCGTGTAACAGTAAACTTAAATTCAACAGTAAATAATAAATATAAAAACTTTATTTGGATGATGGAGGCCTATTGCAAACGGAATGCTTGATGAATAAAGTTAAATTTAAAATACAAAAATAGAGACTAAGACTCAATCTACTTTCACCAAACAAACAAACAAACAAATAAACAAACAAATCAGCAAAAAGCGAAGATAAAAATTAAAAATGAAAATAAACAAACAAATCAGCAAAAAGCGAAGATAAAAATTAAAAAATGAAAAACGAGAGCTAAGCTCTAGTATGAGGTATTATTTATCTAATGTTATTTATATATTTATTTATATTTGGGTTGTAGCCGCAGTCAGGAGATATTGTGTGGTTTTAACGGTTGTAGGAGGTCCTTTTCTTTCAGAGTTCACTAAGTTAAATGTCGTTTGGGTTGCGGTTATTTTTGTTGCTCTATCCAAATAAATATCATTATTGTTTGTTATAAATTGTAAATATTTTATACGTGTAACTCACTCCCATAATCCCTCATTTTGGAAGGTTTTATGAGCGATACTAATTAAAAAAAATAAACGGGAGCCTTCCGGGTTTTGACCTGAGTTCAAACGTAACTTATTGCCTTTTATTTACTGTATATTTATTTCCCTTTTAAATACTTTCCCTATGAATACAACACCTCACAAGTACCTTGGGTTACTAAATTAATGAGCTTTATTACCGTAAGTATTTATTTTATTTATTTGTCGTAATTTAATATAACATTTGCCGTGGTGTTATATTTCATTTATCACTTGGGGTGTAACTTTTACAGATTCTTTGCTGGGGGGGGTGTGAACGCTTACAACACACATATCAAATCGATAAAATAATTCGGCTCTGCAAACTCTCAATAGTGTATTTTGATTAATAGCGGCTATTGTAACATAGATTTTGTTATACAGGTCAGCCATGTCTTCTATTGGTTCCTTATAGACTTTATTTTGTAAGCCGCCCCATAAATAAAAGTCAGGGGACCTTGCTGGCCATCTAAGATCCCCATTTGTGCTGATCACTTTTCCTGGAAACGTCATTTAGATTGATAACGATATTGCTATTGTGTGCTGGGGCACCGTCTTGATGAAACCACATAGTATTTACGTCAATTCCCAAATTTTGTAACAGTAAAGTTAGATCGTTTTGCAGAAATTGTAAATAACGAACTGAAGTTAAATGTTCATGGTACAAATAGGGCCCAACTATGTAACCATTTACAATACCTCACCAAACATTTACCCCAATTCGTGTTTGAAATTTAGTCTGTCGTATCCAGTTAGGATTTTCCTGGGACCAGTAGCGACAATTATGTTTATTAATTAATCCATTATTGTGAAACCGGGGTTCGTCACTCCAGATAATTTGGTTTAATAAATTTGGATTTTCTTCCAAAAGAATATGATAATGTGTCAAAAAGTTTAATCTGCGCTGGTTATCGCCTTATTGTAGGTGATACACTAGATGAACCTTGTATGGAAAAAATATATTTCCTTTTAGGAACTGAAATATTAGTTTCATCTTTTAATTTTCGTAATGACGATTGTGGGTTATTTTTTACTGATTGGAGGACTAAAGTTACATTTTCGTCAGTCGTATCCCTCTTTCTTCTTGGAACTGTTTCCTTTTTAAAGCTACCATATGTAGCTAAGTTGGTACACAAAGCTACAAAAGATTTGCGATCTGGCGTTGGTCTCGATAGCGGCGCACAGCTTCTGAAGCATTTTGATGTCATTCTCCATAAACTAAAACCATGTATGTTCAATTTGTCTTGATTTGTGTGGTGAACCATTTTTATTTTAGAAATGTAGAAATTGCAAATTTTTACACTGACACTATAAGAAGAAAAATTTACTTGATGCTTCTAACATTCATTTGTTTTTATTTAATGATTATTGTTTTATAGAGATAAGAAGTGAAATGGTTTATTTTTATTTCTCGAAAACGAAGCAAGATATGAAAACAATTCAACAGACAAAAAAGGATATTTTTAGTTGCATAATCCGAAAAATATATAAAAATTACCAGACACTCAGTGGCGTATTATTTTTTGCCAATATTATTTGTTAAGGGCCCCCCTGAGACGTCACTGGACGTAATAATTTTAATCTAGTTAACGCTACACGAGCTTTTTATCACTAAAATTATCATTACCAGAATTAAATGAACATCTACTAAAGGATATTAAAAATATTTATAATTAAATTACTCGTTAAAATTATTTAAAAAAAAAACTTAACCCCAAATATCACCGTTCATATCGGATTTATCAAAAATTTGTATAGGACATAATTTGATCAAAAATTAATTTAAAAGTCCCTCCCATCGAAAAAATTCTTTGCATTGTGGCGCCACCTACATCTTGTATTATTTAAAAACATTTTTTACACAGTTGTGAAGCCAATCATAGAGGCTAAAAACTGACGTTTACAGAATTTAAATGTCACTTTTAGTTTTCGAAATAATTGGCCTGGGAGTTTTTATTGAAACACCCTGTATACGTATTTAGTATTTTTTAACTTTACATAATCCTTTTATTTTGAATGATTTACTTTTATTTACTTTAAGTTTAAGTTAAATTCCAATAAACAAACAAAACCGATGTTCAGAAATGACTTATTGTTAAAGTTGTATGAAAATAAAGCAAAGCCAGATAGAATTTTATATCAATATATATTTTATCCGGAGATTTTACAGTTTGAAATCGTGCAGAATGTTTTGAATATAAAGGGATTTTGTGCGATTTGTGCACGTGTTACAAAAGTAGTGCGCCCTTATCGGTAGACGTTTATTCAAAAAAGAAAAAACAAAACGTATAAGAATAAAGGATATTTCTGATGATCAAAGCAGCTTTGTGCAGTACATTTGAAGTACACGGCGGTAGTATACAAGTAGGTAAGCAAGACTCTCCGCACGCAAACCCAAGATTTATCTACTGTAAACCGGCTAGATGCTATCTTTCTTTTGCGAACTTACTATTCGACAATCTACGGCTATATTGTGTTGTTTTAACAGCGTTTCCTCTTTATTAGCCAGATAATTTAGCTTTAGATCTGATCTGGCGACAGGGATAAAGCGCACAATAAATTCAATTTGGCCTGTTTTGGCGCACAATTATCTACTCCGTAATTGCTTCTTTTACTACCGCTTTTATTGTTTTTACGGTGGCCCTTATAAATTAACAATGAATACTTTCATTGTTATAAAAACAAAAACTATCTTTTTTAGAAAAAGTTACAATAGGAAAATTGAAATAAACCATTAAACAACTTTTACTAAAATCATTTTTTAATATTTTCGATATTTCAAGAGTTACATTCAATATTCCAAGTGTGTGTGGTGTAAAGAGTAATCTTAAAATGGTGTCAAAATCCAACACCAAGTGGTGTTAATATAAACACCATGAATTATGGGTGTTTATCTAAAAATATTTGAGAAGTGCACCTACACAGAAAAAAGGAATAGTTCATTTAACTATATTAATTTAGTTGACCCATAAGTATTTATTTAAATTAACTGTGGGAAGGTTAATAAAAACAAAGATTAGTTTGACGGTACTAAACCAGATAGTTATTTTTTGTTTAATTGGTTAAACCCAAAAAACTTTAGTGAAACTAACCCGCTGTATGGTTCAGTTTACTAAATATGTTGTTTGTTAAATAAGAGTTACTTAAACCTAAAGCACTCTGTTAAAACGATTAAAACAATTTGCCGTGCATTCCTGGTTGCATAGTGTGTACCGATCGCGGCAAAGGCGGTGTGGATCACGTGATGTTCTTAAATCTCGCCTCTGTTGACTTACATGAAGAGTTTATAAGCTCAGGTAGTCCTTTGCTTTGGTGTGACACTACAAGTTGTTCTATACTAAAGAGACCTTAAATAGGTGGAAACAGCTGTCAATACTTGAAGTATTTTTAGTTGGTGGAACGCACTAAAAACATTACCTCTAGCGAGTTGAAGGTTCAATTTTCTGGAATAATACTACTGGTAATATACTTGTAATATACTTGTAACAAACCATATTTAACACCATTTTGGTTTGTATCGATATAGACCACGTATGGTGTTAAAATGATCATGAAACTTTGAACAGTGTAATTGGAGTTGATATGAGGACCCTAGAAGCCAAGGGATACAGGTGACATTTAAAAAAAATGTAGTTTTGTTCAGAAAAAGATGGTAAATGGTACATTTTACTTGGTATCCAAGGGATATAACTGAATTCTAAGCTTAGACATGTTGAAAAACCAAGTCATAAAACAACAAACAATTTTGACTCCAAATTACCAATGTTTGTTGACTTTAAACATTATTATTTCAAAACTAAAGAAAATGTAGTTTACACCTTGACATCTAGTGTCCTCATATATAAATTTAGTTAGATAGGTACTATTAAAACGATGACCCATACATAAAATAAAATATTCATAGTGGGAAAACTTTGTCGAGTTGATAATACTATGTTTAACACCTACTCTTCGAGGCTGCAACATTCGATTTTAAACTAATGGATCTTGTAAGTTATTTATTACCTCTAATCGGCTCTCTCGACTGAACGGTCTTCACTGACTTTATAAGTTCGCCAGCATCCAAATTTTGATTTATGACGCCATGCAAATGGAGCACCGCTCCCGCGTGCTATCTTCATCAATTCCTCGCCGCTCTCTAATGATTGTTATATGCCCGGGCCCTGGCGAGGTTAATAAATATTCAGACACATATAACCGCCGCAGCCGCTTTCAAAATACGCCGCCCCCGCACAATACAAAACAATTCTGATGAACGCAACAATGAGAATATTTTCATTTTAAACCTTGCCTTCAAACAAAGCAACAATTATGAAATGAGTAAAAGGGATAACTGATCATAAGCCCTCTGTTGTTACCAAGAATTTCCATTTAATTTTTTTAATTATTAATATTGAGCGGTATAAGTGTTTACAGAGAAAAAATGGAAATTGAAAATTTTAAAATGAAAACCTATAATATATTAACTTCGTAACCAAAAAAACATGTTATCCACTCCTATTGCACAATATTGTGTTTTCCGGGAATAATGATAAACATTATAAATTCCCCGTCTAGCAACGGAAATAATGAACTCATTATTCACGTTGTTAGGCATCAGTGATTGGCCGATTTTAATTTTCACTGTGATTTGGATGATCAAGTTCCAATAACATTTAAAATTGGTAAAAGGTGAGGTTAAACATTTTTAACGTATTGAAAAAGATCATTATAAAAAAATATTTTAAACCTAAGGTTTCCTAAGATAAACTGTCAGAAATACATCTGTAATATTATATTGATTTACAAGGGATGAAACGAGTGTAAAGTTTGCTGCCCGAGCGAAGCAACACTAGTTGCGATCGTTGTGTCACATTCCAAATGTTTTTAATTGAGGGTAGTTTTAAGTCCTGATTAGATCACCGCTATCAGAAAATTATGGCTTGGAAATTACACAATTAGTAGTAGTATTTGATTTTATTAAACAACTGATTTATTTTTATACATAAATAACTTTTTAATTTGTGCTGAGATTTACAATTCATTGTTTTCTTGTAATAAATACATTTTCCTACTGATTACTTAGTCTGCACTTATATAACCATTCATTATTTACAATGTTTATAATTGCAAAGTATGCAATAATAAAATGTATTTATTTTACGAACAAAATCTATGAAATTATAGGAATTGTTACTGTTCATGTGATTGAACACCGAATAAATGCCTTGCCAGAACTACATTAATAATTTAAATATTTAAAAGTGTCATGGTTTTCTTCTTTAAAAAATAATTACAGGGTGTCACAAAATAAGTTGTAATCAGAGAAGGGGGGATAGGGGATGTTATTCCAAAACGAGAATTAATAACAGCAGTCTGATTGGATACTTTATTTAACTAATAACTAATTAAGGGTACATCAAAATCGAGAAACACCAAGGAACTTTATCCTCTTAGAATGTCATCATAATGTTTATCATATCATCAGATAAACTATATTTTCTCATTTTTTTACTGTTGGTTCAGTGTTACTATAGAAACTGTGGAGTAAAGTTATTCTTGGAAGATGCATTGAATTTGAGTAAAATTTATGCGGCCATTAGGTAAAATCGGAATTGGAAGTTTAGGATAATTGCTACCTATGTATCCTTATTAGGGCCTGATCGATTGGGAAAATATTTAACGGTTTCTTGCCATAGTCGGTCCTCAACTAAATTAACCAAAGAAGTTATAAAACAAATTTATTAAAGTTCAGTTTGGCCTTAATTCAGTTAATTTTTACCTTTGGCTATTTAAGTATTCTTTTATTTAAAATTATATTTATTTCATTTTATTTATTTATTAGGATTTGTTTAGTCTGAACAAACAATGATTTTCACAACCGTTTAACAAAATGTTTGTTATACATTTTCAATCTTCATCAAAACTATAAAAATAATCTAAAAGAATTTTTGAGGCGCTAATTTAATATTTTCAATTTAATCATAAATCATACTCTCTAAAAATGAATTAGTCAAAAATGACTAATTTAATAGTTATTAGTGGCTGCTTTTTCACTTTTACCATGGTTAACCATGGAATACCATGGTATCCCAAAATTTAACAGCCAATTATTATGTAAAATTGTCCCCTGAATCCGAAAATATCGTCAAAAATTATGAAAGTGGAGCAGTTTTTAAGATATGGTCAATTCCATATTAAATGGAAAATTGACTATATCTCAAAAACTGTTCTACTTTTTTAACTTTTAATTTTGGGTTTATATTAATAATAATAACTCTAGCATTTAAGTTTAAATGTACTGCCAATTTCTTAGTAATTTTAGAACAAGGTATTTACGGGTATCTTTAATTCCCCCGTAGCCAAAATTCAACACGTAAATGGTTTCATATAGTTGGATCTTTAAATCATAAATTTCTTAATATAAACTCGGAAATAAAACTATTTGCATTCTTCCACTTAACAAAAGTCTACTTTATTGGATTGTATTGTTTTGATGTTTTTAGTGATTTGTTACAATGAAACAAATTAAGGTAAAACTTGAAAATTTAATCCGCATTTGCCCTTTGTGTTGTTAAATTGCATGTTTGAACAAAACAGGTACAATAGGTAGAACTGGATTTGTGCCAGTATTGTATCATTAAGGAAGGAATAGCTTGTCCACAGTGTTTAATTACCACTTGTACTAACCGATGCGAATAGTCTTTCCATTAATAATTATTTCAAACCAATGTCGATTCTAAATTGCTAGCAATTGACCTAACACCGCATTCGCATAGGTTTAAAATAACAAGCTGATAGGCTTACGTCAATTCTAGTGGAATTAACGGGCGTTGATATCTTGAAAATTCGCTTCAAATTAATAACAGTTGCTTAGTTGCTAAGCCTCTTAAATCTATATAGGTACATACCTTCCATTAAACATGTTGTACATTTTGAACATAAACAGTAAAAAATTTTGCCCGTGTAAATTTTTTAGTGTAGGGGTAAAAATATTAGAGTTGATTTGTAAGTGTAAAAGTTACACTACAAAATACACTAGGTAGCATTTAGTTCTTATTAACTTTATTAAACACATTTAAAGAATATGAACATTATTCATTGGTACATTCACACTATTTATTATTAAAATAAATCAAAAGGGTAGAAAAACCTAATGCGAGTGTTTATTACCCCTTAATGTGTTAAATAGTGACAAAATCTACACTACAGTGCATGCCAATTTCTTTGTCTGTTTTGATGTTACTAAGAGCTTTTTTTTCTTTACACTACTAGTGCACATTGTATCACAATTAAAGTTAAATCACACCAATAGTGGCAAAATAGACTGACAAAACTGGTAATAACCGAAATGCGTTTTAAAATGTTTGGTTGGTACCTATCTACCTACGCAGTGCATGTCCGGAGATACCGCGTTGTGGAAGTGTTGCATTTTTGTTCAGTTAGATTTTAATTACGGTGAATCCATAAGAGGACATTCTTATTTTTTGGTAAGTAATATACTTCCTTTTTCTTTAAGCCTTAATACATTTAAATACCAATATGTTAAAACATCCATACCCAACCTATATTATATATCAATAATTTACGGCAGTAGGTCGGGTACTTGTAACAATAATAAAATAAATACATACACACTTGATTTACTTTTTATTTTCAAGCGTAATGGTTGTTATATTAACCTATACCTACATTTTTATTAATATTATGAAAAATTTGTACACGTGTGGTAAATCCCTGACATACAGCCGCCTGACACCTCTCTACCAATGGGATCACCCATTTTTTATAACAGAAAAATGGATTACTGATGAATTCTAAGATAATTCATTGCTTACAAGTTGACAGCCAGTAAAACATTGCATTGATCTAAAACTTTTACGTTTTAAGGAACCATTTTGCTTAAGCCAGCCATACGACTCAAATATAAAAATATATTTTAAAAGGCACCGATTTTGATAATTGTCATAGATTTTTGTTCCAAATAAATGTTTCTCTTTATTTACCTTTTCGTTTTATTCACTACCACCAATAGGTTTTACTCAAATAATAGTGTTAATTTACACTAGAAGTTTGCACTAAAAGAGTAAAAGTACCTTTCTAAAATTAGAACTTTTCCAAAGTAGTGTTAATTTACACTGAACAAAAGTGGGATTTTACCCAGGAAGTGTAGAAGTACACGATTTTAGGTAAATTAACAATTTTTAATACAGTGTAAAATTACTTTATCCTCAGTGCTATAGTGTTAAATTATACTTGCTTACTTGGGGAAAATTACACTACAAATTAACTCTAATTGTAGTGTTATAAAACAACACTATTTAGTGTGGGCCTGTGTGAACTCTAATTAGTGTTGCTTAGAGTTGATTTTTTTTACTGTGTATAGGTATTTTTTGCTTACTTTTACAATACACAGTAAAAAAATATTTTAGTGTTCTTCCATGTAAAAGTTGTAGAGTAAAATCTTAAAATATATTTTTTCATCTAAGTGTTATAGAATGATAGTAGTGTTCCACATCATTCTAACTTTACCCTTAAAAATACATTTAAAACTAGAGAAGATCTAGCAGTGCATATTAGTGTAAATATGCTATCAGGGGGTTTTCAGTTGACAAAAACGCAAACTTGTTTCGTTCATTGTTCTTTCAGAATGTGTGTTGGAAGAATGCACCAAGCTGTTTTGTTGTGGTTCATAATTATTAAAAGGTTAGTCAATTTGAATACAAATAAAAAATGATGAATTTAGAAAATTCTCTATAGCTGTAGGCATTTTAACAAAAGTTTGAAACAAGTTCTATAAATAATGGTTAATTTCGTTAAGAGGTAGGGGTTTAATATTATTTGAAGACATGCTTAAGTGTAATAGGCAAAGCATAACAGTATCTTAAGGACATCTGGTAAAGTTCCATGGTGTTAAATTAAGTGCATACAATAATTCTTTCCCTCTCATAAATTTTTAAAAATGATTTTTATTTTTTAGGATTATTGCAGTCTGGTTCTTGAGTTTCTTTTTAATATAACTTCTAACGCACTTTTGTCATAATTCAGAATAATGGACGATTCAAACAACTAACAACTGCTTTTACAAAAGAAAAATATCACTTAAAAACTTTTCTTTTCTACATTCTTTGTATCAGGAATCTTTCTTATTTTTACTTAATCATAACTTTATTATGCGGATTTATCCTAAGGTTGCCTTCGTTAATTAAAAAGTTAATCGTCTTGATTTAATTTAAATTAGTTTGTACAAGGTACTTTAAAGTTTTATAATTATTAAAAGAATAATGAGCGTTCTTCCTTTAATCTTTTTACAAAAAACTTCCATCAAATTTTACCCGCCTTTTATTGCGTCTTGAGGTAAACCTTTTAAATAAAGGCCATAATTTTATTATTTTTTCATTCATTTTTTAAAGTTCTTTTATAGCTATAGCGATTTTTTTCTCCTGGGTCACTTATATTTCCCAATCTATCCTCCTATAAAAGTTCACAATCTTCAGTGTCGAGTGTTGACGACAATTAGTATACCCTTTATTTTTTATACATTTCTCATTAAAAATATTATTATTGTTACTATAAACCAATTTAAAAGGATCTGTAGAATAGTAAAAGAATCTTATCCGACTTTTAAACACCGTTAAGGCTACAAAGGTTTTTGATATAAATCTAAAGAGGTGAAAGCTTGACAGTTGGGAGAGAAAATTGATTTTCAGTTGCTGCGGAATGTCTCGATGCGATCTGATATATAACCGAGGAAACCCTCATATACCGTTTCTTTTTCGTAGAAAATAAATTCTAGGACACTTATTAGTATAATAAAGGGGGCTTTTTGTTTTATTTATTTGTGGTTGGTGAAATATCGTTGTCAATTGCAAAAGGTATAAATAAAACTAAATAGCATATTTTAGGGTTCATTCAATCACTGAAAGCTACATAAAAGTATTATGTAGATCTTAACACTAATAATATTTAGATTTTTCTATTCTAAAAAAGGTTTGGTTGCTTACCATGAAAAGAGATGTAAATTAAAACAAATAATAATATACCTATTTAAAACAGTAAAATATGTACGTTTTCATGCTTTACTGTAAGTGTAACTAAAAAACGTAAAATGGAATTCTAATTTCAGCACATTACTAAATAAAACGTATATCTGACATTTTAACGATATATGAAAACGTTAGAGTAAAAATTCATTTCCAACCCCAGAAATTCCGTACATATTTTTGTAAATTTACCGTCAGAATGGCTTTGATACAAACCTGTGCTTGTCACATTTGGACAGGCCAATTTTGAGCACATCATATTATGATGCTTTAATAATTGCTCACATTCATGTAATAAACCAGATTTCTTATTTACCATTACCCACTTTTCTATGAGCAATCTTTATTTTATTGTGAAATGGCGTGTTGAAAAATTCCTGTTCCAACGTTGTTATTTTTTGTAGTTAATTTTTAAATACATATACATTTTTTATTTCTTGTAAAAATACCTACTATACCTTTGGAAATATGTCTTTTAGTCATTTACTACCCTTTTGATAAAGATAAATGGCCCTTTATCCATCAAATACAATAACCCCCATGCTGAGTTAAAATTAGGACATATTTATAATAATAATTTAATATCGTAATTAATAAACTGAATTTTGCTGTAGAATATTTTTTAAATACTAGCGATTAATTCAAGCATTGTTTTAATTTATTTTATTTACATATGCAATTAAAATTAAATGTACATAATATAAAAAGTATGTTTAAAGTTTAAATAATTAAAATATAAAACAAATAGCAAGTAATTAAATATTTGTAGTTAAATATTTCAACACGTAAAACACATTTAATTAAACATACCATTTATAACTAAATTTTAATTATAAATTTACAAAATGACTTATTGCGAATCACGTGGAACATGTAAATTATTGAATTTTTTCTTATGTGTATTTTATGCTATTTTATTTTCTGCATTGGAGTTCTCGCATGTTAAAAATGTATTTAACGAAAATAATTTGGTATTATTAAATTTGTTGGAATTTAAAAATGTAATGTTAAAGGAGTATATTATCGAGTTATGTTTCTTGGGTAAGTAAATTAGGTAGGTAAAATGCAGTTTAAATTTTATGATTTCTTATTTTTAGCAATCTTGTTTGTCGCTTTGTTGTTTCTTCTTTTGTATCAAGTTTTCTTTCGTTATCTACTTACTTGTAAAGGAAAAATAATTGAAAAGGATACAGCAATTACTTTATTATAAAATGCTTAAATAAACCCATAATATTTGATTTAAATAAAAAACTGAAATAAATAAGTTAAGAACTGAAATAAGTATTATCTTTTATAATAAAACTGTTCATTAGCACACATTAAGGTAAGGCAGTAATTAGCAGAAGTCTTGGTAAAGGGCCACGTTAAATTTGGGACTACCCATTTCCTTTTTGTGGTTTTCATACCGTCCGGATGCGTCCTAACAAAATCCGTTATCTTAATTGTATCTACTTTCGCTTTGTATTACTGCAATTTATTAACTTATTAAGAACCTACATTTATTTATTCATACAAGGTTTTAAGTTAATGCAGCGTGTAAAAATCAAATACAAAAAATATGTTAAGTAACTTTTTAAACATTTTTTGAGGACGGTCCTAGCTAGTGTTGCCAAAAAATATAACCAGAAAAACAAAAAGACAAATTTCATAATTCAAAAAGGCCATCTTTAACCGGTTTAAAATTGATTCACTTCAGTTTAGAAGAGTATGTTTTGGTTTTAAATTTGTGTACAAAGTTTTTGAACTTGATTGTTGTAACATTTTATTTATGTTTAATTTGAATGTTCCATTACTTCTCGTGGTAACTACGAGGTGTGTTCAGAAAATATCGGGAATTTTCGTTTTTTGAAACAAATATTTATTTATTAATGTTGTCGCCTTCAAAATAGTCCCCATTGGATATTATGCACATGTGCCAGCTCTTCTTCCAATACTCGAAACACTTCTAAAACTCTATGCTTGCAAAACGACGGCCCTTTAAGGTTCTCTTTATTTTTGGGAATAGGAAAAAGTCAGACAGATGCATGTCTGAATATGGAGGCTGGGGCATCATTGGCCAAAAATGTTGTTCAAAATTTAACAATTTTAGAACAAATTTTGCTGCCACGCGTTTCATACCCAAAGCATTCGAAAAAAATTTCATGGGATGAGCCAATCGATATACCAACATCATCAGCGACTTCTCTGATGGTTTATAACCATTTCTTCCACTTTTTCCATGTTTTTATCGGTTGTTAATGTGCTTGTGCGTTCGGGGCGTTCGTCATCTTCAACGTCTTCACGGCCATCTTGGAAACTCTTATACCACTTGTAAACATTTCACAGAATTTATTTCATTTTTTAAGCAAAATTGGATACAAATTCTTTGATCCATTTCTTTTAACGAACGAAAAATCGCCGAGCTCATAAAACACATCTAATCTTAGCGGCTGCCACAGACAAAGTAAACACCTTATTTTTGAAAACCGAACATATCTGGCTTTTAGCATAATTTCCCTGGCTTATAATGATGCTGTTAAAGTTTTGCGAGAAGTGGTATTTTAGTATTTCATGTAAAACATTCTAATGCAAATAGTAAAACTTAAGACGTGGTTAAAACTGAAACGTTTCCTCTGGAGGACAAGACAAAGTTGTCAGTCTTATCTGCAAGGTTGCCACACGCACGCTTTCCTACAACGTAACATTTCCCTATCATATCGCTTGGGACGAATCTCGTATGCTTCTAGCAGTCCCGACCTAACCAGAGAGATTTATTGCTATCTTGGTTTATGAATTATACCTTCTACAAATACCACGAATACCCTACTAAAAGTTCAACAACTTAACTTTCAACAAGGTAATTAAAATATTGGAGGAGGTCCAGTTTATGTTATCAAGATTTTACCATCCGATAGTTTATCAAAAATTTATAATCGTATTTCTTCACTTAAATATTTTGTTTAAATCATGAATTTGTAAAACCATTTGTATTTTTTTTCTCAATCCAAAGTAATTTGGACGAGTTTATTTGTTTCTTCACTTAAAACTAAATAAATATAAATATAATAACAATGCTTATACCGACAAGATAATAAATACTGCTAATTAATACATTAATCCATCAATAAACCTGCTTTATGGAAAGTGATTGATACGCTGCAAATAAACACATCAAATAAAGTAACGTGAAATGTAGTATAACTACACATCACTTAATTAGAGCTGCATCAAATAATTAGCCGGTAAATAATGTATTTACACTCCGAACGAACGGCTTGAATGAGAAATGCATTAGAACAATAATACTGGTGTAACAAACAGTGGCAGCTCACTTTGGTATACGCAGATTAATTTATTTGATATTCAACCGTGTTATAGTGATTACACTGTGGTAGTTTTTTGTATTGTAATGTATTGAATTGTGTTGGAATATTATTTTGTATTACTGATATTAACTATTAATTAAATTAAATAACTCCTACAATTTATCAAATTCGAAAAAATGGTTAAGGCTATAAAGTTTATGGCTAAACTTATATTACAGAAAAATTGAATTTTCGTTAAATTAAATATTTTATCCCACACTTGACAGTTATGACTATCATTATTAATGTCATTTTAGACAAGTAAACTATCAATATAACTCACGTTCATATTTAAAGTAGTATTCTATTCATTTATTACTATTACAAGCAGAATTTACATTGATAATGAAATTAAAGGAAAACGCTAACAGTTTATTCGAATTTGAAGTCATTGTAAAATTCGTTGGTTCATTGGAACCAGATACTCCCCTATCGGTACAGCTGCTGATAGTGCTAGAAGACGCCGACGCATTAGAACCTTGTATTTTTTCTGCAATTTGTATTTTGTTATGCACCGATTCTTCTAGGTATCCTTCTGCTACCGTCGAGGACTTCCATCCTCTGTGATGCTTCAAAGTAGTAATGTTAGCCCCTGCATTGGCCAAAAGAGTCGCCAAAGACCTTCTCAGGCAGTGACCGGTGTAGAGCTCTGGTTTCTCCAATTTCAAAAACATTGCAATTCTTGAAGGTATCTTCGACAACGTATTTATTCCCACATACTGGCTGGTAACCCTCCCATTTTTGTAAAAAACAAAAAAGCGGCTAGACGATACTAGTTCGATTCTTTGGTCTCAAACACATGTAATTTTTACACGAATATCGGGTTGACTGGAAATCCTTCTTCAAGTATGGTGAAATTTCTTGGTTTTAGTGTCTGGCAAAACTACGTGAAAATATTTCCCTTTGTCTTGAATATTTTCTATTTTTAAATTGACCAATTCATCGCATCTTCAAGCACCGCTAATCCCCATTATCAAAGCCACTTTCATCCACAGGTACTCGTCGTCGGGAGCTTTGTTCAAAAACTTCTCTATTTCAGGTCGTTCTAATGTCTTGGACTTCTTTGGTTTGTACCCTATGATTTGCTTTTCAAAACGCTGGTTAGTTTGCCATATTTTGAAATGTCGATTTTTTTATAAAGGTCAATAGTCGAGCGAAGCATCGAGTATTTGGTCCATAGAGACGATGGGTCTAATTTTTTTTGCAAATATAAAAAAGCAAATAGAACATTTTCATCGATACCTTTTATCTTCCGTGATTTCATCCAAGACTCAAACATTTTGAACTCCTTGTCGTAAGCATATACTTTTCTGGCAAAATCTGCATCGCTGCTTCTTCCGCTTCCGTAAGGATATCCTCAGGAACGTAATTTTCATCGGTTTTCTCCATTTTTTCTTCAAAAAAGCTTCCCTTTTCTGCAGGGAAAACTGACGGCCTCGTGGTATAAATCTTTCTCGCGTGACTTATTTTCAACATAACACACTAGTACCATAAATAACTAAAAGTAAAAAATATGTGGTTATTCTATTTATTTTTTGATAACCTCCAAATTACTTTTTATGTTAAAAAATTCTCATGGTATCTATCTAAAATTGTTTCATTGTATGATAACTCATAAACAAAGTTTAACATTAAATAAAATACTTACAATAAAATGAAATAAACTACATTGTATTTTTATTATGTTCGCGTGACATGATGACATTTGATTTACAATGTTTTTACTTGCAGTTAAAAATGTTATAATTAAAAAAACAATTATTTAATTTGTAACAAATAAACGGCTTGAATAATAATCTAAATAGGTTAATAGAAAATCTACATATCATGTTTTAATGGAATTTGAAACGCCATCTAGAAGATTAAAACTTTTCAATTTAATAAACATTTCGCTTTTCCTGTGACCGTGGAAAAGTTTATTCTTTGGTAATTTTTTAGGCGACCAGAAGTGATTTTAAATTCGATAGCGCCGTACTTTGGACTGATTGAATGATTTCAAAGGGCTTTAGTTCGCGACATCTATTGCGACCGGGCCGTTGATTTATTTTCCTATCCATATTCAGCAGAAAAGAACTGAACCGACTCAACTCTTTGTATTTTACTTTTCTTTCCGCCAAAGGCACCCGCTGAGGTGACGTAAGGACTTTTAGCTTTTTAACATTTTCCAAGTTAATTGAGAGATTTGACGAAAAATATACTTTTATCAGCTACATTTACTTTTTATTTTTACTTAAAGTAATTTACTTTGTGAAAATATTATACCTTTTTGATTTCAAAAGATTTGCAACTTTGTGAAAAAAGAACAAATTATACTTTATTTTTGCTAACTCGTTCAAACCGTCAATTTTGAGGCATTTAAGTTTGATAATTTAAGGTTAGCATTAATAAAATAGTACCTGTATTTTGTACATGGCAGGATACAGTAAAAATAATCTCAACATTTAATTATCCTCTTATATACCATTTTACGTTTATTTTTAAATTGATAAGCATTTTATAGAAAACTAATTCGTTAAATTTGATTTGAACCTGTGAATAGGTCATTAGAAAATGCTGGCAAGAAAACACCAGGGAAACTTTAAGTCGAGTATTTTCTTGAAAGAAAATTTGCTTGTAGTTGATCTTTTAAAAGTGATTTATTAGTTTCTTGAAAACCTTTTTTGTTCGAGAAGTAATTTTGGGGTTATTTATTTCGCAAGGGTGATTTTTTGCTCGTTCCTAATTTAAAGTATGCTATGGGACCATTCGCTTTTTAATTTTTTATACAGGGTGTCCGGGAAAAGGAGGTCAATCCGTTAACCATATATTCCTTGAGTTAAAACAATAAGACTTTCATAATACCATTTTTCAATTTAGAGCTTCATGTTCAATATACAGGGCGACAAAGTTTGAAATTTAAAACTGATTTTTTTTAATAATTCGAGTAATTGATAAGATTCTAAGTTTAAATTCGGTACACTACTTCAACATAAATAGTTACATTTTTTGAGACCAACAAAACAAAAAACAATTGTCAAATAATCAAAATAGGGGGGTCCAGTACTCACTGACCCCCCCTATTTTTTAGTACGTGCGCCAATGACTTCCAAACGGTATTTTTTCAGGTAATCATTTATTGTTAAAAAAAATTTGTCTCTTATAAGATTTTGATAAAATGATTTGTTTTAGAGATAATTTGTAAAGTATGGGTCAGTCCATATCAAATCAACCAAAGGTTCTTCCCCCACCATCTCCGATTTTGATCATTTTTGATAAATTTGTTTACCTCACTAAAAAACTTAAAAATCCCATTTATGAATTTTTTTTGATAGGTGGTTTTTGTTTTATTGATTTTTGAAAATCAAAAAATTCCGATGTCTTGCAAGTACTTACAAAAATAGCGATATCTCGTAAACTATTAAAAGTAGAAAGGTGAGTGATGGCTTATTTTAAAGGCCTATTAGAGAACTTGTTTATGATATATCACATGACCTACATTTAAAACAAAAAAAAAATAAATTTTTAAATTTTGATATGGACTGACCCATACTTTACAAATTATCTCTAAAACAAATCATGTTATCAAAATTTTTTAAGAGACAAAACATTTTCAACAATAAATGATTACCTGAAAATTTTGATTATTTGACAATTGTTTTTTGTTTTGTTGGTCTCAAAAAATGTAACTATTTATGTTGAAGTAGTGTACCGAATTTAAACTTAGTATCTTATCAATTACTCGAATTATTAAAAAAAATCAGTTTTTAATTTCAAACTTTGTCGCCCTGTATATCGAACATGAAGCTCTAAATTGAAAAATGGTATTATGAAAGTCTTATTGTTTTAACTCAAGGAATATATGGTTAACGGATTGACCTCCTTTTCCCGGACACCCTGTATAAGTAGAAATTTAATGGATACTTAGTCTATACTATAAATAATAAAAATATTACCTACATTTCTAATTTAGATTATGTTTATTTTTCTCAATGGTATTTTCATTTAATAAAAAAATGCTTTTCAAGAAAATCTCGGAGAAAATCATAAAAACTTTCTTGTAAACAGAAAGTGCAGCAGTAAGTTATATTGAGACAAAACGTGTAAATTCCACAGATCATCACATTCTTGAGTGCAATCCGTACCAACAGCTTGTAGTAAAATTGTCAAAGTAAAATATAAGTATACGAACAAACGACGCGTAAATAAATGGAAAAGAACGTGCAAGGCACTCACATATAAAGGATATTTATTATCTTCCGTTTTGCGTGAGACAGGTATGTATCGCGTCTCGAATTGGATGTGGCGCGCCCTCCTGGCGATACCGTCGGTGCCGTCGTTGGGGGCGGGAATGTCCAGTGATATAGAGAAATATCTGTGTTTTCTAAATTTGTATGCAAGGAAAGTGACGAGTATACCAGGGAACTAATTAAATACATAATTTATTGGAAAATATAAGATTTATTGCAACTTTCAGCATATTATACATTAAATATCTTAAAATTAAATAACACCACACATCAGTGGCGGCTGGTGGATTTTGGGTATACCGATATCTCAATTATTAGATATGGGACCCACACCAAATTTATATGAGTTTATATTGACATTAAAAAAACAAGTTCTGCGCAAGCAGAATTTAAATTGAAGTTTGCGAAAAAAAGATGGAACTGACGACACGGTACTGATGAATGGGATACAAATTTGAGATTATAATTCGGAATAAAGTATTTTACTGATATTTTTTATAAGTGGATGCTACTTATCAACAAATCACATATAGCCTTATATAAATTACAATGAAATATATATACGTAAGAAAATAACTACTTACCACAGTACTGAAATTTTGACTGGAACTATACGTGCATTCACCACAACTTCGCCGCTTGCATTGTTTTCAAGATGACTGTCGTGCAAAGGGCGGGCTCTGTAGGTAATTTTTTACCAACACTTGAGTTAAAACGAGGACGACGTTTAAACTTCAATATTTTTGAATTTTGAATTTTAACATTGGACACAGAACTGACGGGTAAAAGTGAGTACAAAGATTTTTTTTTAATTGCTATTATTCGAATCTATGAAAATATGAAAAACACATTATTTAATGTTTTATAGTTTGTAGTGAAATTGAAAAATTTAAGATAAATTGAATGTATTTTAAAATAAAATCACTTAATTTTTAATTCAGGAGTTGTGAATATTTATTATGTTTTTCTACAAACGTGCTTTTAAAAAAATACATTAAAATTTGGTGGACAAGTTAAAATCTAAAAATTTGAATAAATAAATGAAAAGTATTGGAAAGAAATGGAAATTATTAATATAATAAATATTCAAAATGTCAAGTGAAAGAGTAGCAAGTATTAGCTGAACTTTAAAAATCTATATATTAATGACTAGACAAGCTTTTGGATTTTTTGTAGTTTTAATGCAAATAATTTTTTGTTATCTAAAAACTCACGCCATTCTGCACATGCTTTACACGAAAATAAAACTTTTTCAGACTAAATAAATGTTAACTTTCATTTTTTGTTTTTATTTAATAGCAATGTTAACATATTATATTTTGTTATTCTTTGGTTTGTATAGAATTAGCCGAAACATAATTATATGATTTTGTAATGGTTCTGATCGATTTTTCTTTAAGTAGTTAATATTAAGTTTACAGAAAGAAAATCTGCTAGACCTTAAGATAATATATATTTTTTATACTTTTTGAAATATCTTAATTATTGTCTTTTTTAAAATACGCCACTGTGTGCCTTTCCCCGCCCCCTAGGCATCTTCACATCCGTTTCCAGAAAGTGAGTGCCATGTCCGGCGTTTCTCAGAAACTTCCCCGATATTTCATTCCAGGGCAACGTGAAGTTTCTGCCGCGTATTTCCAGGCCGTGAAAGTTTTGGATTTGCATTTCGTGATACAAAAGCGAAGAGAATCGGAAAATAATTAATTAGGAAAGCGGGAATCCATAGTTATATTTATTACCGCATTTAAGTTGTAATGGATCAACAAAATTCTCTCCAGCTAAATAAAGGTAAATAATACTTAGTAATGGACTTTTCTACTCTCCCTAATAAATAAGTTTATTATGATGGAAAACTAAAAAGTTTTGGTATAAGTTAAAAATATTATTTAATTGGGAAATAGTATTTTCCTTTGTGAGCACGAAATTTATTGTAGGAGGTGTTAGGAACATAAAATCAGTGAAAAACTTTTTTAGAAACAATACAATAAAAAAAGTATATGATTAATCTACTAATCTAAAATTTATTTGTTAAATACATAACCAAATTAATTGATATTTTATGTTCGTGTAGCACATGGTTTGTAACATAAGCTTATTTATACATGTACTAAACTTTATATGATAATTTTTTGTCTGGACAAGTAGAATGTTTAAAATTTATATTTTTATATAGGTATATTTATTGGATTTATACATATATTTTTAAATATTACTTTTCTAGTTCCTTACTAAAATAAATGGATTTTTTTTTATAAAATCTACCATACGTTATGGGATAAATTTACTAGTGATGAAGTATAACTAAAGTATCTTCCATTCGATCTTCGCGTATGTTTTTTTTATATATTATAATTACAAAATTAATTTAAAAAAATATTCTTTAATTTGTAATTTTTTTTTTTAATAAATGTGAATTGTTTATTATGTATGTTATGTATCAGGTTTAATAAAAACCAAAGCCTGCGAACGAATATTTAATTAAATAATTTTCTAGAAAAGTTTATAAACGAGTTGCATTCTATACTTCCTACGACAAATACTTATTATTATCTAAAAATGATTTAAATTAAATATTTGTATACAACGAAATCTATAAAACACTATTCTTGGAAATCTGTAAACAGTAAAAAAATTTGCACGTGTAAATTTTTTAGTGTAGGGGTAAAAATATAAGAGTTAATTTGTAAGTGTAAAAGTTACACTACAAAATACACTAGGTAGCATTTAGTGCTTATTAACTTTATTAAACACATTTAAAGAATATGAACATTATTCATTGGTACATTCACACTATTTATTATTAAAATAAATCAAAAGGGTAGAAAAACTTAATGCGAGTGTTTATTACCCCTTAATGTGTTAAATAGTGACAAAATGTACACTACAGTACATGCCAATTTCTTTGTCTTTTTTGATGTTACTAAGAGCTCTTTTTTCTTTACACTACTAGTGCACATTGTATCACAATTATAGTTAAATTACACCAATAGTGGCAAAATAGACTGAAAAAACTGGTAATAACCGAAATGCGTTTTAAAATGTTTGGTTGGTACCTATCTACCTACGCAGTGCATATCCGGAGATACCGAGTTGTGGAAGTGTGGCATTTTTGTTCAGTTAGATTTTAATAACGGTGAATCCATAAGAGGACATTTTTATTTTTTGGTAAGTATTATACTTCCTTTTTCTTTAAGCCTTAATACTCAATAAATACCAATATGTTAAAAGGATATCCATACCCGACCTAAATAATATTAATAATTTACGGCAGTAGGTCGGGTACTTGTAACATTAATAATATAAATACACACTTGATTTACTTTTTATTTTCAAGCCTAATTTTTGTTATATTAACCTATAACTACCTTTTTATTAATATTATGGAAAATTTGTACACGGGTGGTAAATCCCCGACATACAGCCGCATGACGCCTCTCTACCAATGGGATCACCCATTTTTTATAACAGAAAAATGGATTACTGATGAATTCTCAAGATAATTCATTGCTTACAAGTTGACAGCCATAAAAACATTGCATTGATCTAAATCTTTTACGTTTTAAGGAACCATTTTGCTTACGACTCAAATATAAAATTATATTTTAGAAGGCACCGATTTTGATAATTGTCATAGATTTTTGTTTCAAATAAATTTTTCTCTTTATTTACCTTTTCGTTTTATTCACTACCACCAATAGGTTTTACTGAAATAATAGTGTTAATTTACATTAGAAGTTTGCACTAAAAGTGTAAAAGTACCTTTCTAAAATTAGAACTTTTCCAAAGTAGTGTTAATTTACACTGAACAAAAGTGGGATTTTACCCAGGAAGTGTAGAAGTACACGATTTTAGGTAAATTAACACTTTTTAATACAGTGTAAAATTACTTTATTCTCAGTGCTATAGTGCTTACTTGGGGAAAATTACACCAAAAATTAACTCTAATTGTAGTGTTATAAAACAACACTATTTAGTGTGGACCTGTGTGAACTCTATTTAGTGTTGATTTTTTTTAACTGTGTATTAAAGGCGCGCCTTGAAAACGCACTAACAACAGTTTTTAACTGTGAAGGTAAAGAAAATGTTCACAAAATATATAAAAAATGTTTAAGTTACCTAATTCTTAATTGTAAAATAATAATTGAGAAAAAGAAAAGTGTTGTCAAAGGCTAAATCTGTATTCGGTTAAAACAATTAAAATACTTTATGATCCTTCCTTCATGATAGCTCCTTAATTAGGCATTGTGTAACAATAATTAAAATTTGCTTTTGAGTCGAACACAATGGGTGAAAAATCTTTGTGATCGTTCGTTAAACATTTTTGGTAAAGAAGGTTGAAGGCAGGTGTCTCGTTAAAGTTTTAACTTGTGGCAGTAATTGAAAGTTGCGGATTATTGAAACCAGCTTTAAAAAAACTTTTTGGAGCGTCGAAATGAATGTAAGTCGGCGACTTTTATACGAGTTTTCCTTCGCTTCGTCATTCATTTCCCTCTCATTTCTAATTAATTGGATTTCTCTGTCATTTTCGAGTTCAATGTTTTAGTTCCGAGTCGATAGCTCGGCGAAAATTTGCTAGAGAAGATAAACAGAAATACCAAAAAGATCAGCTGGAAATTTAATTAATTTTAAGTTTTTCACTAATTCACCAACATTAAATATTAGTTTAAAACCGGATATCCACGTTGAGTGCAATTCTGCACTATTTACTTTAACTTAAGCTTAATTCAAGCTTTACTCAATACCATTTGAATAATTATATTATCATTATTTAATGAATTCCATTAATTTTTAGTTCTTTAGTATAATGGTATAATTTGACGTTAACTATTTCAAGGAAGCGTCATTAGGATATAATTTATTCACGTAATTTATCCACGTATTAGCTTAGCAGGCTAACGGGCTATATTTATTTCTTGTTTTAAAATTTATATAATTTGCAATAGACACAAAGTATTGTCTTAATATACCATTTATTAAATCTCATAAGTATGTTATTGCCTACTTTAATAATAAGTTAATATTTCGACTTTATATCAAGGAAACGTCATCATCCGAGTATTTATAATTTATTTAATGTCAATTACTTTATGGCATAAAATTTCAATTATAAAAGAAAAACATGAAGAAATATTTAATGAGTATACCCTAACATTTATAACAACCAACATTGTTATAAATATTGATCTTCTAGTTAGTTAATATTTTTTATATTTCCAATCGCAGTTTAAAGTGTACGAACAGTCCAAATCACAAGAGAAGTCCGTTTTATATCTCACAATCAGTTATATAGATATCCACAAAATCTCGAAAACGTCCCGAGGGATTACCTAACTGTTATTAGGAAGGGGCATTAGGACTTTCAATCTCAACTGCCCTGTGAATGGGGAATTGAAATTTTTGAAAAAAATATCTCTTTTTTAAACACCCTGTGAGCAATATTGTATTCCCAAAATTAGACATAAGAGTAAAAAATCAACTATTGCTGATTTTTTTTGACTAAAATGAAGAATAACGTGAATTTTCGAAAAATTGCCGTACAATCGTGGTTAGCCAAGATATCCATAAAATCTCAAAAATGTCCCGAGGGATTACCTAACTGTTATTAGGGAGGAGTATTAGGATTATCAAACTCAACTGCCCTGTGAATGGGGATTTGGAATTTTGAAAAAAAACATGTTTTTTTAACACCCTGTAGTATAATGCTATGTGTACAATATCGTATTCTCAAAATTAGGTCAAAGAATCCACTATTGCTCATTTTTTGGACTAAACTGGGAAATAATGACAATTTTCGATAAATTGGCATATAATATCGTAGTTAGCCGCGATATTCACAAAATCTCAAAAACGTTTCGAGGGATTACCTTACTAATATTAGGGAGGGGTATTACGACTATCAAACTCAACTGCCTCATGAATGGGAATAACTTGAAATTTCGGAAAAAATATATCTCTTCGTTTAACACCCTGTAGTATAATGCTATGTGCAATATATCGTATTTCCAAAATTAGACATAAGAGTCAAAGAATCAGCTATTCAGAATTTTCAAAGATTTTCAAAATCGATTTAGTAATTTTCCAATAAGAAGCTTTCAAATATTTTCCAAAAAATTAGGTGCGTCGATTTTTATGACGATCGGTTTAGTTCAAGAAATAACTAATATTTATCCTTTACCTCTAAGATTATGGCTTCAACTATTATTCAATAAAACTTTTTAATCATCTTTCCACAAATATACTTGTAAATTAGACCCTATTAAGGGTCACTTACTCAATGGATCTTTTACATCATCAGTGAGTTTTTGAATTATAATCTTAATATGTAGCCTCATATTTAAATATTTACTTAGCACTTGTAGACTTTTTAATGTGTATTGTATATTATAATACATGTATACATTATATATTATATTTGACATTTGTAAAATACGATTGTATTATTAGCAAGCAATAAATTTTTATTATTACGGACCTCTGGAAATCCCAGAAAATTGTTAAAAATTATTTAAAAAAAAAATGAAAGTGTAAACATACATAATGTTCAAACAAGGGTTTCATTGGGAATTAATGTCAAGGTGGGACACTCTATATAAAATCTAATATATAAATGTAAAAATAATAATAATAATAAATATAATAATAATAATAATAAATATAAAAAATGAAAGTGTAAACATACATAATGTTCAAACAAGGGTTTCATTGGGAATTAATGTCAAGGTGGGACACTCTATTTAAAATCTAATATATATATATGTAATAATAATTATTATAATATAAATCAATAAAAGATAAACATTTCCTAAATAATTTAAAAAGTAGAGATAAAAATAATTATCGAAATATAAATACAATATTAACTTTTATAAGAAAGTCAGATAATTAAAACAATAAAAGAATACAAAAAAGCTTAAAAGTTACTAATGAAGGAGTAACAAATTGTCAATTTTGTAGGGAAGTTCCCCTACCAAAGAAAAACATTTCCTTTTGATACACGATTTGAGTCTGGCGTCAGGTAGCTTCGATTTTCCTTTCAATGAAATAATCAAACTGTAAAGCTTATTGGACAGACAACGACTTCTTTAAACTAAATACAATTCAAATGGAGTTTTAGGGTCGGTTCAGTTCGATACGTGATCTCTAAAATCCCCAATGGTTTTAGACGCGTTCTCACCTCTAATTAAACTTACTCAAAAGTATAGAATGAAAAAAATACCTTTAATCAAAAAACCTGAAATAATTTAGATCAATCGGGTTAGGTGTTTTACCTTCTAGTCTATAATACATGGGGTTGAACAAAAAATACTCACTTTAACTGCTTTATTAGTATTAGTAGAGACCGGATGGTAGAATGTCTATTGTCAATTTAATAGGCCGGATATTAGTGCAATTTAACATTAATTTTTTTTTTTGATTGAAGATTAAAGACAATTGGAAAATTCTGTGTATGAAGCCATGTGTACATAGTGAAGCGAAAAAATGACATGGTTCTATAAAAATTGATAAATAATTAAGAATATATAAATGATGCAAGGGATGAGTTAATCCAAGATTATTTTAAATAAGATTCTTGATCATAATAAAGAAAATTTTAATAATATAATGTGCTGGCCAAATAGCTTTTAAATTAAGCTAAAGGTCATTCCTCTGAACACAGAATTGTGTTCAGAATTAAGAAGAAGAACGTTTTTACTTGTTTTTTTTTAAGTTTCCAATTTTCAACAAACTGTAATATTAACTTAAGTAGAGAGTTTAATTTTGAATCGGTATCATATCTTGATTTAATAAATTGGCAAGAGTCCAATATTAGGTAAATATTTAACAACGTAAAATAAATAAAAAGTTCGGTTTTAAAAAGTAATTGACAAAATCGTCGACGCCTCATAAAAAAGTTCCCCCCCCCAAACGAAACATTTCCTTTTGATATACGAATCCAGTCTGGCTTTTCAATGAAATAATCAAACTGCGAAACTTATTGGGCAGACAACGACTTCCCCAAACTAAATACAATTCAAATGGAGTTTTACGATCGGTTCGGTTCGATACGTGATCCGGGGGATCCCATAGGATCCTGGCCCGTTCCCGCCACTAATTAAACTCGCTTCTAAGTGAGATGTAATTGTTATTCTGGCTGGCGATTCAAATTAGAAGGAGTGATGCTCTTCCTCCCTCGAAATGAGAGAATCGAGACGTAATAATGATTGCCTGGCTGCTTTATGGATCGAAACGCATTGTTTGCCAAACGAACGCATTGTTTTAGCGATAATTGCAAGATATTAAGACGTCTAAGGGTTATTTGTCATCGGGATTAAACAAGCTATACGACGTGTTTATGAATGTTTTGTTGCGTTACACGACAACACTCACTGTGCTACCAAATTAATTATTATGATTATGACAATAATTTATCAAAAAACAGTTTACGTCTTAAAAGGGTCCTAAAAAAATATTGTCACCAAAATGTGTTTATAAAAGCTTTTTTATTAATTTAAATATAAAGTGCATACACACTAAAAGAACAGTTTATTTACAATTAATGATGTTTTTTAACAATAAATAAAGGATTTATGGCGGAATAAATATTTATTTATTATAAACAAATACTTTATCTGTGAGAAATAAAATTGCATTAAAAACAACCAAACCTCTATTTATTATAAATATGCCATTTTAATAAGTAGTTAATAATTTATTAAAAATTAACAAACAGATATTTTTTAAAAACAATTTGTTATTTAAAGTGACAAACATCTTATTTATTATAAATAAACTAAGTAGATTATAAATAACCCGGGAAGTTATTATAAACATTAATATATTTTATTTTAATTTTGAGTTATTTTTTATAAATAAGTTTATTTATAATTAACAAAGTTTATTATTAATAATTAATAATTAGCATATAAATGTATTTTTAAAAAATATGTTTATATTTACAATAAATATGGCATATCCTTGTCAAAGGAACGTATTTTCTTTATAATTTTACAAGGTATTAAAACTTACTGCAGGTTAAAAATATACTATAGTATAAAATAAACTTATAAAATTATTATTGTTTATATCTGTAATTTAATATGTTAATCGAAGTATATTGTTAATTATATACATATTTAATACAAATACAGTTCTGTCTTCATTATTTACTTAAAATTATTAAAAAATCTCTAAAATTATAAATGACTTTGTGAGGTTGACGACGATATGTTGATATAAAATGAGCTTCAGTTTGGGTGATTTTCAAAATAAAATACTTGGTTTTTAAGATGATTTTATTAAGAAAGCGAAGAATATATATTTAAATATTTTAGAAAATCCAATATTTTTTAAACTCTTAAATTATATTCATAGCATCGTCACAGACAATATCTGCTAATACATTAAAATAATCCACTCCATTATCTGAAAAAAATTGTTATTAATAAATATAACCTGATTTTCTTTAAAGTCATCTGATTAATAATTAAAAAGTGAATTTATAGTAAATATACTTTATTTATTATTAATGCATCCCATGGGATAGTCAACACGTGGAAACATCTTGAAACAAACTGCGACAAAATTCAGCCAATACTTAACGAAATAACAAAGCATCAATTATTATTTTTTTTAATAACTCATAAACTTACCATTAAAAGTATTAGCCAGATCTTCTAAACCGTATAACAGTTTAGAATCTATTATGTCCATGTCAACATCCATGTTTAAGGACCTATTTTTGTTTTGTTAGCATTCAACACCATAGAAAAATATTATTATGTATACATACACAATCATTGCAACAGTTTATACGCAATACAAGTTTCCTTATTATATGAAAAATGATGCAAAAACACAAACAGAGCACAAACCACTACCACCTTTATCAGAAAAGATGTAAACCACCCACTACGTGACATTTTAAAGTGAAGTGAATCGTCCAAGGTAAAACGACGCGTTACGATATTCCATTTGTTAATTATTAATATATCATATTTCTTACAAACAATATGATTTAATAGTTAGAAAATGTGATTTATTTATAATAATCATTATTTACGAAATGAAAATTTGGCAACTATTAATAAACTATATTTATTATTAATAAACTGTGAAGTAAATACAAAAATAACGTATATTTACAATAAATTAATAAACGATTTTATTTGACACAAATTTAGTATATTAATAACAAATAAATTGGACCCAAATAAATAATTTTTTTATAAAAATTAAATTAAATTTCAGAATATATTGTTTTACAGTAAATTTGCTGTATTTATTATAAATATTTATTTATTATTAACCCCAGTATTTCTTTCAGTGCACTTTTGTTGATTTTGCAAGATTTTTTTATTCAATTTTACTTAGACAACTACAACAGCTTTTGATTTTTCTTTAAATGAGTTCGTATGGAAAGAAAGTTAATTTTGAAAGTTCAGGTTTCGGAATAAAATGGAATATTCCAGGCAACTGAGAAACGGGCGCCACTTCGTTCATTTTAAACTTTTATTTCAGCCCGTGTAATCGAATAAACGAGCTAGGTAAACGAAAATTGTACGAAATGGAATTTTTTCTGGCTCGGAAAAATAATGACGTCTCTATTTACGAGCTTAAGCAGAGCCGGGGCTCATTCTGCCACTAACGCCGGTTTTTATATGACAAATTCGCTTGCGACACCCGCCCGGTAAAAAAGTTCTTTTGATGTTTGTGTTTCTTTGGACCCCCGCTCATTATTTTTTTTTAAATCTACTGTAACGAATTCAAAGACGTTTCACCATGTTAATATGAACGCGTCTCGAGGAAATTCAAACAATTTATGCAAGGTTTTGTTTGCTCTGCAAATATTGTTTTTGAATATTTTAAATGTCGTTTTCTATTGTTTTATTTCAAACGTTCTGAGTCATTCCATCGTTTTAGATTTTGATGCAAAAATTGAGGATGATCTTTTAAATATCAATTGTGTCATTTTCATACCCCTTTTTGATATGATACAAGTTTTTTTTGTTATAAAAACTTTAATGATTATATTTTAATTTTATTATTTATTGTTAAAACATATGGGTGATTCTACAAAAGTTGGTCAATAGAGTAGGTATTTTAATATTTTTTGTAAATATTTTAGTACATTACAAAAGGTCCAGGATTTTTTAACTTGTCCACCCAATTTTAATGTATTTTTTTAAAAGCATGTTTGTAGAAAAACATAATAAATATTCAAAACATCAGTACCTTGGCGTGTCACAACTCGTGAATCAAATATTTGAGTGATTAAATATATTCAATTTATCTTTTACCCGTCAGTTCTGTGTCCAATATTAAAATTCAAAATTCCTGCGAAATATTAAAGTTTAAACGTCAAGTCCTCGTTTTAACTCAAGTGTTGGTACAAAATTACCTTTGCACGACAGTCATCTTGAAAACAATGCAAGCGGCGAAGTTGTGGTGAATGCACGAATAGTTCCAGTCAAAATTTCAGTACTGTGGTGAGTAGTTATTTTCTTACGTATATATATTTCATTGTAATTTATATAAGACTACATGTGATTTGTTGATAAGTAGCATCCACTAATATAAAATATCAGTAAAATACTTAATTCCGAATTATAATCTCAAATTTGTATCCGTTTCGTCAGTTCCATGTGCGATGTTTCGGTTATCTTTTTTTCGCAAACTTCAATTTAAATTCTGCTTGCACAGAACTTGTTTATTTAATGTCATTATAAACTCATATAAATTTGGTGTGGTTCCCATATCTAATAATTGAGATATCAGTATACCCAAAATCCACCAGCCGCCACTAATACGTGGTATTATTTGATTTTAGGATATTTAATGTATAATATGCTGAAAGTTGCAATAAATCTTATATTTTCCAATAAATTATGTATTTAATTAGTACCCTGGTATACTCGTCACTTCCCTTGCATTCAAATTTAGAAAACACAGATATTTCAGAAACTGTTTAAAGAAGTGACTGGCCCGGTTTGGAACAGTATATTTATTATATTATCTATGTTCTTATAACAAAATACTGTTTAATTTTCTCCGAAAACTATATAAACAAAATGAGGTCAAAAGTTGCCCAACTTTTGTAGAATCACCCATATACAGGTTCTTATAAAAGTAATATTGACATGCTAAAATTGTTATACCCTTTAATTCTACCATTTTTAACACATATTACTAGTATGTAGAATTAATTGAATTTTATTTGCCCTTTATGAAATTAAATATAAATATTATAATTACCTATTGTAAATTTTAAGCTGCTGACTGAAAACTTGGAATTACAAACAAAATCCATTTAAATAATTACCATTACCAGGTTTTGTTTATTTAAAAAAAAAAGAAGGGGGCATGTTGTGTACTGGTTTTTCTTTTTAGAAAGTTGATTACCTTATTTTTTAATGAGTAACAAATACACTTTAAAATATTTAAAGTTCCTTAATGTTTAAACAAATTTCTAAGTTAAATAATTAATTTTGTTTTTATTTATTTATTATACATAGTTAATTGTATATTTAACAACATTTTAAATATGGATAACCGCTCATCTTAGATTACATTGAACTTAAATAAAAATATATTAATCGTTATATTTTTTATGCTTCATTATTATTATTAAATTTATAGATACTATATAATCACTTTGGTATAGACCTAATGGGACAGATCTATTGTAATTGAGCCAAATCAAATACGACCAGATTAAATAGAAGCCAGTAATTTTAGACGATAAATTATATTACATTAAACTAATGCACCCATGGCTTTAATTTAATGCTATTTACCAATAATATCTAACCCTGGGGGCTTTGTTGATATTTAAAGCATTTTTCAGACAAAATCCAAATTAATTTTGTCCCGCCATGGAACAGTTGTTGTCGATATAAATCTCAGAGATCGTAAATTGTTCAAAACAAAAAATTGTGAAGGAAATGTCGGAACAAGAATGACGAGGCGAAAAAGTGTAAATACATATTTATTACATTTATTCGGAGCAGGCCTTTTCAAGAGCAACGCTTGAGATAACTTTTTTCATTTACCAGCTTGAATAAAACTTCAAACTTTGCATTTTTCTATACTTAATTTTGTTTTACCTCCACTTATTCTGCTAAAAAGTTGGTACAAATCCAGTAATTAATTTTTCGCACTCTTTGTAAGAATGTATTTTAAAGCTTTATATTTATAGTTGTAAAAATATAAACTAAGCAACAAAAATAATGTACCATCATGAAATTTTATATTTTATTTTATTGTTTTAATAATGATGTTTCTACCTTTAGTACTTGGTTAATATATTGGTAAATTTATATAATTTTCATAGAAAAAAATAAGTTTTTAACCGTTTTTGTAAAATATATTTTTAAATTTAAAACTAAACTATTTCTTTAGGCACTGAATATGAGTCCGACTTAGAAATTGTTCTCTCTTATTAGGTTTTCAAAAAAAAGAAATCCGAAATTCGGTATTTAAAATTAGAACTTTTAATTTCAAAATCCCAAGATTAGAATATCTCAAAATACGAGCTAAATTTAGCCGAGCTTATTTAAACATGTATTAATAAAGAGCCCACTATATGTTTAACATTTATGTAAATTTTAATATTTTATTTATTTAATATATCATAATTATCTATTTATATTAAAAAAGTTTAAATGCTTTAAATTATTATTAATTTTCGTCCCAAGTCAATAAAACCAATCTGCTTCTTAGAAATCCTATTATAAGAGTTATTATGTTTACATTCAAATTAATAATAAAATTTTATTTAAAGAGTTAATAAATAAAAAAAAATATTTTTTCGGCCAAACCTGCTTACCTAATAAATGGACAAAATATTTAGTTTACTGCTAGGTTACTAAAAAATTCTTTTAAATTAAGTACTTCTTTAATATCCTAAAATAGAGTTAAATTAAAAGTTTCCGGAAATTGCCCCATTATATGTAATTGACTCATAAAAATATAATAAATATGAAAGGCAGTGGCGTAGCCATAGAACATTTATCGCACGGGGCCACCAAAAATCTGGCAAGCCCAGTAAAATTAGTTAATGGTTTTTTGAGTTCGCGTTTTGAGCGCTCACTTATAAAATACCCAATCTGTTTTTAATTTATTTCTTTATTTCTATATTTATAGGAAAAACATCTAAATAAAAAAAAACAGGTTTCTCTTGTATAAATGTTAAAAATATACAAGTACATTAAAAAACCACAAATTTGAAAAAAACGTCCGAGTCAATTTTTTTTTAAATTCGGAACTTTTTTTGGTTAGTTAAAAAAATTGTAAAATGTTGAGAATTTTGTTTAGTGGAGTAGATAAAGATAAAAAAATTCATCCAAATCAAAAAAGGTCTATTTAAAAAGTATACCTACTTAAAAAGTAAAATTTAAAAATGTAAAAAAAAATTTAATTGAAAATAATAAAGTTGGTATCGTCCCAGTGAAAACCAAACACATTGTATAAATAAACATGTAAAACTTAAAAAAATAACAATTATTATTACTTTTGTTATTATTATTATATATGCCCCCTCTGCCCCCCCCTAGATACGCCATTGTTGGTAGACCGAGTCATTCTTGTTAATTTGTTTTCATGTATGTTTACTAGAAAGTCATTCAACAGAAAATTAATTTATAACATAACATAACAATAACAACAAAAATAATTGGAATTAATAATTATTAACGCCAAGTACTTTTTCAAGGGCTAAAAATAAACAATTTTATTTTTATTTAATATTAAGTTAAATTTGTTGTTTTCTGTGTATTATATGGGTTTAAAAAAAAATTAATTGGTGTTGTGGATTTACCTACCGTTTATTTTTTATTGGTATAAATACTATTTCCCCTGGGTGATACATTTAGTTCAATATTTGCATTTATTGTTTAAAATGAAATTTGTTTTAATACTTTTTGGTTTGTTTTTTTGCGTGGAATTTATTATTTGTAGACAATTTGATCAAAGAGGTAAATATTTTCGGGTATTTTGGGATTACTTACTATTACTTAATTAATTACTCGCGCTAGTGTATTTTGATAATTTCAGATAGAGAATAAATTTAAAATTTTTATTAAAAAAACAGTAAACATTCAAAATTAAATATTCTGTATATACAGGGTGTCACGAATAGTATGCAATACTCTACAAACGGTTTTTAGGACCAAAAATAGGAAGAAAACTTTATAAAATAATACATATTTTAAATGTTCTTTGCAGATTGTAGCAAACCACCAATGATGGGAACCTGTTCAAACCCTAATTCATTTACGTCGTATTACTGGGACGAACAAGAGCAAAAATGTAAAGGAAGGCTTTTAGCTATGGGCCCAGGATGCCAAATGACCAAAAACTCATTTGAAAGGAAAAGAAACTGTAGATATGTAGCTGGACCAATATGCAGTACCATTGATTGCATGTGTAGGCAATCGGGATGACAATTTTAAACTACTATATTTTGTAGTTATGTTTTTTATATGTTTTGTATTTTGGTATAAAATATTAAATAGTAAACGTTTATAATACTGTTTAAAAAATTTCTTTACTTCTTTGACATTCATTTGTATGTATATTTATTAAAGTTGGTGATACAAATCTAAATTTAAGAAACCGTTTAAGCTTTTTTTTATTTTAATATTATTATTATTATTATTTTTGTTTTATTTTTATGTTTTAGATACATTTTTAAGCTAAGAAAGTCAAATAAATTAAAAATAAATTATTCCCGGTGCATTCGCCATTTTTTTAAAAATTGAGAAAATTTGTCTTAATATTATTATGATGATATTAAGACACATTTTCTCAATTAAAAAAAAATGGCGAAGGCACCGGAAATAATATATTTTAGTATATATATATATTAGTTGTGCACAACTTACTCTTAAAAATGATGTTATTTTTTTATTAAACTTTTTAAAATCGGATTTTTTCAATGTAATAAAAAATAATCGACATTTTTAAGTTAAGTTATGTTAAAACTTAATTTTTGGGTTTTTTAACTTTTTTGGCGAAATATAAAGAATAACCTTGCAAGCTATTTATAGCTTTTCAAGATCGTTTTTTCGAATTTCCAGAGCTCAAAAACAATATTTCGATTCATTTTTAGGCCTTTAGACCCATTTCGGTTTTACCATTTTGTAAAGGCAAAATATAAAAAATAAAAGTGGTTTGCTCCAACTTATAAAAAGTGTAGAGAAGGTTTTTATAAGTCCCTAAAAAGTTTTTATACGTCAAAATGTTTTTAGTATTATGCAAAAACATGTCAAAGTTTAAGACGCGTATTTCACGTAGTGTTGAAATATAAATGGGTTTTACATCAAAACCCTAAATTAAAAAAAATCTGAAAAAGCAGTATTTGTTTTTGCGTTTGTTAAATAATGTTTTCAAGGTTTTATTTCACCTCTATGTTTTATAGAGTAAATTTAATTCTTATGTACCACCTTATTGTCTCAACAACAATATTTAAAGTAATAAAACAAACATCAGAAGTCGTAAGTTTCAATGGTTGGTAGCTTTAGCACTCTTGGGCCTTTTTGTTTAGTTGCAAACAGGGGCCAGTGAATAGTTAAGATAAGGCCAGTTTAACTGTTCGGCTGCCTGCGCTTCATTGGCCTTATACGTGTTCGGGGACAATTTTCCCTAGCCGGGGGATTAAGGTGTAAAACTACGCCATTAAACCGCCTCTCCTCCTGCCCATAAGCGAAATATAGATACAGGGGGAAGAAAAATCTACGGAATGAATTACTATAATTGTATTGAGGTCTTAATTACAGTACTTTGGTTAATTTTTACTTCTTACATTTAATGATTCTCTATAGTTAAGCTTTTCAGAGCAATTCAAATAACTTTTTCACTTTTGAAAAATGCTTACCTAAAATATTAAACATATTTCCTTTTTTAAGAACTAACAGATATGTGGGGTACAAGTCCACTGTTTTCCTTTCCTTCTCTTTTGATTATGAAGATGAAACACCCAAAGAAGAAACAATGTTAACAACTATGAAATTACTAAAAAAAAACATAATAAAAGCCATATCACTATATTTTAATGTAGACTCAACTACATTGGTAAAATAATAAAAATGTGTATCACTTTCACATATAAAGCAGTTTGTACACCTTCTCTCGTATATGTTTTCCCCTTAAGAACTTCACACTTTGGCTTAACTTAACCCTCTCGATGACGTTAAAGGTTTTTTACTGTGTTTACCTTTCGAACTTTTCTATAGCATGTGGGGATATAATCCTTTCGCATCGTCACTTTGTTTAACCAAGGAATACATCCCTAATGCATATGTGGTGTTATACCTTACACATTCTTTAACATAATGTTTTACAAAAAGGCTAAAGGCATTTTTCTTTATTTTAATATAAGATTACTTACATCGGTTTTATATAGTGATCCAATGAGGATTACCTTTTTATTTTAATTGTAATTATTTCAAAATTATCGTACAAAAGGCATAACATTATCGTTTTTTGTACGAAAGTACAAATGATCGTACTTGTACTATAATTAATGGACATCTTGCAACATTGCTTTTAACCTACAGTTTCTGATAAAATTTAAAGCGCAATCACAAAATGTCGGTAAATTGTCCGTGACTATTTGTAGAAACAAACCTCATGTTTACCGCAAAACAACTATTTTATTCTAAATAACACCTTTACATTAAAATTTAAATTGTAATATTTCATTTTATTTGACGACATAATTATAATAGACTTTAAAATAAGTGTGTATTTCATTTTAGCGTTTAAAAATTAGCATTTCTTGACACGCATAAGCTTGCTAGGACAGTCCTAATTATGAGTTATAAATTTGATTTGAACGGTAATAAATTACCTTTAAAACCGGAAATTTGAACTTTATACAAATTAAACTTTACTATTTTAAAGTTAATTATTTTTCAAAGAATAAGTATTTTCACATTCTTTCGGCGGCAGTAAACGATTTTATGTTAATTTTTAATTTCTCGTTAGGAAAAACAGGTTAAAATTATTCAGCCGAAAACTAATTTGTTAACTTATGCAAGCCGTCCGAAATTCACGGAAAGTTTTTAGCTTTTATTTTTCACGGTATTTACGTTTGAAAAGGGCGCTAATAGACCTTTAAGGCTTTTTAAGAATTCAGAACATGACAAGTCATAATGCAGATCGCTTTATTCTCAAATATATTTAAGGGGAATCCCTTTGGGACTCACCTACATGCACCAGATCCATTGCCAAGTTTGTATGGACTTATTTATGCATTTAATGTTTCCATTTTATATTTCTTTCTACAATAGTACTGTTTAAATATTTACGACCATTGTTTTAGTTTTCTTTGACTTTTCATTAACCACCATACTATACATTTTTACTTGAAAACAAACTACTCAGTCTAAATTTTAAATTCCTATTTACAATATTGACAATAATAAAAATATTTTACGTGTGACATGCTGCTACTAGTAAAATTACTAAGTAATAGGATTACTTGAGATACTTGAGATATGTAGTAGTTCAATTTAAAGGAAAGTTAGGAAGGAAGTTTATTTTAGAAAAGAAAATCATAAATGAAAGATCAAAACTAAAAATATTAATGAATAATAACAAAACGACTAGTGGAACAAAAACTATATTAATGTTATTAACAATTGTTAAGCTATGAATGTGCTTTAAATCAATAGTCAAAATATTATTAGTTATACATAATACACAGTAAAAAAAATTACCAGTGTAATTTTTTTAGTGTAGGGGTAAAAATATTAGTTTTGTAAGTGTAAAAGTTACACTACAAAATACACTAGGTAGCATTTAGTGGTTATTAACTTTATTAAACACATTTAAAGAATATGAACATTATTCATTGGTACATTCACACTATTTATTATTAAAATAAATCAAAAGCATAGAAAAACTTAATGCGAGTGTTTATTACCCCTTAATGTGTTAAATAGTGACAAAATGTACACTAGAGTGCATGCTGTTTTGATGTTACTAAGGGCTCTTTTTTCTTTACACTACTAGTGCACATTGTATCACAATTAAAGTTAAATTACACCAATAGTGGCAAAATAGACTGAAAAAACTGGTAATAACCGAAATGCGTTTTAAAATGTTTGGTTGGTACCTATCTACCTACGCAGTATGGCATTTTTGTACAGTTAGATTTTAATTACGGTGAATCCATAAGGATACATTCTTATTTTTTGGTAAGTATTATACTTCCTTTTTCTTTAAGACTTAATACTCAATAAATACCAATATGTTAAAAGGATGTCCATTTCCGACCTATATTATATTATATTATTTTTACGGCAGTAGGTCGGGTACTTGTAACATTAATAATATAAATAAATACACACTTGATTTACTTTTTATTTTCAAGCGTAATGGTTGTTATATTAACCTATACCTACATTTTTATTAATATTATGGAAAATTTGTACACGTGTGGTAAATCCCCGACATACAGCCGCCTGACGCCTCTCTACCAATGGGATCACCCATTTTTTATAACATTAAAATGGTTTACTGATAAATTCTCAAGATAATTCATTGCTTACAAGTTGACAGCCAGTAAAACATTGCATTGATCTAAAACTTTTACGTTTTAAGGAACCATTTTGCTTAAGCCAGCCATACGACTCAAATATAAAATTATATTTTAAAAGGCACCGATTTTGATAATTGTCATAGATTTTTGTTACAAATAAATAAATGTTTAACTTTATTAACCTTTTCGTTTTATTTACTACCACCAATATGTTTTATTGAAATAATAGTGTTAATTTACACTAGAAGTTTGCACTAAAAGAGTAAAAGTACCTTTCTAAAATTAGAACTTTTCCAAAGTAGTGTTTATTTACACTAAACAAAAGTAGTAGTAATAGTGTTATAAAACAACACTATTTAGTGTGGACCTGTGTGAACTCTAATAAGTGTTGCTTAAAGTTGATTTTTTTTACTGTGTATATTAAGTTTGATGAACGTGTTTGGAAAACTTTATTAACCAGTTGCCTACTACACTTTTTCTTGACAAGGAAATTTAAACAAGAAATATTGTTTTAACAAGATGTATTATTTAACAAAGTATATGTCTATGTTTAATTTCCAGTTTGGGTACGTAAAGTTGAGGAAGGTATTTAAAGTGGAACAAACTGCAATTGTCAAAGGATTTGCATTTTGTCTGACCAAGGGAGCTTACATGGTTCGCGAAACTTGTGTGTTTCGTAGTTAGACAACTTATTCCCCAAGACAATATGCATTAAAAGTTAGTTCTTTCGAGAAAAAAAATAGTTTGTATTTATAGCAATTTTTTTTTTTTGATCCACCAAAAAGGTTTTTAAAGATATCATAAAACAGTGAAAATTGTTTATTATTTTATGTTTTCTAATTATATTTAGATATTGATCATCTATATTAATGTGGATGTGGATTCTGGGCAATAATAAATCCAAATCCAAAATCAATAATTATCAAAATTTTATAGGTTATTAAAAAAAGATAAAATTCAGTATATAAAAGACCTTTAAGATTATAAAAATCAGGTTATAGGAATTTAAAAACTATTTCCAGTTGATAAACCAAATCAGAAACATTTTACTTTCTTACCTTAAAAGAGAGGAAACACTAAAAGTTTGTAAAATCTAAAGTGATATGCTTTGTAAACTATTCGTATATATAGAGTGTGAAGTTTGTCTGGCGTTTCTTTACTTAAATTCGATCGCAATCGGCATTGGTATTGTTTAGAAAACACCCAAAACCTTTTCTAACGCTACTTCAAATGTAACGTTCAATATTTATTAAATTTTTAAATTCGGCCTTGTTTTTCCACGACGTTGGGAATGTTTACGCTCCTTATATGCTATCTAAATATTTAAAAGGGACCCCGCTTTATTCAAATAGTAAGATGCTAAAAGCCCAATTTGATAAACGCACATAGTTGTTCACATTTGAATTCATTTTATTCAATTGAAACTCAAAAAAAAATTGTTGATGCATTGCAATATACATTTAGGTATACTTTTATAAATGTTTAATCATACCAATTTCATAAAAATTATTTTATTACTTCTAAAAGTTTTATGTAAGAAAGCTTGAATGTATAAAATGAGTGGAAATATTTTGTGATGGAATAAATGATACATAAATGATAGCAAATGTAAAAAATTGTTTTTAATAATTTTGTGAAAATACACTTAGTAGAGTACAGGGAAATAACAAAAAAAAATCTGGTCTTCAATTATCGTGTTAAACGTTTTTTGGTCAATATTTTGCTTATATCCTTTTGGAATATAGCTTTGTAATTTTATTTCATTATTTTTCCCGTACACCCTGTAAACAAAAAATTAAAACACGAAATATGTTTTGCAAAATTATTCCACAAACCACATAATAATGTAAGAACTTTTATAGCAGTTTATAATATTATCATCAAGGTTCTTTCTTTACATTATTATTTAAATTCAATGAAAAATAATTTTCATTGACATCGATTTAAATCCATGAATAGTTTAGAAATCCTTTGATTGCTTGATTTTTATTTTAAATATGTAAGTAGATTTACAAATTCTCTGTGAAGTTGTTTAAATTATGTTTGTTTAATGATTCAAACGTATCATTTAATTCGCATCAGATGCTCTGTGCTAAGACATGCTGACTTCAGTTCAGTATACAAACATTTATTTCTGCACTTTAAATATAATATCATATTATTAAACGTTCGTTCATTTCGTTCATCTTCGCTTACATCTTATGAAATAAGTGTAAAAAGTTATACCTTACACATTTTAGGACGTACAAAGTACCAACATTTATTTGCTCTACTGTCACAGAACAGAGCATAGAAAAAGAACAGACTACCATAGAAAAATGCTACTGTTAAATACACACAATCTAACGTATATATTATAATATTTTTTTGGTTAAAAAGTATCATTTTTTGAGATTTTTGTGTCGTTTTTTTAATTACCTGCTAATTAAATTGAAAAGGCAACAAAATAAATGGGTTTTGGCATAAACATTACTCTTCGACTATTATTTGATTTTTGCTATTCACATTATGCCTAAAGTACCAAAAATTCAATCTTCAATCTTATTTATTAAGTCTTATCAAAATTTAATATCGAATTAAAGTATAAAAGCGCCTATATCTACTTTATCGTTCAAGCACATTAAAGTGCATTTATTAATTTTTGACATATAAAATTTAAACTTTAAATTGTATTTTTACTTGAAAGGGATTTTAAGAACCAAAAAAGAAAAAATAGCAGGAAATGGAAGTGGCAAAGAAAGAGACCTTAATGTCGTCGTTGTAAATCTGTTTTGTTTTTGTTGCGGTACCTTTACGCTCAAGAAAAACCAACGCAATATTTCATTACAAAATTTTATGAGGTAGTATTTAAAATATCATATTGTTAAGATAAATATGATCTATTTGACGTATACCAATTAGTCCAGTACATTCAAGATAAATTTAATCCAAAATAATTTAATAAATAATTAAAATACTAACAAAAAACTTACATTTTGAGGTGATTGAGCAAAGCATTTTATAACGAAATTATTTTAAATCCTAGAGAAAAACAAATGACATTTTAGAAATCAACGGCCCAAAATTAGTTAAACTAAGCTGGAGTACTCAATGCTAGGAAAAAAGTTTCTAAAACTACCATAGTGTTATTAGCCAAATATGAATTAGATTAGCAATTATAATTGCTAACCTAATTCATATTTGGCTTGGTTTTACTATTTAGTTGATGGTAAGTTTAAACATATTTAAATTATTAGTATGCAAGTAACTTTTAATTGACATAAATTTTGGTAAAACAAGTATTATTAAATTATTTTAATCTTAACAATTTAATGATGAAATATTTTAGATGATATATTTCAATTTTAACGGTTTCTATCAAAATTGTTTTAATTTTAATAGTTTAAATCCGCTGTTTTATTCAGCAACTTTATCTAGTATATTTTATAAACGTTGGGTCCTACTAAAATGGTATTTGTTTTATATTGTGGGTGCAGGAACTAAATTTAACAGGTAAAAAAATATAATTTGTTATTTTTTTAAACTTTATTTCTTAAAATGTATAATAATTAATACAAAAAAAAATCAAAATAGTTTTTCCCTGATTTTTTTTTCAAAATGTTCTTTATGTGTACAATTTACATTCTGTATTGAATATTTTTTTTTTATTTACATTAAGAATGGTAACAAGAAAACTACATTACAGAATACTGTTTCTATCTACCACTTTTATTTTTGTTTAGGAAAGAAACTTAAACCTTAAGGCATACGCATTGCTCTATGAAATATGTAAAATAAAAATAAAAACAAAAAAATAAATTTTTAAAATTACTTCAAAAACGTTAGAAAGATAAAAAACAGTAATTTTTGAATTGTAATAATAAAAAAAATAATAAAAAAGTATGTTTCCTAAATAATGCCTGCTTATAGGTAAGTATACTGTTTAAAGATTTAATTAAAAATTTATATTAAATTTTATTTATATAATATGGTAATATTTTATTTATATTTTAAAACGAAAAGCTTTTAAGCTCTCTGTTTTAATATATTTATTATAAAATTAAATATAGAAAACTTTTTATATTTAAAAATTAATAAATTTAAAATGTATTATATTTATAACCGACTTGATCGTCGCTAGTATTTTTGAGGTTGGTAGCACTGACTAAATTATTGTTATTTAATTAATAAAGATTTCAAAATAAAACTTTTCCATTAAAACCCTGAAGTAAAATTTATTTAACAGGTTATGGGCCCAGGATTACTTGGATTGCTTTGATTGTTTTATGGATTGGATGGTATATCTGTCATCGTCAGTTTTATGTCAGTTTTGGTCAATTGGAAGAAGCCATCCTGTCAGGCATTATTTATCGTTAAATTAGATAAGTAAACTACAAAGATTAAGGTCGGTCAAGTTGAATGTTGAGTATTATTACAGTAAGTTAGCTATTGTCAAAATTTTATGAATAAGATTTAACTACCACTGGTAAAACAATTAAAAAGAGTTGGACCATGTTAAGAATCTCTAGCTTGTTGTCATTTTTGTACTGCTTGGAACAATGACAGAAATAGAAATGAAAAGATTGAATGAAAGTGAAAAGTCAAGTGAAGCTTTATTAAATGTTCTCATATTAAAAAAGTCAGGAAACCTAAAAAGTTTGAAAAAATGTTTTGTTGAATTTAAAGTTATGAAAATGACTAAACAAACTAAAAATCTTTACTCAATGATGTTTCGTGATGAAAAGTCTGGAAAAAGTTTGTTCACGATATTGAATAAAATTTGGTTTGTCAGAAATAAAGGTTGATTAAAAATGGTATCAAAAATGGTTACAAAATCCAAAAGAGCATCAAAATCAAATGATTGGTTCGGAAATATTTAACAACAAAATATTGATAAATTTATGGTGATGCGTTAATTTCTTTCGCCAGTATATATAATAGGGTGTGCCAAAAAAACTCGATATTTTTTTTTTCTTGCTCTCCACCCAAAATATCGTAGAATATGTCCAAACAAATATTCTGTTAAAAGCGGAGCTCATAATTTCAATTTTAAGAGGTCCCTCATCGAATCTGAAGTTTTGCCGCTTAAATAACACAGAAAACTGACTTTTTTACCTTATTTATTCTTGCAACCTAGGAAGAATTTTTTTTCCCATAAAATCCATGACTAATTCTTACAAAGCATTAAATTTGGACAAAAAAATCTTACTAAGCCGAATTTCTATTTTCATTATTTGATTTTTTCCAGAGCTTTAAATTTAAAGTTAATAATACAAAAATGATGACTTTATACGCCTGTAACTTTTAGAATATTGACGATACAAAAAATTCGCCTAAAACTTTTTTGTGGTCCATCAGACAAGCTAAAAAATTGCCTTTTGACTTTTTCGTCTAACTTCAATAGTTTAGCTGAAAAAGGCAAAAAACGTAAAATTTTAAATTTAAAGCTCTGTAAAAAATCAAATAATGAAAATAGAAATTCGGCTTAATAAGATTTTTTCGTCCAAATTTAATGGTTTGTAAGATTTGGTCATGAATTTTATGAAAAAAAAATTTCTTCCTAGGTTGCAAGAATAAATAAGGTAAAAAAGACTGTTTTCTGTGCTATTTAAGCGGCAAAACTTCAGATTCGATGAGGGACCTCTTAAAATTGAAATTATGAGCTCCGCTTTTAACAGAATATTTGTTTGGACATATTCTACGATATTTTGGGTGGAGAGCAAGAAAAAAAAAATATCGAGTTTTTTTGGCACACCCTAATATATAATATTGTGACATGATCTTTTTGCAAACACATCAAAATATATACTATTAGATACTATAGGTATAGTTCGTTTAAACAAAAAAATTTTTGGCATCACAAAGGTATATAATTGCATCGGTAGTATCTATTAATAAAATTGAGCAAATCCCCTTTTACATTCCACTTGGCGAAATCTTTAAGAAGCAATCAAAAATTAAAACCCCAATTACTTAGCTTGCATTTTCTCCTACCTTATTAATAGATCTGTCGCATCCCAATTCATCCAAGTAATTCAAATTAATACCGTCTTAGGTTGTTGCGAACAAAGCGCCGATCTCGATTGTGTTCCGTTCCGTTCGAGATTTGCGTCGTCTGATGATGTTTTGTTGCAGTGACAGATGTGTTTGTAGTCTTATGACATGGCACGGTTATACGCACGTGTTGTTCCGTGTTAATACATAATGCAAACACAGCCGGCTGTTTACAAGTCCCTTTGCATGTCAGCCTGCCGCCTATATCCAAAGATGATGCACCTCAAAGATGGATTATATTCTGTATCATAACATCTATGAGAAATACCATGTGATTAGTTTTCAGTTTCAGTATATAGGAATATAACGAAACTAGGTAGTTTAAATTATGCACGGTAAAAAAATTTGCCCGTGTAAATTTTTTAGTGTAGGGGTAAAAATATTAGAGTTGATTTGTAAGTGTAAAAATTACACTACAAAATACAGTAGGTAGCATTTAGTGCTTATTAACTTTATTAAACACATTTAAAGAATATGAACATTATTCATTGGTACATTCACACTATTTAATATTAAAATAAATCAAAAGGGTAGAAAAACTTAATGCGAGTGTTTATTACCCCTTAATGTGTTAAATAGTGACAAAATGTACACTACAGTGCATGCCAATTTATTTGTCTGTTTTGATGTTACTATGAGCTCTTTTTTCTTTACACTACTAGTGCACATTGTATCACAATTAAACTTAATTTACACCTATAGAGGCAAAATAGATTGAAAAAACTGGTAATAACCGAAATGCGTTTTAAAATGTTTGGTTGGTACCTACCTACGCACTGCGTAGTACGCAGTGTTATCCGGAGATACCGCGTTGTGGAAGTGTGGCATTTTTGTTCAGTTAGATTTTAGTTACGGTGAATCCATAAGGGGACTTTCTTATTTTTTGGTAAGTATTATACTTCCTTTTTCTTTAAGCCTTAATACTCAATAAATACCAATGTTAAAAGGATGTCCATACCCGACCTATATTATATATCAATAATTTACGGCAGTAGGTCGGGTACTTGTAACATTAATAATGTAAATACATACACACTTGATTTACTTTTTATTTTCAAGCGTAATGGTTGTTATATTAACCTATACCTACATTTTTATTAATATTATGGAAAATTTGTACACGTGTGGTAAATCCCCGACATACAGCCGCCTGACGCCTCTCTACCAATGGGATCACCCATTTTTTATGAAAAATGGATTACTGATGAATTCTCAAGATAATTCATTGCTTACAAGTTGACAGCCAGTAAAACATTGCATTGATCTAAAACTTTTACGGTTTAAGGAACCATTTTGCTTAAGCCAGCCATACGACTCATATAAAATTATATTTTTAAAGGCACCGATTTTGATAATTGTCATAGATTTTTGTTCCAAATAAATGTTTCTCTTTATTTACCTTTTCGTTTTATTCACTACCACCAATAGGTTTTACTCAAATAATAGTGTTAATTTACACTAGAAGTTTGCACTAAAAGAGTAAAAGTAACTTTATAAAATTAGAACTTTTCCAAAGTAGTGTTAATTTACACTGAACAAAAGTGGAATTTTACCCAGGAAGTGTAGAAGTACACGATTTTAGGTAAATTAACACTTTTTAATACAGTGTAAAATTACTTTATCCTCAGTGCTATAGTGTTAAATCATAATTGCTTGGGGAAAATTACACAACAAATTAACTCTAATTGTAGTGTTATAAAACAACACTATTTAGTGTGGACCTGTGTGAACTCTAATTAGTGTTGCTAAGAGTTGATTTTTTACTGTGTAGATATTTACAAGAAAGCATAAATATCCTAAAATAACTCAAACACGTTGATTCGGAATCTTGAAAAACTCGAGAGAGCAATGAATATTTAAATAAATTCGATCAGTGCGGCTCAGTGTATAAAAAAGGACTAGATTAAGAAAATTCCCCAAAGTAGTTATGTGATATCAATTTGTAAACAGATTGAGGCCTCGTTCGATTCCATCATGCAAATTAAGTTGCTACGTTAAAAACCGTTTCCAATGCTGGAAATATTCATCCACTGATTGGCAAGACTTATATTTATTCATGCGGGAACTTTAAACATGTTAAATTAATTATTTATGCCTTATTGATTGGTCTTTCGGTTATTAGTGCTGAATTAAATGACTTGTCGAACAGACTCGCAAAAAATTTAATGGACTTCATTTATTTTTAGTCCCCCACATGCGATCATTACGTAAGAGTGCAAAAAATTTAAGCTTCCATTCGATTTATGAAAATTAATGGGTGTCTTTGAATGAGGTCAGTTTTTTACAATAATTATTGTTATTTAAAAGTTATTATGGGATTGTATGTGTAGAAGTAGGATTTATGCTTTAAATTATTATTGTGTGTATTGAATATTATTATGTAATTAAAAATTACCATTTGTTTGTAAATAATTGACATTTTTTATTATCATCATTATTGTAATATGTAAAACATTTTTTGGCAAATAAACGATTTAAACCTAAAATATTTTAGGTTTATTGAATTTTACATATTTTTAATATAATCCATTTGATTATTGCTCACATTTTAAAAAATTACTAAAAAATACACGTTCGTTCATAATATACAGGTTTAAACAAAAATATGTTTTTACCATAAGTTTAAGACACTCTGTAGAGTGGCAAAACCCTATATTGTTCTAAATTAAGTTTTATTTATCAAGTCACAGTTTTGTTTTTAATTCACCTCGATATATTTATTTTTGTGGAAAATATGGAATTTTTAAAAAAACATTGCAATTTCCAATATTTTTCTATATGAAGAACTAAGGTTCATTCAATCATCCCATACTTGGACATGTCATACACGGCTTTCAAAAGCTATCAAATTGTTTTTTGCAATTTATTGTTTAAATTTTGAGGTCTTCTTACTTTAAAAAATGGATATGTCTCCGACTGATGTTGCCAGAGCCATTAATTTAATCCAGGATGGACGGTCACAGTATTACGTGGCAAGTGTTTTAAACGTCACAAGAAGTAAAGTACAAAGAGCAACATCAGTCGGAGACATTTTTAAAAGTAACAAGACACCTTAAAATTAACACATTAATTTGCAAAAAACAATTTGATAGCTTTTGAAAGCTGTATATAACATGTCCAAGTATGGGATGATTCAACAAAAATTTCACTGTCATCCTCCATAGGCAATGGATGGACCATAGCAACCTTAGTTCTTCATACAGGAAAAATATTGAAAAATGCAATGTTTTTTTTTTAAAAATCCATATTTCCACAAAAATAAATATATCAAGGTGAACCAAAATCAAAACTGTTAAAAATAGATGTGACTTGATAATTAAAACTTAATTTAGAACAATATACGATTTTGCCACCCTACAGAGGGTCTTAAACTTATGGTAAAAAAAACCTGTATATTATAAACGTACGTGTATTTTTTAGTAATTTTTAAAATGTGAGCGATTCTCCCTTAATGTATCTATAATATTCTTTAATATTTGTTTAAATACAAAAACAAATAAAAAAGTTAGTTGCGATTGAAATTCATCGAAAATTTGTGTGGATCGATTATTTTGCCTGTGAGTGTATTACAGCGTGCAGTTTGCAAAATTTTTGGGACACGGATAAATATTCTGGAAAATTCCTAAAGTACACTCTTAGAAAAGACATGGTATTTGCAATGAAAATTTAGTTCCCAGAACCAATTTTATTAGTGAAAATAGGCACAACAAAAAAATATGTTGTGGGAACTAATACAAATTTGTTTTTACAGTTTGTTGTCGGAACAGCCAATATTGGTAGCTCCAACCAATAAGTTTAAGTGCATCGAAATTAGTTTTTTTTTTCATACAAATAATTGATATTTAATGCAATCACATTAGTCTGTCATTTTAGCAGCGTCTAAGTTGTAACAACTGCACTTGCTATTTATCGCAACAAACATTGTATCATGCAGGAATTTATTTTTTAATTGAAATTACATGAAAAAAGGTACATTTAAAGAATTTAATAGTTGATATAATATAAATTTGTTTTGTATTGTAACTAAGTTATATTTAATATTAAATGCTTGCATTAGTAGCAACAACAAATTGGTATTATTCCACAGTACATACCTGCTTAGTAAATATAACACTTTTTGTGTAAATATTATAAAAAATAGAGAAAGGAAATTCATGCCCGTTCGTTTTATAAATATTTATTATAAATTAAAAAATAACAATATAACTGAAAACACCAAATTTTGGTTTAAACATTATAACAAAAATTAATAATTACTATAAGAAAACATTTATAAATATTTTAACAATAAAACAAAAACGATTCTTTGGTAAATATACACAGATAGGTACATTAAGATGAAAGTTGACTATACTTCTTCAATAAACCGTGATGTTTACGTGAAGTGCAAGCCTTTGTTTAACAACTTAACAATGATTCTTAGGTACAACGTAACATACTTGCATGATAACAGGGGTAAGAATTCGAAATTCCGACGTGATGGAGACTTTTGGTGGGCACCATTGGATTCAGGAGGCCATTTTCAGTCGGTATGGCATTTTCACATTTTTGAATTTTTTTTCGGACCCCAAAACTACAATAGTGTAATTAAAGGAGTGCAATAATAATACCTAACCTTTAAAAACTGGAACCAATTCAGGTAAACCCCATGTTCCTAATAAATCTGCTAGGTACTTCAGTCCGCTTATCCATATTATTTGTTCGAGATATCTATAAGTAACCAACACACAAATGACTAATTGTAATAAACTAGTTTCTTACCTAAAATATACACAACACACGAGCTGATACACAAATACAAAAGGACAAACACCACCGTCTGGACGCCGTGCAACACCGTTTGTTTACAGGTTAAAAGTAAAGCACGCGCCGGGCTGGACAAATCGCGCGCGAAATGCACAAAGTTTGCAGTTGCATTAACCTACAGAGACAACATCCCCAACTGACACTTTGTTTCACACCGCTGGTGTCTTAGCTGTATGAAAAGTGACGCATAGTTTATACAACCGAACCGTTAGTTCCACGGACTAATTTCAGTCAGTTGAGAATGTTACTTAAATATTTGGTCCAACAAAAACATTTTACCGCCGAAATGATTTTTTTGAGATAATGTTGTCAATACTTCTAGCCAACACAAAGTTTCAGTTAAAATAACTTAATCGCCTTTTTGCAGTAAATAATACTCCACAACAAAACTAAATCTTTTCAGGTAATGATGCAAGCAGTTACACATATAAAGGTACTGATTACAAAAAACAAAAAATGTTATTTTCTGCAACAGTTTTACCCCAACGATAATAAGTTAGTTACAAATACCAGGTCTTTTCTAAGAGTGTAGGTACTTGTTGTTTCGTATAGCTTTAAAAGCTTCACAATAATTTATTATTGGTTTATTGATTGTTTTTTTGTAATAATATTTCCATACCTACTACTTTGTTTTATTACAAGGATTTGCCGGGCATTATGTACATAATTCCGGATTTGGAATGTTTTACGTTTTGTGAAACTGAATTTACTTTATTTTAAATTATAATACAATTTGCATATCTAGGGCGTGTATTAAAATTGGGTAAATTATTCAAAATATACAATTATATAATGCAATTTTCCCGAATAATCCCACTTTTTTTACGGTATTATTCAAACAAAGGAAACGAAAATATAATTGAAACCAATCCAATTAATCCGAATATGTTCAAGTATCAATTCGGTTGCTTTAGAATTGAGAATTTGTATCAACTATGTACTATTGAATAATGCATGCAATAATGGGATTATTAAATAATTACGTTAATTAAAATAATTATAGTTGCTTTTACAAGTTTGAAGAAATATTGGCATCCAACGTCAAATATGCATAAGATTAACTCCGAAAACTAAAACAACACTTATTTATTATGCATGTAGGTATCTATCAAACCAAAATATCCGACGTAGAATTAGGTTACGCTAGCAAACGTCAGTCGGTCCTTTGCAGATTTTGTATGTCCTAAATTATTATTGATTTAGAAATTAAACTTTTAGTTTCTTAACTGGATTGCGCTATTTTAATAGTTATTTATATACCAAGTCAATGAAGATGAAAGTACACCCTGACGCATTATAAAAATTGATTCCTGAGGAGTTTGGATCGAAAATGTTTAAAGATAATAATCTTCGTTAATAGTTTGTAGATACTTAGCAGAATTATCAAACTTGTATTGTCAGTTTGACATTCACCTAAAATCGTCTTTGCGATATTCTAAAAGTTTGAATTAGTGAATAATAATTTATTAATATTTAACTCTGTAGGTATACGAGGTGTGGTCATAAAATAACGGGAATTGTTAAATTTCGCGGGTTCAGAGGGTCCGGTTGTCATAAAATTTTCTTTATTATATTGGTATACATGCCCCCAAAGTATGATAAAAACTTTAGCTGTTTTCATTGTTTACTTTGTTTGGGGCAGCCGCTAAGGTTAGACGTGTTTTATGAGCTCGGCGATTTTTCGTTCGTTAAAAGAAATTGATCAAAGAATTTGTATCCAATTTTGCTTAAAAAATGAAATAAATTCTGTGAAATGTTAACAAAGGCCTATGTGAGTCTGCTATAAGTAAAACAAGAGTTTACAAGTGGTATAAGAGCTTCCAAGATGGCCGTGAAGACGTTGAAGATGACGAACGCCCCGAACGCACAAGCACATTAACAACCGATAAAACATGGAAAAAGTGAAAGAAATGGTTATAAACCATCAGAGAAGTCGCTGATGATGTTGGTATATCGATTGGCTCATCCCATGAAATTTTTTAGAATGTTTTGGTATGAAACGCGTGGCAGCAAAATTTGTTCTATAGAAAAAAATTGTTAAATTTTGAACAAAATTTTTGGCCAAAAACAATACTGTAATGATGCCCCAGCCTCCATATTCGCCAGACATGCCTCTGTCTGACTTTTTCCTATTCCCAAAAATAAAGAGATCCTTAAAGGGCCGTCGTTTTGCAAGCATCCCAAAGATCGAGTTTTAGAAGTGTTTCGAGTATTGGAAGAAGAGCTGGCACATGTGCATAATATCCAATGGGGACTATTTTGAAGGCGACAACATTAATGTAGACGAATAAATAAATATTTGTTTCAAAAAACGAAAATTCCCGATATTTTCTGAACACACCTTGTATATTTTTTGTTTAATGTTTGTTATTTTTTTAACATACCTTATTTTTAATTTTTTTTTTTGCTTTTTATTATGGTATTTGTTCATAAACAAAGTAGATATCGTCAAAATTGATTGATTTAAAATTTAATTTTGTCACATCCAAATATATTTGTCACATATTTTAGTGCAAGGTTCTTAAATGTATGTTTTAAAATTAAAATTCGCGCCTCTAGTGTATACTTAAATTAAATACTTTGAAGAAAATAAACACAACCTAGAAACCGAAATTCAATTAAAGTAACGATTGTTGCATGAGTTTTGACACGCGTTGAGTTGATCATCGTGACGTCACCCTATTGAGATAATTTATCGGTTTTTAAAGTAATCTTGAATCGTTATTGGTTGTTTTCACTAACCAATCTCTATAAAAGAAGTGGTTTTTCGACATAATTCCTTAACCCAATTAAATCACTCTCCTAAGTAGAAAATAAAACACACCAGTTTTTTGACGCATGAAAATGCTGTAGTAAAATTTCAAAGAAATATCGGACACCAATTTACCTTAAATAAAAAAGAAAATATTCTAATATAGTGCAGCAACGAAGTCAAATCTCCAGGGAGCCTTTTAAGGGCATTTTGAACTTTACACGGTGCTTATATTTTTCCCTTACAAGCTTTTTAATGGCAATATTTTTGGAACAATTTCCGTTTAAAATTAAATTATCTACTGATTTATTTAACTTTTCTTGATGAAAAACTGTCTGGGGATAAAAGGCATTTTATTATTTTTCCGAGAAGGCCACATTAAGTCTTTGATAAAAGTAAAATATTCATCACAAATTATTTTTACCGCAATTAGAAAATAAATCTCAGGAGCCATACTTTACATTTAATTTTTGATAAACCGTTTAAATTTAAATATCACTTTTCTTTTTTGCCTTACGAGGTTTTACAGAAGTAAAGTAAAGTTAAGAGTTGACAGTAATGTGGAATATTTGGTTTTACACAATTTTGCCTTGTATATACAGGGTGCCCGGAAATAACGGTAATACACTGAGAGAAATCATACTATTATAATAAACAAATCATATATTTGGTAGTTTTCAGTTATAATTAAAAAATATTGTTTCTGAATAACAAATATTTGTTTATTATTTCAATACGTCAAAATTAATATATTTTTATTTAATATGCCAATTGTTTTAATGAGTTTGCTTAAAAGAAATAAATATTTCTTTATAAAAACCAAACGGGTTAATACATTTAAAACATAGATATATCTATTAATTAAAAATAAATCATATTTTTAAATAAATAAATATATTTTGTCCAACTTCCATAAAACAAATGATACAATTTTAATTAATAAATAATGCATTTGTAAAAAATACATGTTTATTGTTGAATATGTTTTCTTTATTAAATGTTACACGTTTTGTTTACAATAAAGCTGTGTTAAGTAAAAAATAATAAATCATTTTTTATTAATAAATATATTTTGTAAAATTTGCTAAATATGCCCTAAAATACGTTATTTACTTATTTCACGCCCTCGCGTAAGCATCATTAGTTTTAGTTTTATGTTGTGAAGTACTTAAGTACCTGTAAAAAATGGATTTAAAGGACTTTCTTATCGATCTCGGTTTAAGTGATGTTGTGTCCAATTGTAAAGGTAATTTATAACAGTTTTTTTCTTCTTTAAAATGTTAACAATGATTTTAATAAATGAAAAGCTTTATGACGGAATATTTACCATCAGGTTCAAACTTCCAAAGTAGCAACTAAAATGTGATTTTTAATGCATCATTGCAATGATTACATTCTGTTGTGATATTCTTAGTTAAAGAGATCTTCGCTATATATATATTTTTGTTTATTTCCAAATTTTTATTTTAGAATAGAAGAGGCGTCAGTTGTTTTTTTAACAGAAGATTCCTACCAACCTGCTGTTTACAATAAATGAAGATGGCCAACCAATGTTGTCCATACTCCAAACGTTAATTAGCAAACCCTTTAAACGAACCAACTTTAAGTCATGAAATTGAATAGTCATTTTGTACAAAATCAAATGACCGATCTTAAAGACAGGAAACACAAATAACATTGGCGTATTTAGAAGAACAACTATAGTTACTAGATATATACATTATTATTATAAATATTGAAACATTTTTTATTATTTAAAATTTGTTATTTATTAACAAATTCATTGTTTTACAATAAATAAATATTCAATTTTTATTGCTTTAAATTTGTTTATTATTAACAGGTTTTATTTTTATGCAATATGGTATAAATTTGTTTTAAATAAATAATTTTTTTACTTTTAATAAATGTATTTTAATTATTAATATTTTAAGATCGTAGTAAAAAATAAATATATTATTTATTAAGAAACATACAAAAACAAACGCTTTATTACATTTAAATGGGATGTTTATTAACCCTATATGCAATAAAGCATTTATTATATATAAATAAAACTGCTTTATAAAAAACAAACTGTTTTCTCAGTGTAAATTTGGGGGGGGGTGATTCTACAACTAAAAATAATAGAAAAATTTGGATAAACATATAAACTGTTTTTGCAAAATTAGGTTTTTATCAATTATTTCAGAAACGGTTTGTGTTAAAATAATAGTACTTTATTTCTGATATATAATACATGATGATTTCTTCACCGTCACCAAATTCTTTATTTAACATACGGTTTTAGGACATTTCTAGACAGTTTTTGGTCGTATAATATTATTTTGGTCATTAGAGATAGTTTTGATGCATTTTCAGGCGGTTAAACATATTTTTTTGACACTTAAGACCGTTCTTAAACAATTTAGATTATTTGGACCGTTTTATACTTTTTATTTTTTATCATACTAAGTTGTAAGCTAAAAAAAACCATAAGACATGTATACAATAATATTATAATATATTATATAATCCGGTCTCTAGTCTATAGACTATAGTCTAGTCTAGTTAGAAGCCATTTCACTCGCCAGCGCAAACAAGAAATATAATTTTTGAAAAACATTCTTTTAAAATATTAATCTTGGCTCATAAATTCTCTAATCATTGTTTTCCACTGCATATGGGTGAAAATAAAAATAGCAACATACCGAGTATCAAGTTTAGGTCGCCATAAATTATAGAAAACTCTTTTAGACGTATCGATGCAACTTTTTAAATGCGCACGAATAATTGCCATAAAAAGAAGCAGAATTAAAAACTCAATTTTAGAGACAAAATTTATTACTTTTAATACTTTATTGAATATTATATATACTTATGAAGTGACAGTATTATCTGATTAAATACGTAAAACAATAATGAATTTTTAATTAAGGTTAAGGTTAAAAACGTTAAATTATAAACCTAAATTCATGTCAACAACAATACAATATCCATGTTATTTTTAGGATTTTGTTGTGCAACACTTAATACAATATTAATTATTACAATTATATTGCAATAATTTAATATACCTACTTAGTTTGGAAACACTTTTTTGCTTCCCTAAAAAATCTAATTAGAGCGACAAATTTGGTTTTTACCGGACGCTCCTCAAATTAAACAAAATTTGTAACAAATTAAAACTTTATTTATTAATTAAATATTATTAATAATTATTTAAACCTTTTACATCATCAATATAGTTAAAACCAATATTAAATATAAACAATGACGGTATAATTAAATTTAACTAGAAACTAAATTGTTATTTTTAAATTTCACAAAACTAAATTAAATTTAAAGCAAATTACGACGAACTGTTCTAAATTAAATGAAATTATATGTTAATAAAAATGTTTGGGTGTGGATTTAAATTCAAAAGAGCATATATATATTGTATACAATAAAATTTAAATTTTGTGCACAGTTTTGTTTATATTTGCTACACAATTACAGTTTATTTCAAACATACCATAATAAAAATAATTGTATATTTTTATACCGTTTATCAATAAAAAGAGCTTTTAATATCATTCGTATTCATTTTGCACATTATTGAATAATTTTTAATTTTTTATGTTTTTTTTTATTTTATTGCTAAAAACACTACCTAAATACACAAATATTGTTTTTATATACAAATTTGGTATGTGTGTGGTGAACGCAAATGTGATAAATAATAAAAATAAATAAATATTTTTAACTAAACTGCACTAAAATTTAAATTTTAAATTAAAAAAGTGTCGTAGTAATGATTAATTCATCTCTTCATATTTTAATAAATTTATCATTTTTATAGGAAGGAATTTGTAAAATGTACCAATCTACATTAAATTTTAGACAATTTCGTGATTAAAGGAGAAGAAAAACTTTTTTAATTTAATAGTTTTAAATAGTGACAAAATGACTACAGTCACGGCGTTCTCTATAGAGAACGCCGTGCTACAATGCATGCCAATTTCTTTGTCTGTTTTGATGTTACTAAGAGCTCTTTTTTCTTTACACTACTAGTGCACATTGTATCACAATTAAAGTTAAATTACACCAATAGTGGCAAAATAGACTGAAAAAACTGGTAATAACCGAAATGCGTTTTAAAATGTTTGGTTGGTACCTATCTACCTACGCAGTGCATATCCGGAGATACCGCGTTGTGGAAGTGTGGCATTTTTGTTCAGTTAGATTTTAATTACGGTAAATCCATCAGAGGACATTTTTATTTTTTGGTAAGTAATATACTTCCTTTTTTTTAAGCCTTAATACTCAATAAATACCAATATGTTAAAAGGATGTCCATACCCGACTTATATTATATATCAATAATTTACGGCAGTAGGTCGGGTACTTTTAACATTAATAATATAAATACATACACACTTGATTTACTTTTTATTTTCAAGCGTAATGATTGTTATATTAACCTATACCTAGATTTTTATTAATATTATAAAAAATTTGTATACGTGTGGTAAATCCCCGACATACAGCTGCCTGACGCCTCTCTACCAATGGAATCACCCATTTTTTATAACAGAAAAATGGATTACTGATGAATTCTCAAGATAATTCATTGCTTACAAGTTGACAGCCAGTAAAACATTGCATTGATCTAAAACTTTGACGTTTTAAGGAACCATTTTGCTTAAGCCAGCCATACGACTCAAATATAAAATTATATTTTAAAAGGCACCGATTTTGATAATTGTCATAGATTTTTGTTCCAAATAAATGTTTCTCTTTATTTACCTTTTCGTTTTATTTACTACCACCAATAGGTTTTACTCAAATAATAGTGTTAATTTACACTAGAAGTTTGCACTAAAAGAGTAAAAGTACCTTTCTAAAATTAGAACTTTTCCAAAGTAGTGTTAATTTACACTGAACAAAAGTGGGATTTTACCCAGGAAGTGTAGAAGTACACGATTTTAGGTAAATTAACACTTTTTAATACAGTGTAAAATTACTTTATTCTCAGTGCCATAGTGTTAAATCATACTTGCTTACTTGAGGAAAATTACACTACAAATTAACTCTAACTGTAATGTTATAAAACAACACTATTTAGTGTGGACCTGTGCATTGTCATACTGATTTTCCTCACATATCCTAGAAAAGGTTTTGATAAATTTTTGATATCTTTTTTAGGTTTACACATATATTGCCCGTTTCTAAATATATTAATATTATATGTGTGATAAATATTTAATTATAGTTAAAGAACCTAAAAAGGATAAATTTGTACTTATTTTATATGTATTCAAAAGTTTATATACAAATTTTATGTGTTAGTAATAAAATTGTAATCAATTTGAAGCACCCTTGGCAGTTTATAGTGTGCATTTAAAATAAATGGAGATTCATTTATTCAATATTCGCGCCGAGTTAGGTGTAATATAAAGAATAGAGTAGGAGATCCGATACTAGTTGATGCCGACAAAATAATTTCCGCGAATTTCTGAACGCCCGTCCCAACGAACGTAGTAAGAAAATTCATCATGCACAATAAACGACGCATCCAGCAATTTTTCAAACTGAAATGTAAGCCTGCTGTTGTTCCTTTTCTTTTTAAAAAATTACCTACAAGAAAGATGCGCAAGGAGAAAATGATATCCGTAACCCAGATTTTTCAGTAAAAATTACGAATATTGCAAATGGTATCTCTTACAATTTTTCATTTTGTCAGACGCGACGTTTTTAATAAATGTTTGTCACGTTTTGGGAGACATTTCTGTCGGCATTTAGGGCAATTAACTTTTTAAGACGCTGGTATTATTACAAAGGCTATTAAAATTAAGAATCACAGTTTGACGTATTCCAAAATTGATAGCTTAATTAGGGTAAATTTTAACCATTTTTTAATATACATATATATAATATATGGTATCATGCTAAATCAACCAGTTTAATTTTTGTGTTCTTTGCCTGTAATTTCTAAAAATAGACAAGTTTTAGTTTTGATTTATTATTATATTTTTAGTTTATTTAAAAACATGTTTTTACATTTTTTTACAAGCGCCCGATGAAAATGTAATGTACAGGGTGCACCGTATTCTTCCATATGTTACAATACTTCTATGTTTTTTATTTCGTACAATTTGTTCCCTTATTTGCTCATGTTGATGATGTTACTATGAAAAATTATTCTTTTTTACCTTTTTATTTAAAGTTACAGAATTGCAGACTTTGTTTTTAGAAAAAGTATATTATCCTGTGGAAGAGTTTCTTAGTGATAATTTTTAATTAACTTATTTAATGTTTAATAAATTTAGTAGTAGGTACATAGTTTTAAACATAATTTCTTTATTTTTTAGTTTTTTTTTTGACTACTCCAATATGGTTTATGGAATTAAATGCTGTAAAACTCTGTGATCAATAAATATTATTATTATTATTATTACTATTATTATTATTATTATTATTATTATTATTATTATTATTTTTATTATTATTATCGACAACTAATGGTCATTAGCCCGGCTAATCAATGTCAAATTATCTATTATTATTATTATTATTATTATATCTTGTTTTTTAAACTATGTATCGATTTAAAACTTTCCTTTCAGAAAATCAAGCGATGGAAATTTCAAATGCCAATATTTTCATTCACAATCAACGTAGATCTTGGTCCATAGAGACTTAGCGGAATATTTTTCCGACTAAAATAGAATAAAAATTAGATAGAATAATTAAAATCAAAATTAAAACTTCATTATATTAAATATAAAAAATCGAAAAACAAACAACTGAATAAAAAATATAGATATATCTAAATAGTCGATTGCAACATAAAAAATAAAGTCTTTATTCTAATTTATTTATTGAGTAAATATTACTTTCCTCAGTTAGGAATAAAAATTGAAGCTTGCTTATATAAATTGGTAAAAAAATATTTAAAAAAACGTTGTGGCAGAATTTTGCTTTAAAAAATAAGCTTCTCTTGGCGAACAGAAACATTTTTAAAATATTTAAAAACTTTTGGTTGGATTTAGCAATGGTAAAATTACCTCTAAACTGTAATGAATATTGAAACGTTTTAAATATAAAAATATAGATTCCATAAATACTACCTAATGCCTACTAATATATTCTTTGTTTTCTAAAAATTATTTTAATACTTAAATTGTGGGAAACTCAACAAATGTTAGGAATGCTAAAGTGTTTTACACTCGTAATGTTTTATCTAATAAATACAACGATGGGAAAACATATATTTGCATAATTTTTAATAAAAATAAATGTTTAATACAGTTTAAAATGAACTTTAATTAAATTTTGCGTAGGTAATAAAATGTCCGTCGTGCATTTAAATAACATTTTAAAAAGGGTTATTGAAGTGGCTATGTCGATTTTATGAAAGACAGTAAAATCCAAATTTGTTTTTAATTAAAGCGCTTTTGTGTGTGTACAGTTAAGCAGGAAAATCATGTTTTAGGGCCCACGCCAAAATTGACACTTGACAGAGTTCCGGGCCGGAGTCAAAAGCACACTTCGAAGGGTCTCCGCCTCCTATGCCGAACTTTAGTAATTATTCGACCCGAAACTGGTACTTTTATGCATTCAAACGCTACTCACGTTCCTGTTCCATCCACTGCGCACTTTAATTACTTATTTAAATTAATTGTATAAACACTTTATAAAATTTATCGGAAAAAGCAAACCCAAAGTCTATTTACCTTAAACTTCAATTTCACCCTCAAACTACCACTTAAACAACCGAAAAGATCAACGATAAACAAAAATATTCTAATTCAATTTTAATTTTGATAAAACAGCTAAATTTTTAAACAGTTAAATTTATAAAAAATATATTATTTAAGGTTATAGTTCAATATTCTTACTTCATTAAGTTTTATACACAATTTTTGTTGTGTTAAGCACTTAAAAAACTTATACTAAATCTTAAAAAACTTATACTTCAGCATGAAATTGGTATAAACAACATTTTTGTCAAAATTTTTTCATCTTCTTTAGCCTGGTCAAAATTTCATTTTATTTTTCTATAGATTATTTTTTATAGAAAATGAAGATTGGATTTTAAAATAACATATTCACAAATTTTTTTAAAAATATATAAATTCAAGGTAAAAAGCTTATTAACGTAAACGATTGATCTTTTCGATTAAATTTGGCATAAAGTATGGCTGGATGAAAGTTTTAAATTCAGGGCAGTTACACGCACAAATTATATTACTGCGGAAAATCTACATGAATGATTTGATTTTTGGCATTTAAAATTCCAACAGCGGTGATGACTGATCAATAAAACGCCAATTTCAGACTCAGCGCTTTTTTATTTGCTTTTTTCATGCCAGTCTACCTTTGCTTCTGTTTCTAATATAATCAAACTTCACAAAAGTTTCTAAACAAGCTGTATAACTAATTTGGCAAATAAAATTAATACTTCAAATTTACACTTTCTACGCGGTTTTATTATTAAGTTATAAAACTAGATCAAAAAACGCTGCCAAAAATTCGCTGGCTACATAAAAACGATTCTGTCACTTTTAACTTTGCTGAGAATTGGGAAACTTGTACTGTTTAGATATTTATAGAACTCTTAACTTAAACCGTTAACTTAGATGTTAAGAAGTGAAAAGTTAATTTAAAATTTAATTGGTTGTTTTTTTATGAAAAATTATAACACTCTTTAATTAAAAATAAAAACAGCATGACCTAAGAAGCTTTCAATTATGTCCTGTGCATAAATTATATTAAACGTTTTATTTTTAATTTTTTTTATAAAAAAAATATTTGTGATAAAGTAAGATATAATTTTTTTGTTTCTAAAACTAAACTGCTAAATTTTGTACATTTATAGAGTAGATTGTAAGGATTTACCAACAGTAATCTGTTAACTAATTAAATAAGTAGTTTGTAATTATAACATACATTTTGTAGATTAATTAACACAATTCCAAAATGTACACTACAGTACATGCCAATTTCTTTGTCTGTTTTGATGTTACTAAGAGCTCTTTTTTCTTTACACTACTAGTGCACATTGTATCACAATTAAAGTTAAATTACACCAATAGTGGCAAAACAGACTGAAAAAACTGGTAACCGGAATGCGTTTTAAAATGTTTGGTTGGTAAAAGTATTGATTGTTCTTATTTTTGATAATTGGTGTAAAATTATTATTAATAATTTGTTTTTGAGATATATTCCAAAAAAATTTTATTTTATACTTTTTTGATAAAACATTTAAATAAAAATAAGTTTCCTGGATTTAAAAGAATAACAATAAATTGATATACCTACCTGCCAGTATAATACTACTTAATAATACGTAATATTATAAAACATATTAAAAGAGAAATTTAAAGTAATGTATTTAATTTTGTTAAAAATTTCAATTTAAAAACGCAGCATAAAGTTGTTTAACATAATGCATATGCTTGAGATAAATTGCAGAAAAGAGTTTTGTTCTGTAACGTATTCCAGAAACGGTTTGCCAGAATTGAGAAATTATGACAAATAAAGGCTCGGGATTGAGCAAACGGAACACGAAAACAGACAACAGATAAAAAAGATGAAAATTTTTAAACTTCGAGAGATAAAGTTGATTTATGGAGGTTTGTTTGGAATATTAATATCACATTGTATTTTCAAGAAAAACCCTAAAACTACTTTTTTAAATTTAATAAATTGATCATTTAATTAAACTTTATTTTTAAACACTAAAATTTAGTACCTACTCTTCTTCCAAATCCCTATTTTTATAAATTTTCGTATAATACGCCTTAACGAGTTTTAAAGCTGGAATTGTTTATGGTAATTTAAAATTAAAGTTTACACATACATCAAATAAAAATTTAATATAAATTAAATAAAGTTAAGCTTAATGTGCGTATAAAATTTCAAAGATACCGTAAAATTTAATCCAGTTTGTAAAATTGATAAGAGGGGTGCCATAAAATATGTGCAAACTTTCTTATGTCAAAAAGGTTGTAACAATCCAGTTTAGAATTATTAATCTTTTTAGTAAATATAACTAACAAAATAACACAACTTGGGCCTTATTTATGTATATAGGGGGCCAAAACAATTAATAAATGAAGAATAATAGCATCATGTAAACAACACAGGCATATATTTAGGTTGTCATTAAATATAATTAAATATAATTATTAATCTAAAATTTAGATTTTATGTGATTTTTAAAAACATTTTTAACTTTGTCAACTTGTTCTTTTGTTAAAAAACACATATATTCTAAGATTTAATACATTCTAAATTTGTTAAAGATTATTTTATTTAATTTAGTCCGCACTGACCACAAAATGGCTTCTTTATGAGGTTAAAAACAAACAACGCCATTATACTCCAGCACTGTAATTAGTTTATGTTTATAATTTCCTGTTTGAGTGCACACATACTTCAAGTTTTACAAAGTGGCAGAAAAAGTACCTATGCTTTCTGGAAAAAGTCAAGTTTAATTTTTAATTGAAAATAAATAAGAAGTTTTAACAATAGCTCATGTTTTATGAAAAACAAATAAATTAGCGGTATTCAACGTTTATTCTATCTCAATAAATTAAACACTACAATGAATGAAAATGAAATTAGGTAAATCTGCTAATCAATCACGATGTAGTTATTTGTATGTAAATAATTTTTAAATATGTTACGTTTTTTTAGAGGTTAAAGGTTTTATGTAGGTAAGCCACAAATTGGTATTTCAATGCAGAATTTCAAATATGGATAAAAATATTTAGGTGAATGTTGAATTTGTATACTTTTTTATGAGCTAATGCCCACAAATACAAAAATTATAAGAATACATCGTTTATTTTAGTAAGGGCATTTTTTAAATTAAAAAATAGCTTCTCTAATGAATTTTATTGTGAAAAAGTAATAATATAATTTATTAAAGTTATTTTTATGGTATAGAAGTTAACTATTTGGTGCAACTTAATCATTTATTTTTATTTTCAAAGTTTTTCCCAAACAAACTTCTGCGTTTGATGCAATCTCATCATTCAACTTTTTTTCCATTTTTTTATTCTATCATTAAATTTTAAAAAAACGTTTTCCGACATCTTTTTCTATCCAGTCAAAGCGCTATGATAAACAAACTATTGTATTTATAATCTAAACATTTAAATTTATCTATATAACTACAATTTTACTACTGAGAAAACCATGCATAAATTTTAGTAATTCATCATTACGGCGAGGACTGAATATGCCTTTTTTAAAATCTAAAAATAATTATAAGTAAATAAAAAAATAGCAATAGCATATTAATAAATACCAGTATAAAAGTTTTAATTGCCATTATAAAAATAAAGTTAGCTCTCAATATGAAAGGTTTTTTTGATCGTTCCATTAATATTAAAATCACCTTTTTTGTTTTCATATCAAAATTAGACCAATCACTCTTAAAAAGTGAATAGCCAATAGAGGAGCTCTGCAAAATAAATGAATAAATTAATATATCTTATAAATTTTAATCACTTTAATAGCACCTCTTCGGTTAACATGGTTCCATAATAACAATAAAAATAAGTTTGTGGTACCATAGCAAAAAAAAACAACACACTTGATATTATATCCAGTAGAGAGTCTTGAACCTAAAATTTAAATATTTTTTTTATTACCTACGTATATGCAATAACAATTGAGATATTTGCGTATACATAGTACACTGAATTAGTCAAAAATGACTATATACAGAAAACTCTGACTTTCTGGACAAAAATTTCGTAAATCCGTTTGCGAAAAGTTTTATAAAAAAGTGTAATGCTTACCATATACATACGCACGCAGCAAGAAGAAATAACCAAAATGCTTCCAATCATTTGAAAAAATATAGCTGCAGAAAATGTTTTCTCAACCAGTTCTACAAATCTAAAAGAAAATAAAACAAACAAAAAAGAGTTACTTAGGTATGTACTTTGTTATACTCTCATAATGTTTACAACAATATACGATCTCTTCATATACCATTGCATCATTAATAGAAGTTGAAGATTTTCCTAGGTTTTTTAAACGGTATTTTAAAATTTTTATTTGTGTTATTGCCTGGCATATAAAACTTGCTATCAAAGTGTCAATAGACACACTACAAACTGCTGCTCTATATATGCCTAAAACCGAAAATTAATTTTACTATTAATGGCTTGATATAGTAAATATTATTAGTTAAAATTTTGTATCCATACATAAAACTACCTTGATATTAGAAAAACGATGCAGAAAGAACAGAATTTATTTTTAATTACGGATTTAATTCCTGTATTAAATATATTAACAAAAAAATATTATATATATAATTTTTAATCGTTTTGGGTACGGATTAATGTTATTGAACAAGCCTTTTTTATAAATTTGTAAAATGTAAAATAAATGAAATTACAAAGTGACCAAAATAACAAACCCTAATTTGCATAGCATACTATATTTCAAAGTGTAAAATAAAATTAAAAAACTTACTTAAAACACTGCACACATTTAATGCATTTTGTACAAAAATATTATCCAATGACTCCGGTATCCACACATCTAGAGTAATGCCCTTTAAAAATGAATACAAGGAAACTGCCACAAGACCTGCAAGAATTGTTAAAAAGTATGACCAAAAATTTCTATCACTTTCAAATTTAAGTTCACGTAATAAGTGTTTTAATTCTCGAGGAATATTATTAAACATATCTGATCCTAGACTTTCTATAATTTTGTTAAATTGTACAATTTTCCAGAACAACGGAATAACTCGTATAGTAAAAGTAACTGATTGCAAAATCAAAAATCCGAAATTGTTAAACGCGTCTATATCAAATTTTCCAATTAAAAATATCTTTGCAAAAACACTAAACGAAAACACTCCAGAAATAACAAAATGCAAAATTATTGCAAATATTTTTTGACCAAATGTCTGTGGTAATATATAATTAAATTTTAAAATCTGTATGTTTTTTTTTCCAATTTCTTGAAGTGAAGTCATATTAAGCCGAAATTAAGACAAACGTCTATGCTATAAAGTAAGATTCACTTGACTGATAATATTTAAATTTTAAATACTGCTAATAACAAAAATCTATAAAATAAAACCAATAAAACCAGGAGCGTATCTAAAGATATAATGCATTTAAAGTTAAAAAGATATATCGTCCTTTATCGTATATGTTTCAATGACACTTTTAAATACAAATTGGCAAGTTGTGGTTTTATGGCGTTTTAGTCACGGGCTAAAGTTAGCAACAGGTTTTTAGTCACGGACTTAAGTTAGTTGTAAAATAATACCAAATTTGAAAATTTTAATAAAAAACTTTTAATTTCGCCGGCAGTAAACTAAAATTCTTATAAAACATTTTCTTCACTTTCACTGTGAAAAACTGTTGTTAGTCCATTTTTAAAGAATACATTTCAATTTACATATAAAAATTTGACATATCACCACAACAAAATGGCGTTTATCAAACTTGAAATATAATATTCTTTTTAAAATGTGTAAACAATAAACCGTATTATTATCTACTAGTTTATCTGTACGCCTATGGGTAGGGGAAGCATAGAAATAATACTATTACTAATTATTTCTATGAGGGGAAGGCTTATTTATGAGCATGTTGAAACATGCTGATGTTTCTCATCCCTTGATAAACAATTATAGGTATAGACATGTAATTTGGTTGGGTAAATTTATAATTATCTGTTAATTTAACTATAGTTTATATTATAAAGTTGTTCAATATTTAGTGAATAAATCGATTTGTATCATCAGAAATTCAAATTATTTAAGAATAATTCGAGAAGTTTTTAATTTAAAAACATTCGAAATAACAACGCTTATAAAAGTATTTATTTACTAAGAAACACTTTGTATATACCGTATTTTCATTTTACCTCTAGACAGGCCGCATTCGGTTTTTAAGAGTGGGAGACGCCGAGACTTGAAAACAAATTAAAATAAATAAATCAATACTCTTAAAACAAAACTAAAAATCTTCTTAAAATAAACGTAAATTAATTAATTAAATAATAAAAATAATAATAAATTATTATTTGAACACAAGCTTTGAATAATTTATTCAGAGCCTATTTTCAAACGTTTCCCCAAATTGCGTCAAACAAAAGCCCAGTCTGTCATAAAATTCGGTGTGAACATTAGCTAGCATATCGGGAGTAATTGTCTCAAAAGCTGTATGCATTCTTGCCTCTAATTCGCCCAAATTATTCATTTTTTCATGACGGTTCAAGGTAGATTATTACATATCCCCAGGAAAAAATCGTTAGGAGCCAAGTCTGGCGACCTTGCTGGCCGGCGAGTAGCCCCAGGTAGAAATTATCTTTTAAGGAAAAATTTCTTGTAAATACTCCTTCACTATTCTTGTGTTATGTGATGGGCAACCGTCCTGTTGATACCAAACGTTATCCAAATTTAGGATTATGTTTTGGATTGCAGGAATAATTATATTTTGAAGAAGATCCAAATATCTCGCTCCATTTAAATTGCTAACAAAGGTTTTAATTTTTCTAAATCTATCCATCATAAAACAATTTTCTAAAGGAAATTGTTTTATGATGGAATTTTCGTTTTTTGAAAGAAATATTTATTTATTTGTCTACATTAATGTTGTCGCCTTCAAAATAGTCCCCATTGGATATTATGCACATGTGCCAGTTCTTCCAATACTCGAAACACTTCTAAAACTCGATATTTGGGATAGCCTTTAGTTCTTTCAGCGATGCGCTTTTAATGTCATCTATGCTTGCAAAACGACGGCCCTTTAAGGTTCTCTTTATTTTTGGGAATAGGAAAAAGTCAGACAGAGGCATGTCTGGCGAATACGGAGGCTGGGGCATCATTACAGTATTGTTTTTGGCCAAAAATTTTGTTCAAAATTTAACAATTTTAGAACAAATTTTGCTGCCACGCGTTTCATACCCAAAACATTCGAAAAATTTCATGGGATGAGCCAATCGATATACAAACATCATAAGCGACTTCTATGATGGTTTGTAACCATTTCTTTCACTTTTTCCATGTTTTTATCGGTTGTTAATGTGCTTGTGCGTTTGGGGCGTTCGTCATCTTCAACGTCTTCACGGTCGTCTTGGAAACTCTTATACCACTTGTAAACTCTTGTTTTACTTATAGCAGACTCATTATAGGTCTTTGTTAACATTTCACTTGGTATGTACACCAACATAATAAAGAAAATTTTATGACAACCGGACCCTCCGAACCCGCGAAATTTAACAATTCCCGTTATTTTCTGAACACACCTCGTAAATAGGTATAAATAGAATAATAATTTGGACATAAATTAATTTTTTAACAATTTTTTAAAATTCCAGACATACAGAGTAATTTAAGTAATATTTAAGTACACGCTGAATAAAATAACTTGAAATGGGGTCTAAATATGTAAATATTAAAGCATGTGAATTTAATAATAAATAAACAATTGAAAAAAATCACATTTTTAGAGTTTTCTTTACCAAGAAATTCTATTACCTGCTGCTAAAATGTAACAAAATATTTGCCTTTATTGCTTTTTATAAATTGGGTGTGTGCTTGGAATAAAACACAAATCGACTTCAACTTTAACACTTCTGGATTGTTCCGCTTCATGAAAATCTGTAGTAAAATTTGCTTAATACAAACATAAAATAAAATTGCCCTAATCCGTTTTCACTTTAAATGCCATCCGTAAAGACCGCTTATTATTTATTTTACTTGAAAAGTAAAGGTATTAACGTTATTCGAATAATGAGGTTTAATGGCATTATCATGATAATGACCTCAGTAAATTATATTAACATTAATAATGTTCGATCGTATAAGTCTATATAGAAAGATTTTATATTATTAACTAGTTAAAAAGTCAAATAATTATAAAACTTAGTACAATCATTTCGGTGAAACCAAGCCCAAAAATGATGTGGCAAATATTCCAATTAAATGCTTAAAAACGATTTAAGACAAGTTGTTGCACTTGCAACATATGTATTGTGTACAGTAAGCAGAAAAGATTTTGATTGCTTCAAATGACAGGTCATTAATGTGTACTATTTAAAAACGAGTTAAGTAAGAATAGTTGTTGCACTTTCATTTAAGCCAATATAGTATAGTTAAGCTAGTAAAGTAGTGTGATTTAGTGTGGAAAGCTTTTAAGTAGTCTACCAGGATGAGAATACTTATGGCTTTCCATTATTTTTTCTATAACTTTTGATATGTACAAGGTGTGTTCAGAAAATAACGGGAATTGTTTAATTTCACGGGTTCGGAGGGTCCGGTTGTGATAAAATTTTCTTTATTATGTTGGTATACATGCCCCCGAAGTATGATAAAAACTTTAGCTGTTTTCATTGTTTACTTTGTCTGTGGCAGCCGCTAAGGTTAGACGTGTTTTATGAGCTCGGCGATTTTCGTTCGTTAAAAGAAATGGATCAAAGAATTTGTATCCAATTTTGCTTAAAAAATGAAATAAATTCTGTGAAATGTTAACAAAGGCCTATAGTGAGTCTGCTATAAGTAAAACAAGAGTTTACAAGTGGTATAAGAGTTTCCAAGATGGCCGTGAAGACGTTGAAGATGACGAACGCCCCGAACGCACAAGCACATTAACAACCGATAAAAACATGGAAAAAGTGGAAGAAATGGTTATAAACCATCAGAGAAGTCGCTGATGATGTTGGTATATCGATTGGCTCATCCCATGAAATTTTTTCGAATGTTTTGGGTATGAAACGCGTGGCAGCAAAATATGTTCCAAAATTGTTAAATTTTGAAAAAAAATGTTGGCCAAAAACAATACTGTAATGATACCTTAGCCTCCATATTCGCCAGACATGCCTCTGTTTGACTTTTTCATATTCCCAATAATAAAGAGAACCTTAGGCATAGATGACATTAAAAGCGCATCGCTGAAAGAACTAAAGGCTATCCCAAAGATCGAGTTTTAGAAGTGTTTTGAGTATTGGAAGAGGAGCTGGCACATGTGCATAATATCCAATGGGGACTATTTTGAAGGCGACAACATTAATGTAGACGAATAAATAAATATTTGTTTCAAAGAACGAAAATTCCCGATATTTTCTGAACACACCTCGTATGTACGTATGTAAACCATAGGTAGTTTTTTTACAATAAAATATTGTTTTCGTCCAAGTTTTAAGCAATGTAGAAAAAACATTTTCTGATCTAACAAAACGAGCATTTCTTACTTTTGGGTAAGAAATTCTTAAAAAACTGAGTTAATGGAGCTATCTGAAACAATATATGTCCTGATGTGAGAATGTTGAATTTACAGTGATGAAATTAATGTGTAAATATTATGTCCCACTAAAAAAAGGTATAGTGGTACGAAGATTTTTTTATTTTCTCATACAAAGCCGTAAACCTTGCTGGGCAATTTTCGATTATTTTATGAATCTTTTTACCTATAGTAAAAAAAATCCAATATTAATCCTTAGCCAATTGGATTAATAAAATATCCATCAGGTAATTGTTTTAATAACAAACAATTTCATAAAATAGTTGATTAATAGAAGGGCTTATTGCACGAAATCTGTTATAAATTATTAGGTTTACCAATTAATTTATAATATTGTCGATGATTTATGACGACCGCATCGAACATATGTGCACATGTACACATATTTTTAATCGATTATTTTGAAATATATTTTGTTGTAAACTCCGTGTTTGCACGACATTGTGAAAGCAATAAAAATGAATTGGTATTTGCGTTTTTTTATGTTGTCAAATGCATGTACTTTATTTTTTATTAAATCGGCCAGTAAAAACAAACTTTATTATGAAACTGTACAAGTTTCTCTTATCAAAATAATTGTTAAAACATTTTAAGTTTAACTTTCAAGTTTTTGTCATACTGTTGTTATACATAATCTAATTAAATTATTAATTAACTTAAACTTATATTAATTACAACAAAGACTGTCTAGACGAGATTAATTTTCGAGTATTGTTCAAAACAATAGTTGACTACCTACATAGTTTATTAGGTAATAAAACATATTATTTCATGTATAATGTAAAGAACCAATCTTAATTTTTTATATGAGTGATCCTACAAAAGTTGGACAACTTGATGTCATCAGTCAATGGAGTAGGTATTTTAATATTTTTTGTAAATATTTTAGTATATTACATAGTTTTTTTAACTTGTCCACCAAATTTTAATGTATTTTTTCAAAAGCACGTTTGTAGAAAAACATAATAAATATTCAAAACTTCAGTACCTTGGCGTGTCACAACTCCTGAAACAAAAATTTGAGTGGTTTTATTTTAAAATATATTCAATTTATCTTAAATTTTTCAATTTCGCTACAAACTTTAAAACATTAAATAATGTATTTTTCATATTTTATCATAGATTCAAATAATAGCAATTTTTAAAAAATTGATAATCTTTGTACTCAGTTTTACCCGTCAGTTCTGTGTCCAATGTTAAAATTCAAAATTCAGAAACTGTTGAAAAAGTGACTGGCCCGGTCTGGAACAGTATATTTATTATATTATCTATGTTCTCATAACAAAATACTGTTTAATTTTCTCCGAAAACTATATAAACAAAATGAGGTCAAAAGTTGCCCAACTTTTGTAGAATAACCCATAGACTTAAACCTTAAATTAAAAATGATATTTTATATCCAATAATGCAGAAACGTTACTCTAAGTTTTTAACGGATATCAACCCATTAAATTTTATCAATCATCAGATTAAATTTATTTATTGCATTTCTAAAAAATTTTACCATTTTATTTTGACCTTTTTATAATCAATAAACTTAACAAAAAACTGGTCAGTTTTTTTGTTATTGTAAAATATTTTATATTTGGCAATAAAAAATTATAGCTACCTATATTTTAATACGGAATCTAACCCGTAAGATAAAAAACTTTACACATGGACAATTACTGTAAGACTACGCCTGTAAACGATAAAAATGTAACAAAGTTCAAAATTTACGCGTTCTTATAAAAAACCCATAAAACGCCACCTAACATCGACGTGGCAGTCAAAAAGACTCACAGTGATTCAGATTAAAACTCCAGTTGAAGAAGAGTCCAATAAATATTTTTATTTCAGTAAAAAATCCATAAAAAGTAAAACATCTTTTAAAAACGGAAAAAGAAATATGCTCTAAGCTGAAATAATCAATAAACATCTTAAAACGTTGCACACAGACTAAAAGAAAAGCAGATGTAAGAAAGATGACCCAATTAACACTTATGCTCTTATAATGATCTCCAAGGTCGCTTTAAAACTATATATAGTTTTAAAGCGACCTTGGAGATCATTATAAGAGCATTAGTGTTACTTGGGGAGTTAAAAATTAAAATAAAGAATTGAAGTACAAGTTTACACATCAGGTGGTTACTGTAGAAGATATAAACTAAAAGTATATAAATTGCAAACAAGGCCCTTTTAACACCAAGAAACGTTTTTCCATAATTTTCGTACAAATAAAAAAATCTTTTCACGTAGTAATTTGCAAAACGCATCACTGTGCGCCGAGGCAGCGAAAAAAGGTTGGCCGTTAAAAAAGAGCAATCCGATCGTTTTACAGCATAATGTTATCGTTACGAGTGAGGCAAAAACAAATCTGGACATGCTAATTTGCAGACAAATGACACTGCAGTTTTTCCACGAAAAACCAAAAAGGTGAATTAAAATAAATTCGTGTTTGTAACACGGCAACAGCGACAAAAAACAAGATGGATTAACACAATCCCTGTTATCAATGCTTGCTAGAAAAAAAGCTTTTAGTGTTCTTTTTGACCCGAATGTATGTTTATGTGTTGTAAATGTTGTTTTAGTTCCATATTGTTTATTTACAGGCCAACAAAAAATTCACCATTATCCAATGTTCTTTACTTCATACAGTATATTTTATATTTAAGGTTTCTCTTCTTGAAAATTTGGATTTAATTCTAAAAACGAATACAGAATTACGTGACTACTCCACCTTTAATTTACTTTTTTCAATTCGTAGAAAAGGAGGTATCATTGGAACTATTATGATCGATTTTGTCGATAACTGTCACAATTAAATCAATTAAGTTTCTATAGTATTTGCACTCACTAGCGCATAGGTGGCGTAATTTCTTTGTTTTTCTTTGGTGGCAAAACTTTAGGTGGGCCTTCTTTTAAGTTGGTTTAAATTATTATTAGCCAATAAACCAATGCGTAGACATCCTCAATATACGCTTTAAATAGATATATTGAAAAATATTTGCATATAATTACTATATACATTTTAAATTATTTAAATGCAAGCTGCTTTAACATTCCATCTTTTTGAATCTCGTTTGGTCATTTGTTATATTTCGTTTGATGGGTTTAATCCAGAACATCGTATGCAAAACACCAATAAAAGTTGTTTAGAGTTTACACAAGGATCTGATTACCATTCAGGAGAAATTAAATGTAGGCCAGCTTTAACGAGAGAACCGGTCATGACAAGCCAGATTGGAGCATGTTTGTATGCAAAGACGAGCTAAATCATGTTGATTTAGGGCAGTCAATTTACATTGCTGTAGGTGTGAAATTATCAGTTGACCATTACTCATTAGGTAAGATGAAAAGAATTCATTTGATGTGATGTGTTGACAGTTGTAAGAAAAACAAATCACAAATAAGTTTATTTGGTGGATGAACTTTAGTTAATATATTTTTTTCACCCTACATGACACACCTAAATCCTGAGTTGAGTAAAGTACATCCATGGTATTTTCCAGTTCATTTTAATTCAAGCAAATGGGTCTTTTTGAAGTTTTTAATTAAAACATAATTGTTCAAGTGCTTTAACCCTTTAATTATAAAGTTGCCTTTTAGGTGTATCAATTAAGTTTTGACCAGCAGCGTGTGTAACATTCTAACGAATTCACCTGAAGTGGAAATGGGACTCATTAAGAAGACTTGGAATGGACAAAAGCAAAGTGAGTTTTCGTGTGTGTCGTTTAAATTCTAAAATTCCTTACTTTTGCATCGAAAGTTTCTGGACGTTGGATTAGGGTTAGCTCGTGTCCGTGCATACTCTATGAAATTTACTAAGGCTTTCGCACTACGCTTGGTTTGTTCACTTCTCAAGAAGTACCTGAAAATATTTTATGTCTAAAAAACCTTATATTCGACAACTTTTTTATTTATGATAATTGTTAGTAACTAATAAATTCTTGACCCTAAAAATATACAAAATATACATAATTACAATGCCTCTAATAATATTTTTCATATCTTTGATAAAGTTACGAATAGGTTGTGATATAATGCTTGATTTGATCATAGAAGTAAGTATTTTAAAATAAGAAAAAAATATCTTGGGTCAAGTCAACTATATTGCAAGGATTTATAAATGCAATAAATATGGTTAAAGAAAATGTACGGCAGCCCCACTATTCAGGATAAACGTAAATAAACACAGGGTGGGGACTGTTGATAGCTATAAAGATGTTCGCTTGAGGCTGCAACGTACAAAGAAGAAAATGCGAAGTGTAAATACGTAAAATGATTTATTTTAAGTTTAGACAATGGATTAGCTTTCTTTGTATTTTTGTTCTAAACGGATTTCCCAGGACAGAGTAAATAAACTTAAGGGACAGAATAAATAAGACGTAACCAGTTAAAAATGTAATGGGGAATTATACGACATTCTTTATTATGATTTTTATCAACGATACCTAAACTTACGAGCAGTGCCTCTTTAAGAAAGAATATCCCGTACTCTCTAAGCCAAAGTTTGTGACTTGTCACCTAGAATCTTTAAGATAAGGAAAAAAGATAATAATAGTTGTTACTACTAAGTAGTAAATACAAAATAAAGCTTAAAGCATAAAGTTATGAGACTGTACTTTTTATCTCTTTTACTCTTTTTAATTTTTATCAAATGAAAGTGAAGCTGTTATTTGTTTTGACATTTGTTGCAAATCTAGTGTCAAACAAGGTTTTTTGTTAGGTTGGTGGCTTATGCCAGTTTGACTTAGTATTTTTAGTATTTAAAAATGGTACTTCTGCTAAAGAATTTAATTAAATACTTAGGCACTGTCAAATTAACAATAATATTTATTATTGATAATTTACTTGTCAATTATAAATAAAAAGATAATTATGCCAAACAACGAAATTGAATGTAAAAGCCCTTTTGAGGGCAAAACTTCATTTTGATGAAATTATGCCAAATGCCACAATGAAAGAAAAAGTACATCGCCTTATGAACAGTAAAAAAGTTACGAATTTGGTTTTATAAATATTACATCACACATTATTTTCACATTATTCACCATTGGACAACATTTACGTTCACAAAAAAATTTAATTTCTTTTATATAAATTCTTCTCAAAGTGAAGATTATTATCCGCTAGGAATACTTTCTCTTCTGGGCCGTAAAGCAACCTATATTTAACTACTTTTTTATATAATTTTACTCATCCAAGCACCACCAAAGCCAAATTAATTGCATTTTTAACTACGAATTTCGACAACTCAACTTGACAACTGCACAATGTAACCTACAATAATTTATACATAACCACAATTAGATTTAGAACTAGCTTAGTATGTTTTAATAAATGCGACCAACTTGACAACTGTATTTACCAACCAAAACCCTAAATTTGCAACGTTGCCGCAGTCCAGATAAAAAAATTATGTATTTTAACCAAGTAGTTTTATTTATAAAGAAAAACAGGTGCTAAAGAAGTAAAAAAATATTCTGATGCAAATTTAAAAACCTTTTTAATTTTTTGATAAAAATGGGTGTTTCAAAGCTAATAACTTAATATTAGTTTTTTATTTGTATTACCATTAAATAAATTACGTCGGATATTCTTCACATGTTGGTGGTTGTTAGAACAATAAAAAGGATAAAGTGAAGTGTACTTAAGAATATACATCAAATAGACATTTTCCTGGTTTTTTGCGTTTTTATGTGCTAATGTTTTTCGTCATTAGATATACGTTAGACAAACATCTGTAAATGATGGTTAAATGCTAAAAAACGTTGTTCCTTCATAAAATAAATTATGGGGGTGAAAAAGTAGTTTACAGTTTTGATTGAACGTTTAGGGAAACTAAAAATTCGGTTTTACTTTTATTGGTTTTATTTTTTTTTATGTAAATATGGAAATATAATTTAATTATATTTAATTTTTATTTTTTATATTTTTATGTTGGGGACTTAAAACATAAATTAAGTATAAAAAGAAAAACCAAACAATCATTACACTGACACACATATATTTATTATAATCCAAGGCAAATCTTATCTCAAGTTATACACGCATTTCCGAAAATTCGTATAAACTGACAATATTATTATACTATTATTATAATAGGGAGAAGTGACTGGTATAGTGTGCATAATCCCAGATTTGTTAAAACGGGTTATCCCCCGTTTAAATATACTAAAAAGGGAGCTTGATTCCTTTATAGCGTTCATATATCAGTCCGGGACATTCAAAGCGTCTATTATTGGAATTAAAACACTTTCCAGTACTTAATCCCTTTTTCAGCTGCTGAGACGCTTAATTCAAATAGGATTAGTTTATAGCTTTACTTAACAAATAAATCGCGAGTTCCAAACGTATCACTTTACTTGATCCTATTTTCAACTTACATTAACGATAGCTCTAAACTAACTAAATAGCGGGTTTCAACTTTTCGTTATAAGACATCTTATTATTACAAAATTTTACTAAAAATCCTTTAAATGTAAGTTAAGGACTGTGGTAAAAAATAAAATTTAGTTGGGATATTTTTAAACTTAACATACAGCTGAAAAGTTACTCTTTTAAATCTTTCATGGAACTGATCTTCACTTATTACCTTTATTTTTAATAAATTTATTTATGTAAGAAACTATAATAGCTAAATAAACGTTTATTTATTTATTAGGTCTAGTAGTCTTTAATGTATCCAAAACTTTGTGATATGTAAGAGAATACACATTATTAATATTATTATTATTATTATTATTATTATTATTATTATTATTATTATTATTATTATTATTATTATTATTATTATTATTATTATTATTATTATTATTATTATTATTATTATTATTATTATTATTATTATTATTATTATTATTATTATTATTATTATTATTATTATTATTATTATTATTATTATTATTATTATTATTATTATTAACCATTATTTCTACCTTAATGTTTATTTTTTAAATTTAATAATCCAATTTCAATTTTAATAAAAAAACATTAAAAAGGATAGACATAATAGCGTTTATTAATAATCAACCTGATATGCCAGACTTTTACATTGATTTAATCTTTTGATAAAGACGACGCGTCGTGAAAAAAATTAATAAAAAACTGTATCTTCTCGAGTTTCCAATTTTCAATCAGTAAAATATTATAAGTCTTAATGAAATTTCAAAAGCTCTTTAATTATACTTGCATAAATGTACGTTTTTAGCCGCTTTAGTAATTTAGATCTTAAGCTTTTTGCTGCGAATATAGAAAATAATTAAATAAGAAAACATCAAAGAAATTATTTGATTATAGCGACTTGTGAATACATTCATTAATAAGGAGAATTAAGGAAATTTGAAAATTTTATTCGTCGAAACTGATATTATTTAGAAGCTTGCACAGTCTAGTGGCTATATAAGTAATATAGTAATTTTATTAATATTTATAGGTAGGTATAATAGAAAAGTTATTGTTACAGAGAAAGCATAATTTATAAACCAATCAGAGCAGTATATTTCCATAAAATGTTTGATGTATGATTCCATTTGATAGAGTTTGCTTTCCATAGAGAGTAGTCGCAAACTTCAAGAAAGTCTTAATCTTAATTGTATGGGTTGATTGAGTTTGGGGAACCACTAAAAATAGGAAAGAAAAAAAAACATTTAATACAATTTACGACGTCCGACGATGGATTATTGCAATGGATTTTATTTTTTGCACACGTTCCTACACTTTTTTGTAATGTAATCAAGTGTAAATTTATAGGGAAAGTAAAAAATTACGTATTGTAATTAACCTTTGTAAAATCATTGTTGTGCAGGCAGCTGCTTCCTAGCTAAAATAATGTTTTTTATTATTAAATTTGCCGCAGAGTAATATGATAAAGTAATAATATTGTGCTTTTACCTCATAATATTGTTAGTAGCTTAATGATAAAATGTCGCTATAATTTCCTAAATATGCACGTTGCGATGCGATGTATTCTATCAACATATGTGATTTAAAATTTAAACATAAATAAATTATGCATTTAACAATGTATGTAGGTAGATTTATTTTGCTTAACTCTTGGTTGTACTAAAAATGTCAAAAGCTTTGTTTAGTTTAATGTTGTTGATTTTGTTTATAATGCTTTTTCCAGAAAATAACGCAGCGGAAAAAGGATTTTAAGGCATTTAATTTCACTGAACAACCAAATTTTTTAACGTTAATTAAACTTTATATGTTTTGTAGTACACTGTTCAAAATTTCATGACCATTTTAACACCAAATTAACACTATACATGGTCTATATCGATACAAACCAAAATGGTGTTAAATATGGTTCGTTGGTCCAGTGTAAATTCAAATACTAAAATAGTGTAAATTTAACTTTCACACAGTATTAAAAATAAATTTTACCTGGTGTAAATTGAACTCCTTTTCAGTGTTAAATATTATGTGTTTTTGGTCAAATTAAATCATACCACACAGAAAAAAGGAAAAAATGGAAACAGGAAGTTCCTTGACGCATTACTAATGGTATTATTCCAGAAAATTGAACCTTCAACTCGCTAGAGATAATGTTTTTAGTGCGTTCCACCAACTTAAAATACTTTAAGTATTGACAGCTGTTTTCACCTATTTAAGGTCTATTTGGTATCGTCACACCAAAGCAAAGGACTACCTGAGCTTATATACTCTTCATGTAAGTCAACAGAGACGAGATTTAAGAACATCACGTGATCCACACCGCCTTTGCCGCGATTGGTACATACTATGCAACCAGGAATGCACGGCAAATTGTTTTAATCATTTTAACAGAGTGCTTTAGATTGAAGTAACTCTTATTTTACAAAAACTTATTTAGTAAACTGAACCATACAGCGGGTTGGTTTCACTCAAGTTTTTTGGGGTAATTTAACCAATTAAAAAAAAAATAACTATCTGGTTTAGTACCGTCAAACTAATCTTTGTTTATATTAACCTTCCCACAGTTGATTTAAATAAATACTTATGGGTCAACTAAATTAATATAGTTAAATTAACTATTCCTTTTTTCTGTGTAGGTGCACTTCTCAAATATTTTTAGATAAACACCGTTTTGGTGTTTGCTGTATATAACATTTTCAACCATAATCCATGGTATTTATATTAACACCACTTGTGTTGGATTTAGACACCATTTTAAGATTACTTTTTACACCACAGATATTTTAAACAGTGTATGTAAAGGTTAAGCTGGATTTATAGTTGAACGTAGACGTAACATAGATGCACTGCAAAAAGGTCAAATATAGAATTTATAAATTCGGGGCGTTCGTCATGTTCAACGTCTTTACGGCCTTCTTGGAAACTCTTATACCACTTGTAAACTCTTGTTTTACTTATAGCAGACTCACTATAGGCCTTTGTTAACATTTCTCAGAATTTATTTCATTTTTTAAGCAAAATTGGATACAAATTCTTTGATCCATTTCTTTTAACGAACGAAAATCGCCGAGCTCATAAAACACGTCTAACCTTAGCGGCTGCCACAGATCTGTGTCGACAAAGTAAACAATGAACACACCTCGTACATTAAAAAATACCTTATTTTAAAATTTGTAATGATTCATTTTTAGTTAATAAACTCACAACTGCAAATAAATAAAAGTTGTATGAATAGATAGAAGGTAAAATATGCCTATAATAATGCACATCTCAATTTTCCGCTAAGTGTTTCCACTTTGGCTCCACTTGAATTTTATTGTAGGCGTCTCGGCGCTTTTGTCGGGATTTCCAAACGTCATTGGATTTTCACGATTTCTCTGGGTGCGAGTTGTTTTGCATATTTTATTAATCGCGACATCAGGCGGAACGCGAACGTGACGAATTTCGAGGGTAAATGGTTATAATAAAGGCCGGGAAGCGATAGGAATTGCTAAAACTTCCCAATTTCTTCTCTCATTCTTGTTAAAGCATCGCGCAATGACAACTTTTATGAAATTACTTAATGATTACCGCAAAAATTCCGTCTCGAATAAAAACTTTAACTTAATTGTTGCAAGAATTTTTTATTTACCGTCTGCATAACTTTTAAGACCCTTAAATAAAGAAGTATATGCAAATTGCAAAAAAACTACATTATGCAGTCCAAAATTTTAGTGAACCAGGGTAAAATATTTTCTTATGGTAAATAAGGAATATGATTTAATAAAATACAAAATAGTATTTGGGGGTTTTTTCTCATAAGTTGCACATTTTACCGTTTCTGAAAACAAATTTACTTAAACTACAAACTAAGTCTATAAAATCTGCTATATACTTTTCGTTTCTCCCATTTCCCTGGCGTTGTTCTCTTTTAAACCACAAAGCTTGCATTTTTTAAAGGGTTTTTTGACGAAAAAGCTTCTATTTTGATTAGAGTAGAAATTTTCCAAATAAGCCTACTCTCTTAAAAGTCATATTTGACTAATTTTCAGAGCGAAAAAGCAGTCACTAATAATTAGTCAAATTCTACTGAATAAAATAGTCAAATTAGTAGATTTAAATTTAAAAAAAGTTTTGACCCAGCCGGGGATTGAACTCAGGTCTGTCACTTGTCAAGCTTGTCAAGCTGTCGTCATAACCCCCCCTAATAAAAATCAATTTTATTTGTCAATAAATATTGTTTATAATATTTTAAAGTTAAATATATTATTTGTTTGTATGGGTCATTCAACCATGGAGCTTAGGTATATGCATTTAATTCGAATAATACTTTGTTTTTGGCCGCAAACGATTAAAGAAATTGGTTACTTTTAACTCTTAGAAATAGTCAAAGATGCTGACTAATCTTAAATTAGTTAAACTTGAACTATTTACGTAGTAAAAAATAACTATTTAAAAGTAAAAAATACTATTTTATTAGTAAAAAATGCTGATACTAATTCAAATAGTAGAATTTTGACTATTTCATTTTTAGAGAATTAGAACTAAGTATTAACAAACATTAAAATCCAGTAACCTTTTTATTTGACCTGGAGATCATCAATATTTTTTTGAACATTTATTATTTTACTATAAGTGTATTATAATTATAATAGACTATACACTATAGTGTATACGATATATTCGATCGTATATAGACTATAATTATTATAGACTTACAGTAAAATAATTATTTAACAAACTCTAAAAACAATACAAGCAAGGTATAGTAAAAATATGGTAGCATTTAAGAAGATTGTTTTGACTAAAACTGAAGTTATTTGACCCGGTCTTGCATATACTTTTAAAAATAATAAAATAATTTTTATACATATATTGTCCTTTTTCTCTTTAATTAGTTACTATGTTTCACAACTAAAGTAAAAATAACAAAATTCATATTAAAGCCATTTATGTAAATTTTTCCCGTTTACCTGTAATGGTTAAATAAATACTTGCAATTTATTTTTATCTCTAATTAGTGCAATTTTCTTTTTTGCCTGTTTTTAAAGAACAGTCATTTTATATGAACAAAAACATACAAAAATAAGTTAACAAGAAAACGTGCTAATTAAACAACTGTAATAAAATATACAAAGAGCAAAAGGTGTCAAAGCAAATTAAAGGTTGTTATTGTTAAAAAGAAATCTTGAATTTATATTTGATAATTTATTAAATATTTTTTAATATCAAAAACAATTCTTATGTATGTTTTCAATTAATTATAAACATCAAATAAAATTTTAGATTTTTTTAAATTGTTTACAAATTATGTCCGAAAGCGATTCAATAAAAAATAATAATCGCATTCGTTATAGCAAATGAAAAAAATATTTTAGTATTTCCAGTACTGTTTAATGATCTTAATAAATATTTCCTTACTTAACCTTTAATTTAGTTTTGGCAAGACCTATTACAAAGTCTCAGGAAACAACGTTGTTAATGTAATTTATTAGTGCGTATATGAAAATAATCCCATTGGAACTGTGTCTTTATGCACTTAGGAACCATGGCAGGAACATTATGAAAATAGTTTTAATTGATTCAGGGGATCTAGCCTTGCAGGATACAAACTCTGTTATTGACAGTCATCAAAACTTCTCAAAACTAATTATAAATTTAACTGATGTTACTGGTCATGTCTGAAAGGTAAAGGTAAGGTAAGTTTATAATAGGTGAATACTTGTTTTATAAAAAAAAATATTGTTAACAATACAAAATAAACATAAATAAAATTATATACAAAACAATATACCTCAATGCCATCCATACTGCTTTACCCCAACTAATATGAATATGTAACAAACGTACACTAGCATTGTTGATATCTTCTATGCAAACAGTTTTAAAAAGTAAAATTTACCTAGTTTTCGTTTAAAACAGTTTTCTTTTCCCTCAAAATAATTGTTTTTTATAGAAAACTAAAGTTTTTGTTTGGTTTATTAATAATAGAGGAATCTTTGCATTCTTTCAATATATTGATTAAAATAAACGTTTATACAAGTAACCAAAAGGTGGCGCTTGTTTTAAAGCTACTACCCTTATTTTTAGGGGTTGTTCCAAGCTAGCAGTCTCTAGATGGCGTAGGCATTTAGTTTTTAAATTTAAATGTACATCAAAGTTATATCATATTAACAAAAAGACTTAAAAACAGATAATGCAGGTTGATATTCACGAGTGAACAAAGAGCATAATGATTCAATAAAACTGTCACTGTCATCCTCCATAAGCTATGGATTGACCATAGCAACCTTAGTTCTTTTTAAGAAAAAATATTGGAAATTGCAATGTTTTTTTTTAAAAATCCATATCTAGTTACCAACAGTGTTGTACAGTTTAAGTTAAGTAATATATTACTTTTTATTGTGAAAACCTTTCCCTTCAACTTCATTGCCAAAAAACATCCATGAAGAAAAATTTGATTTTGATTTTTTCCATTTTTTTTATATTAAAAAAGTAAATGTAGAAATGTGCAAAATTAATTCTTGAATATCCTAAATAGAAAACGACAGGTCAGATAAAATCATTCACATTGTGCTAAATCCAAACGTGGTGATTTTTAAAACCTAACGTTTCATTTATCTTGTATAAATAATGCTTTAGAATGTTCGATATCAAAGATATAAAATATTGGGGTTCTTTGTAGTATTTGTATTATCTCGACCGAAATTTATCACCTTTAAAATTCTTTTGACATTATTCAACAAAACCGTAGCGTTAATGTTCCGTGACTCGAGTGACTTGGCGAACTAAGAAAAAGAAGCGATGGCGGCTCATTTAACAGAAAAATCGACTTTTTCGCGTTAAAAATGACGCAAAAAGTGACCTGGATTTTTTGTCGCGAACGATATTTATCCTACACAGCACTTTCATGCACCGCTAAGATAATCGAAAAAGTCAATTAAACAGATGGAGGTCTCCAAAAAACACCCTTTTTCTGCGCTAATGATATGAGGATATTTGCCTGAAACTGTTTTGACTTCAAAGCGTTTAAGTTTTTCTGCTAATTGTTTTTCTTTTTCATTGAAAACTTGAAAGCTTTTTGACAAAAACAAAACAAGTTTACTAATGACACAGCGCAAACACAATGTTTATTTTAAAAAAGGCTTTGTTAAATATTGTGTTATCCCAGCGCATTCGCTATTTTGCAACACTTTTTTAAATATCTATAACATTTGAATTAATACAGTTTGAAGAATGGATGTTAAAAAAGGAATAATTGACCCTGGAAATGGTGGAAAGTAAGTTACTTATATACCGAAAAAATTGTAATACAACATGTACAAATTTTGTATACGAGGTGTGTTCAGAAAATAACGGGAATTGTTAAATTTCGCGGGTTCGGAGGGTCCTGTTATCATAAAAATGTCTTTATTATGTTGGTATACATGCCCCCGAAGTATGATAAAAACTTTAGCTGTTTTCATTGTTTACTTTGTCTGTGGCAGCCGCTAAGGTTAGACGTGTTTTATGAGCTCGGCGATTTTTCGTTCGTTAAAAGAAATGGATCAAAGAATTTGTATCCAATTTTGCTTAAAAAATGAAATAAATTCTGTGAAATGTTAACAAAGACCTATAGTGAGTTTGCTATAAGTAAAACAAGAGTTTACAAGTGGAATAAGAGTTTCCAAGATGGCCGTGAAGACGTTGAAGATGACGAAGGCCCCGAACGCACAAGCACATTAACAACCGATAAAAACATGGAAAAAGTGGAAGAAATGGTTATAAACCATTAGAGAAGTCGCTGATGATGTTGGTATATCGATTGACCCATCCCATGAAATTGGCAGCAAAATTTCTTCTAAAATTGTTAAATTTTGAATAAAATTTTTGGCCAAAAACAATACTGTAATGATGCCCCAGCCTCCATATTCGCCAGACATGCCTCTATCTGACTTTTTCCTATTCCCAAAACTAAAGAGAACCTTAAAGGGCCGTCGTTTTGCAAGCATAGATGACATTAAAAGCGCATCGCTGAAAGGACTAAAGGCTATCCCAAAGATCGAGTTTTAGAAGTGTTTTGAGTATTGGAAGAAGAGCTGGCACATGTGCATAATATCCAATTGGGACTATTTTGAAGGCGACAACATTAATGTAGACGAATATTTGTTTCAAAAAACGAAAAATCCCGATATTTTCTGAACACCACAAAATATCGGAAGGAGAAATTTCTCGACTATTTTATTAACATTTTATAGATCTCTGTTAAAGTGGTGGTTTAATTTTGAACATCATAGTTTTATGTTATTTACGTTTAAGGGTAAAATCCAATTACCCCCTATTCACTCTACTTAAAATATATAATTGATAAAATAGTCATAAAATTTCTTATAATCTTGTAGTATTAAAATACAAAATAAATATAGCAAAGATTACTTCTTGAAACTAACAAAAATAATAATAGGTACTAGGTCCGAGGATTTCTTGTTTTAATATCCTCTCGAATAGATCCGGAAGTGTAATTACCCTAGTAGAAATTTGTCCAGTTTTCCTCACTATTGGTAGGGCGCTGGCTGGGTTTAGATAGGGAAAAACTAGAAAGGGAAATACTAGATAGGCCCCGACTAGAAACTATCCAGTAAAACTTACCTAGTTGTGACTCGCCTCCGACTGACTAGTTCACATCTAGTTTTCCTCATTAAATTCCAGTCTAGGCTGACTCAAGTTTTCCTCACCATAAACTTGTAAGGAAATGTAGGGAAAATCTCCTTGTTTACAGGTTACTAAGTATTTTGACGTTTTTCTTGATTTTACATTTTTTGACGTTTAAATGCTGTGTTTGTTATATGATTAAAATAATGATAAAAGATCGATGGGTTGGTGTAAACGATAATGAAATTAAGGCAAGTTTAAATAAATATATTTACCGTATACGGTACGTAAGTTATTGCTTTATGTGTAAAGATATTTTATAGTTTAAACCTAACCTTAGTTTTTTTTTTAAATTTTACTATTTAAGTATATTTAATTTACAAGGCTTCATTTGGACAAACATTTAAGGAATTATGTTTGTTTTGAAGATACAGGTTGTTTAATTAAATAAACACCTTTAACTTAAGCTAGATTTCATAAAAACTTCTTTTACTTTTGGGCAAAAATTAAGGGGTTATTTTTTGAGTGAGATTCAAGTTGAGGGGTATATTTAACAGGCGTCTAGAAATCAATGGTCAAACATAATTTGTTGAAATTTCAAATATCTTTATTTTTTTAAAACCAAAATTGAGAATTGGCGGACATCTATGCGCAGTAGGTACCAGATGGTTGAAACTATGCGCGTGTGGTATTGGCAGATATACTTTAAAAGGCTGTTTCTCTCTTATTTTTGAGATACTTGAAGTATTCGTTTGTCTACTTGATTTCTACACGCTGTTAAAAATAACCTCTCTACTTAAAACTCACCCGTTGTATTAATTTATCCATTTATTTGTTAGATTCTTCCAATGGTGCAGAAAAACTTGATAGTGATTTAACTTCAAGTCATGGTGCAACAAACAAATTTGGCTTGTCACAAGAAGTTATACCAAATCAATTTACAACCGACAATTAATAATAATAATTCCAAAAGTGATCGAACGATAATGTAAATATATAAATCTAATAAAAAAATTTTAGCTTCTGGCTTTTATTATTGGTTAAAAAATTCACAAATATTCCCAACCAGTTTTAAGCTAGTTTTCCCTACCAGCTTTTCCCCAGTAGTTCCCCACCAGGAAAAGCATTACATGACTAGTCGGAAACTAGTAGGGATTCCTAGCGAGGCCCTCGTTTCATTTGGGGAAAACTAGCTAGCGCCCTACTGATTCCCCATTTAAATTTCTACTAGGGTAATGGCGAATGGAATTACTTTTTCGGAAAGGCATGTCCGTTCGTTACTAAAAAATAATGTTCAGACTCAAAGAAAACCAGACGAAAGTCACGTTCCAAATGGCTAAACATTTTGCTATAATTGCGACTGACCTGGAAAAAGATTTATGTTCGCACAAAAAGAGTGAAAACCATTAAAATTATATAATTATTAATTAATAAAATAGATTTATATTAACTTAAAAATACATACAGTCGTACATACGGTAAAAGAATACAGAAATACACCCTAAAATATTAATTAATACATCAAATAGATTAACAGCATGAAATGTTATAAAAAATATAATATGTTTTGTGTAATAATAATATTATAATATTGATATTTAAAAATGGTCCTAATTTTGATCATTATACAACCAAAAACGTTTCTTTTTTTGTTACATACATTAAAACTATTTATTTTAAATTCAGAAAAAGAATCATTATTATTTGACTATTAATTTTTGTGGCTCAACTGTTATGTTCATTGTACATTGTACAAGTATGTATAAACAGTAATTTGTAGCAGACTGTGTTTAATTTTTTTAATTTAAAAGTTAAATGCTGCGTTTATAAATTTATGAACCACACACAATAATATTTTGCATTTAATATTTATGGAAATTTATAAAACACAATGCACTTTAATCGTATAAAATCATGTCCGGACGAATTTGCATAATTATGGCTTTTGCCATTGATCCAGTTTATGACACGAACATAACAAATTGGATTTTATGTGCAACAAACAAAATTTAAAATATACAATGTTTTCAAATTTCACCATTTGATTCTGCTTAAGTATTATTGGCTTTATTAACGCTAATGTTTTTTATTACTTTAATACAAAAGGTAATAAGAATTAAAAAAGTTTATGTTTATTTTACCTTATTTATTTGGTTAAACAATGTTAGTAGACTTAAAATGTGATAAAAACATAATAATGGAAATTGAAGTTTTCATTCATGCCCACATTTCTTTAAAACCACACATTATTTTAACCTACAAAATTTTTATTAATACAATTTAGATCCTGTAAATTTTAAATATCACTTGATTAAAATACACTTTTTTAATGTGCTCTCAATAAAACTGTTGAGTGAAGGAGTACTTATTAATTAATGATAAAACAGTAAAAATAAATATGGAATTAGATATGAAATATTTGTTTTGGATCGTTGAATTTATTACAAAAAAATGCAGCATTACCTATTTTATCCATACACACTGTTCAAAATCAAGCCTTTTGAAATACCTAATCAGAATTAGTTAAGGAAAAATAAGGTAATATGCTTAAACGAGTAAAGCAATTAACCTTTTCGTTTATTAGGCAGAAACGAATGCCTTAGTTCTATGGTGTATTCACTAACTTCTAGATAAATATTCATACTTTACTTAGTAAACTTGTCAAATTTAAAAAGATAGGCAGATTACCTAAATATTTAGTCAAAATCTCAATTACTTTTAGGTACGACAATTTTGCTTTTAATTTAGGTAATTCTTCTAAATTATTATGGCAAATTATTGAACTAATTTAGGTAAATTCCTTTAAATATTAGAGACTTATAGGTCAATTCTGGGTTCCCTCGTAAAATTTCTGTAAATTCGTAAATCTATAGCTTACGGTGATCTGTAACTATAATGCTTATAGAATCGTAAAAGTGGCAATTCTGGGATGTTATCTGTAAATGTCTAATTTAAAGTAGTATAAACGAACTACTGCAACTTCACGCCTATTTACTTACGATCAAAATAACCTATATTTTTATATGTATTATTTGGTTTATCCACATTTTATCGGTTTTCATTTATGTATCAGCATATAATATAATACAAAAAGTAAGAAATTTAAACTGGTTGAGGAATAAAATGAGGTAAGATAATTTTACATTTAAAAGAACATATAATATATAATGAATAAAATTGTTAGTGCGTTGAGTGAAGAAGTCAATGAATGGTTAGTGGTAACGCAAAAGCAACAAAGAGAAAAAGATAAAAAAACACCACTCCTCAACAGTTGAACGATATTTGGATGCAATGGATGGAGATTATCCATTGGGCCAACCATGGCAGGATAAATTTGAGCAAGGAGAAGAAAATCAAAAAAAACATTTTGAGACTATTAAAAACTATTTAGAAAATTATATAAAGCTGAAAGAGGAACAATTAGGATTTGAAATGAAAAAAAATTAAATTTTTAAATCCAAATTTTGAAATTTGACCTATTAATTTTTGACTAATTAGAATATTTATTTATTTTGTTGTTTATTTCTTTTTTGACCGAGTAGGCTGTGGTTTATTTTTTTTTAAGAATAGGTATTATTTTATTTTATTTTCATACCTATGTAAAATAAAAATATAAAGTTTCTGTATTAATACAATTATTGTTTTATTTGGTGAAAATTTAAATTATTTCTAATGTACTTGGCCCAGGCTGCTTGTCCCAATTGTTAAATATTACCATAATCATATCCACATTGACATTATTAAAAATATTCATGTTTTTAATCTTTAAAATAGCTTTACATAACCTAACAAAAACAAACTGTAACGATTGGGAAACACCCGATCGTAAATATTTACGATTCTATAAGATTTTCTGTAAGCTACAGGAAGCGCAGAATTGCAAATTGTCTATAAGCTTATAGAAAGTTACAGATTTGCTTATAGATGCTTACAGATGTGCGCAGAATTGACCTATTACTTGCAATTGCTACGATCGCTAATACCGACGTTTTACGATAAATATTCGCGCCTATATTGTCCACCATAATGCCAAAATCAACGAAAGCTTAAAGACCGCGTTGTGTGCTATTGATTTAACAACATAGTTAACAATTATTGTGCTATATAGTGAACATTTTGTAGTGCTATAGTTAAGCAATCCAAACTAAATGGAATTTCCCATTGACACCAATTTATTTTTAAATAATCCCAACTCTGCAGGGTACATGTAGTACCGGAACCGCCGTTGTTAATTCGCCTAGGACATAAAGATAGGAGGATAAAGGAGTCCTAACTTGAAAGAAAATTCCTATGCTAGGATTTTCACTAAAAATATATATAATTTGCCTGAAAACTTAGCTAAAATCTACCTAAAAATTTAAGTAAATTGCCTTAGAAACAGGAAATTTATTCTTTTATTCTCAGGCAATATCCCTTACGATCTAAGGTGTATCATCTTTGAAACCTAAGTAATTTTGCTTAATTAAATAATCATTTTCTTTAAAAATATCAGTTAAAGAATTCACTAATTTAAAAGGGGAATATTCCTCTAAATTTATTTCAAGCAGTTTGCCTTAAAAAATCAATGGTCCTATATAATCTAATATTTGCATATTGCAATCAACAAAGGCTTAATTGTATTGCGTTTAATTTATCTGTGAATGGAAATTTAAACAAACAAACCCTTTTATCATAGCAAAACAACAAAACAAAATACGGAACAATAAATTGAATTGAATATTGAAATATCCTTAATCGTTAATATTTTGTACAATTTTAATTAAGTCATGTTAATGAACGATGTTTTTTATAAATACTTTGCCTTTGTTTTTTAATTTTTGTTTAAAAATTTTCATTAAAATTTGGATTTTGGGTATACCGATATCTCAATTATTAGATATGGGACCCACACCAAATTTATATGAGTTTATAATGACATTAAATAAACAAGTTATGCGCAAGCAGAATTTAAATTAAAGTTTGCGAAAAAAAGATAGCCGAAACATCGAACATGGAACTGACGACACGGTACTGAGATTTAAGATTATAATTCGGAATAAAGAATTTTAATGATATTTTTTATTAGTGGATGCTACTTATCAACAAATCACATATAGCCTTATATAAATTACAATAAAATATATATACGTAAGAAAATAACTACTCACCACAGTACCTACTGAAATTTTGACTGGAACTATAGGTGCATTCACCACAACTTCGCCGCTTGCATTGTTTTCAAGATGACTGTCGTGCAAAGGGCGTGCTCTGTAGGCTCTTTTAGCAACACTTGAGTTTAAACGAGGACTTGACGTTTAAACTTATTTCGCAGGAATTTTGAATTTTAACATTGGACATAGAACTGACTGGTAAAAGTTAGTACAAAGATTAGATTATTTGATGATTTATTGTTTGTAGTAAAATTAAAAAATTTAAATTATTTTAAAATAAAATCACTCAAATATTTGATTCAGGAGTTGTGACACGCCAAGGTACATCAGTACTGATGCTTTGAATATTTATTATGTTTTTCTACAAACGTGCTTTTGAAAAAATACATTAAAATTGGGTGGACAAGTTAAAAAAACTGGATCTTTTGTAATATACTAAAATATTTACAAAAAATATTAAAATACCGCATTTTTTATGGCCTCTTATAGTTTGCATTCTGTCAAGACAATTTTTTGACTTTACTTGTAAATCAATGAAATAAATGAATTAACCCTTTACCGGGCAAAAACTTTTCGTCGTCAAAATGGAGTTTATTAAACATGATATACTATTATTTTGGTTAAAAAAATGTTAAATGAGTAAAAACTTAATATAAAATTGTTTGAGCTCTTGTCTTCATGATTTATTCTTATTTAAGTTGGTATTTATATTTTGACAGCCATTTTATAATATAATTTCTTATTCAGTAATGTTTTATGCTTCCTGTAAAATTACCTTTGAATAAAATTAAGTAAGATATGATTAATGGAAAAGAGCTGTAATCCTTAGCGAGCTTTGCATTTATTTTACATGAAAATAAATTTTTGGTAAGAATAAAAGCATCCTAATTTTATTACTGACTGAGAATGGTAATAAAAACGCATAATTCATTTCATTATGGCAGCTCTAAGATTGTAATAAATCAAGATCTCGTTTGCAAACTAATGCAAAGATGGATTATATCATTATAAAGCGGGACTGCGAAATCATTAATAATTCCCGAAAGCCAGACCGTCCTTTAAAACCGACAAATCCCAGATTGATATTAATACAGGTGTAATCAAGGCATGGCAGGATTGCGCCATAAATCTAGATAGCCATGCCCTACAGAGATCCATATCGGAATGTATGCAAAGCAGGCTGTGAGCTATCGCCCATTGAATAACAAGTGCTAGCGATCTGTCAATGCCGTTCCCGATACGATGTTTACGGAACAGATCAGCTGATCAGGATTTACGAGGTGGCATTTTTTTCATGAATCATAGCGACCTGGCGCCATGGCCCACTGCTTCTTCCGGATTATGTGTTTATATGTGATTGGTAGACATGTGTATTGCAGCTTTGTTTTCGAGTAAAATTCATTTTGAGTTATTTGTTTTACAAATACACACTTTATTTAAAATAATGAGACATTTACAATTTTTTTCGATCAAAACTTGTTAGAGTAACAGCACTTTAAACTTTGAAAATTGTAAAATTTTTGTCAAAAACAACGATTTTATTTCGTTAAAAATAAGTTTTTGAAGGGACTTATTGTATTATTAATTTATAATTATAAATGTGTAAAATTTATTTTTTTCAATATCTATAGCTACATAAACAATAATAAATTTGAATGCAATGGAAGTTAAACTTTAATATTTCGTAGGAATTTTGAATTTTAACATTGGACATAGAACTGACGGGTAAAATTGAGTACAAACTTTTTTAAAAATTGCTATTATTAGAATCTATGTTAAAATATGAAAAATACATTATTTAATGTTTAATAGTGTGTAGTGAAATTAAAAAATTTAAGATAAAATGAATATATTTTAAACTAAAATCACCCAAATATTTGATACATTTTAGAATCACCCATATATATATATTAGGGTGTCCCTTATTTTTATTTTTTTGACGCATACCCAGCTCATTCTATAAACGGGAACCCGTGCCGACTTGCATCTAAACCCTCCGTTAGCCAACGTTAGGCGCGCGCGTTATTTTGTAACACGAAACACTTTAAAAAGAAGATATACTTCATGACTGTATTTTTCTAATGATTTTATTAAATATGATTACTAATTAATAATATTGCTTTTATTTCTATCATTTGTTTTACTAATTTAGTTGATTTTATCCCTTAAATATATTAATATACTAATTAGTATTGCTAAAATATACTGTTATATGAAATTTCAGCTTTTTATAAGCATTTCTTTTCTTGATGTCCTTCCAAAAATATTTCAGACAGTTCAATAAGTTTTCGGTAGTCATCTCTCACAATAGACTCTTTTAGATATTTAGAGTAAAACCCATTAATTTTATCAATTTCAGAGTTTACGGCCTATTCACCAGAGCCTTCCGGGTAACTAGCCACTCCCTGTGAAAATATACATTTTTATTAAAGTATACACATAAATAAAACTATATTTTAACATTTCGTGGGTTGAATATTATATTGTTCTAATAGAATAAAACTAATTTTTTGAAAATCAATTTTTCAAATTTCGAATATAAATATTATTGAAGTTTGTAAAGATATTTTGTACTTAACGCGAGTAAGCTAGTGCATAGTGCTTAGTGCACTTAATTTTAGTATTTTGGTTAACTAAAAATGTTAATAATAATAATAATAATAATCAAACAATTGCTAATAGAACATTTTTGTTTTATTATTTTTCAAAATTTTACAAAACGTTTCAAAATGTTCTAACAGTATAGGGTAAAAAATTACTCTTACAAAAAAAAGGCATAAGTAATTCCAATTATTTATGATAACTCAACTCAACAACTAATTATTGTCTTTTTTTCTCATTTGCAAATACAGCAGCATTATTAAGTTGTTTAAAAAAAGTTTTTTAAAAATTACATCAACAGGCGGCATAAACTTAAATAATTTGGTTAGATCAGCAACTTTAGCAAAAGACAGGAGACATTTTTTTAGTTCAGGTGCATTGCGAATATCTGGTATCAACATTGGTGAAAATACATCGCCATACTCAGGTCTAAAAACAAAACAAAAACCAATACAAAATTATAAAAAAGTAGACTAGGATTTACCTATATTACCACATTTTGCATGTGATTTCAAAGCTGCTTCATTTGAATCTAAAGCCACATAATCTGGATCTGCACAGGAATTATCACTATCTTCAAAGTATTCAATTTGATGCACAAAATGATTATTTTTGAATACGTCTGAACTTGTTGAACAGCAACTAAAAAATATAGTTTGAAAAAAGTTCTAAAAGCATGTTTTAAAGCAAACAAATTCGTAGAAATAAGCTAATAATGTTCTGTTAGTAGCTACGTTGGAGTTTAGGGCACAAATCACTTATAAATTAAGTTTTATTTGGGTATTTTATAACTATTTTATTATAATATTGTATTTTTGTACTTACGGAATCATTTATTTTTAAATAAAATAATCACTTAAATCATCAAAAACCTACGACGTAATTCCTTAAACTGCCAATTTAATTGATTGGTTTGTTAGAACATTATAATAGTTAATTATATTTGAATTTCGCACATAGAACAAAATAATAATGTCGTTTTTAGTATTTCTGGGCTAAATTTAACAGTGATACTTATTTAGATAGATAGATATTCGTTAAACCTTCATTTTCATGTAAAAATTTCATTTTCCGTCAAAATTGCTGATAGAACAATATAATATTCAACTCGCGATTTGTCAATAATTTATAATATAAGGGTCACATAATAACAATCACAAAATGACTTACGATCGAAGACCTCGCGACCAACCGTATTACAAAATACCGCGCACCTAACGTTGGCTAACGGAGGGTTCAGATGCAAGTCGGCACGGGTTCCCGTTTATAGAATGAGCTGAAATTTTTACTGGGAGTATATAAACACGTAATAAATATAATTAGAGGGTATGCGTAAAAAAAATAAAAATAAGGGACACCCTAATATACATATATATATATATATATATATATATATATATATATATATATATTTTTTTTTTAAGTAGGAACGATTTTGCATAGCCAAATTAAAAATAAACACTAATAACCATTCACAAAAATTTGTCTGTCAAGTTCATGAAAAAAAACATTGAAATAAAATTAAACTAATAGTAACAGGGTATAAATATTCCTTTACTAAGTTTTGAAAAATAGAAAACGCAATATAAACTTAAAACTACAATAAAATAAAAAATAAAGAATTTAAAAAACTCTCTTCTTTTGAAAATCTTCATTTTTTGTTTCATAGCGTTTTTTATTTGTTAACTAAGCATACGAATATTTGTTTTTTGTTTCATTGCGTTTTTTATTTCTTAACTAATTTTATTTCAATGATTTTTTCATGGATAACTTGACATATACATAATCGTTCCTACTAAAAAAAATTGAGTGCTGTGCATTTTTTAATCGCTAATATGAGTTCTTAAAAAGTAACTTATTTACTTACTAAAAACTGACATTGTTGGCGTTGTATTTTGTAAAAATATGGTTGTTTTTTGTCGACCAGTGTTATTAGGAGTATAAAATTAAGTTTTAGACAGTCAAATTTTTGCTGAGCGCAGTAAATAAAAATTATAACATTGTGTATCCAAGAGTGAAATGGTAATTGCGAGTAGGCACTTTAATGTAAAATCCAATCATGAATTTAGCAATTAAATTTCACCAGAAACAGCGATCGCTTAACCCAGTCCCAGGGAAAATGCGCGCAACTTAATTATTATTAAAGTAATGTAAAATGTTCCTGTGTTAATTTAATTTTGCATCAGATAAACGCGTTTGTTTCCAGTTTAATGCTATCCAGATAGAAAATTGCTTGCCATCGGATATAATATTCTCTCGAGGTTAGAAGTTACATTATGTTAAATTGCAGTTAATTTTATAATTGGGTTAACTTTTTGTGTATTATATCTTTTACATGATTTATGAGTTTTTAATTATTTTGATCCTTTCTTTCAGAAAAATAATTTAATTTTTCAGTTAAAGTTATTTTTAATAGTTTTTTTTATACCACTATAAACCGAAATTCCAAGACAAACAAGAATTATGTATGGTTATGAAGTGGTTTTAATATAGTAAATATATGACTTGTGAGTAAAATTAAGTTTAGAATGAAAATATTTATGTTAAATTTACCTATACCAAGTAATTTTTCATAAAATTTACGTCAAATAAACATCATTAAAATTCTTCAGAGTTGTGAAACTTTATGGTTATTAAAGAAAGTATACTTAATAAATGCATAATAAAAACTTATAATGTTAGTTCACATAATTTTTTACTTTAATGACAGTTTCAAGGTTAATTTAACAACATATTTACTTTAAGTAAGTAATAAATCCGCTTGACCATTTTACTTAAAATGCTGCTTGGGTGTAGTAGTATAGTAAAATATTTTGCATATTGGTTATAATATTTTTATAATTTTTTTAGTATTTACGAGACTTTTTTGGCATAAATTTTGTTTAACACCAAAGAAAATCCTTTTTTTCTTTTTTAACATTAACAGCCGCTTATTGTAAATAAATAAATTAAGGAAGGTATGGCAAATCGATTTTGATATTAACACTTCAAACCGACTGTGATACCAACTATCTAAAGTAAAATTCGACCAAATTAAATATAAGGTATAAAATTAATTTTTTTTATAGAATTTTTGCAAAATAGATAAAATAGAATGGGCGATTCCACGATTACTAACGGGACAAAAATAAGACAAAATGTTAAAGATGTGTTGTTCATATAATAATAATGTTATAATAGTTAATATTACTTTATTTCATTGCTGAGGACTGGCATAAAATTATTATTATAGTGTAGCGAGTACGGCTCTGGATCTCTGAATGATGACTCATCGCCGATGAGTCATCGCTCGAGAGATCGAGAGCTGTGTGGACTCCATACTGTGGAGCTCGCTGGAATATTCGGGAACGTAGGCACTGAATATATAAGAACGGCGCAGCATACACCAGTCAGTCAAGTTTTGGTACTCGCGTCGAAATAAATAAAAAAAAAAGCAAATAAATAAACTAGTAGTGATATATAAATAATTAGTAGTTAGTTTTATAGTTTAAGTTTTATTTTTTAAGTTTTAAGTTTAATTAAGTTATAAAAATAAATAGTTTAGTTCGTTAATAAACCAGTGCGTGTTTTAATTCACACTACGAACAGTAAAAACGTTACAATAGGAACAACACATCTTCAAAACTTTTTATAAAACATTTTGGTTTTTTTTATTGTCCCGTTAGTAATCATGGAATATAGAACAACTAATTTTTTTACATAACATATAACAGTTATAACCCATTGCCATAATAATATCCATACTCAATGCTATACATGCACTCAATTAAAATGAAACATTCACAGACATTAATATTGATAATTCAAACGACAATATAGCCTTGTCATCACCATAACCTAAATGTATGTACACGTAATGTATCAGCAGGTTCATTACGGCCGCGGGCGTGTTAATTAGGTGTTCGCAGTAGACTACGTGATCACCCAGGTATTGCATTTGTATGCTAATAGACTCTTCTGTGGAAATTGCTCGCCGTATCCGCTTTCGTGGCGCTATTTCTTGTCTTCCGGAACACCGATCGGATCCGTTTTGCACTTAATCCCAGTCAACTTACGTATCCTGTTTACTCCGCTAACCCGTTTGTTTATATGGATTTTGTTAAGCCCCTTATGCGAGTACTAGATATGATGCTTTTGCATAAAGCTAAGTTTACATTTATGTATGATGAGCTGTAGGAAGCTTTCGCTGCTATTTTAGAATGCAAATTATGCATGAGTATTTAGAATTTTTTTAATTCATAGTAAATTATATATATCTAAAGTAGGCTTCCATGGAAGAGAGTAAATTATATATTTTTAAAACTGGATTTAAACTGCTTCTATTAACACGTACGTCCCCTTCTGAAGATGAAGATCGTATAAAGAATTCGAAGGGGATACAATCATAGTAAAAAGTACAACTGCAACACTTTATTTAAGGTTATGTTTACACATTTTAAATAAAATCAAACTGCAATTAAAAAGAAAATATTTGAATGCATGATATATTCCTTTTATCTCCTAGGTTAAAGTTTCTTCAAGATCATATCGGCGACATGGTTACGGTTACGGGGCGGTAATAAGGTAGCATTACGGGGTTGATACTTTCATGTCAAAGTGGCTGCTTTACAATTTGTATGTAAATAGAACTTCCGGACACACTGACAGGTAAGGCTGGCTAAAGGTTCCCGCTTTCCTTTAACACCGTCACGCACCAATTCCATTCCTAGTGACTTTACAGGAAAACATCCCAACAATGTTATTTAGTTTATATTTAAATATGGAATTTTTAGTATTTTTAGAAAAAATTATATAACTTTTACAAAATTTCTTAAGATGAAACTAAATAATATAACAAATAAAATATTTGTTACAGATATAATTTAACCTTAATCAACGGTCTAATGTCTAAAGTGGGTTCATATAATTTAAATTTTAATTCCTGCTGAATTAAATATGCCTCTTAATTAACACCCCGACCGCATCTCGCTGCGGTATTTTAGGAATCCAAAAATTTCTCGCGCTAATTATTCAGCCAGTGGCAAGAAATTTCAATTTTAACTAAGATTAACAGTTACTACCAAAAGGGATTCAAAAAGGACTATGTGGGAATCGACTTGAGATACTTTAATCTTAAAAATACGCAAAAAAAGTGAACAGAAATATAAACGTTTTTTTAAATACTATATTATAAATATTTGTGAGAGATACAGGGTAATTACTAAACCTTTGTACGAGGTGTTCAGAAAATAACGGGAATTGTCAAATTTCGCGGGTTTGGACGGTCAGGTTGTCATAAAATTTTCATTATTTTGTTGGGATACATGCCCCCGAAGCATGATAAAAACTTTAGCTGTTTTCATTGTTTTATTTGTCTGTGGCAGCCGCTAAGGTTAGACGTGTTTTATGAGCTCGGCGCTTTTTCGTTCGTAAAAGAAATGTATCAAAGAATTTGTATCCAATTTTGCTTAAAAAATAAAATAAATTCTGTGAAATGTTAACAAAGGCGTATAGTGAGTCTGCTATAATTAAAACAAGAGTTTACAAGTGGTATAAGAGTTTCCAAGATGGCCGTAAAGACGTTGAAGATGACGAACGCCCCGAACGCACAAGCACATTAACAACCGATTAAAACATGGAAAAGTGGAAGAAATGGTTATAAACCATCAGAGAAGTCCCTGATGATGTTGGTATATCGATTGGCTCATCCCATGACATTTTTTCGAATGTTTTGGGTATGAAACGCGTGGCAGCAATTTTATAAAATTGTTAAATTTTGAACAAATTTTTTAGCCAAAAACAATACTGTAATGATGCCCCAGCCTCCATATTCGCCAGACATGCCTCTGTCTGACTTTTTCCTATTCCCAAAAATAAAGAGAACCTTAAAGGGCCGTCGTTTTGCAAGTATAGATGACATTAAAAGCGCATCGCTGAAAGAACTAAAGGCTATAGAGAAAGAAAAAACGTTGATTTTTCAGATCGTTATATTTCCACCACAAAATCTGAACAGATGCAGTGTTTCTTAGATATTAAATATTCAATAGATAATGTATGCTTATTAAAAATGATCAATTTTCTGGTATGATTTTAATAAAAGAAACACAATATTTATCAACATTTTTTTTAACACTGTGTAAGGTATTGTACGAATTTAAAGAAAATATTATGCTGCTAATTCTAATTTATTATTTTCTCAAAACAACAAGTGCAATATTTTCCATTGTGATTTGTTCAATATATTAGTTCTGCATTTGAAAAATGCACGTAATCACAGAGTATATGAACTGACAAATCTAAAAAGAAACACTATATTAATCAACCTTACTTATATATAAGTATACTTTTTATACATACATGCATTAAATAAATATGGGTAGCTGCTACTTGCGTAGTTAACTTTAAAAGCATAGGTTTCTGGGTTAAACAAATTAAATGTAAAATTATGTTTTTGTTCTGACGATTAAAGGAGTACCAAGGAGAGTTGCATACCAATTGATAAACCTTTTCAGACTAATAAAAGAAATATAAAATATAATATATATATACATATATATTTACAAATTTAAACACTAACGCCATCTTGAAAAAGTTGCCCCCCATGTCCAAATAGCACAGCCATACCACATAATACCATCAGGCAATATAATATGTTAAAATAACCCAAAGTGTTTATTATCTAAACCAATAAAAATATCATTATAATAAAAATACAATCGAATGCAAAAAAACTACATAAAAAAGTCTAATGGTGTTAAATCACAGCTTCCTGAAGGCCTTAATAATAAAAACAATTGGAATATTTTTAATCCAGCAGACGTCAGTAGGATATTTTTATGATAAAATTAAAAACAATGTAAATAAATCACAACTATTAAAATTACATTTATAATTATAATTACCTCTTCAGACATGAAACTACATAAAAGAGAAGCCCCCAGTAAAACACCTGCAAAAACGTAAAATAAAATTAACTTGCTTGTTTGAATTTGAAGGAGATTGTGTAGTCTAAAACAAAATTATAAATATTTGCTTTGTCAACATCTCTGTATTGTACATTTTTAAATTGGTGTAGGTAAAAATAATTTTCTCAACATATTTTTTACATTGTATGTGGTAATCCTCATTATGTACCAATTTTTCAGCATCTTTAATGTATCTTTTGTTAAAATTATCGCAGTATAATTCCAATTCAGAGACTTCTTTAGTAAGATATACAGAATATACATAGAATGATATTGATTCAATAGAACAAGAAAATACAGAAAAACATAAGCCAGTGGAAAACATAACCCGTAACAAATAAGCCAACATTTTTGACTTTATGTTAGCTTTAATAAAAACAAAAGGATAAACAATGTTGTCAGGGTTATGAACTATTATTAATCTAAATACTAAAAAAAGTAAACTAAAATGTAGACCTAGAACGAAGTAAAACTGGGTTTTAATATAATTTTTCGTTTGAGGGTTGTGGATTTTAAATTTGGTTTTTTCTTCAAAGGATAATATCAATTTATACATGCCCTTGCAATGAGCATGTCCATTTAGTAGTGATGATGAACAGATGACACTCTAAAAAAATTAAAACTTTAGATTGGTGAATAATATAAAATATATAGGTATATATGTATTTATTTAGATCTTACCGAAATATTAAAAAAGAAAGTTAAAAAATATTTTCGAAATAATATTGGATCAAAATATATAACCATACGAAAAAAGTATGGTATAAAAAATGGTACCGTTACCAAAATGATAAACGATGCCATAAATTGTAATAAATCCGATTGCTTTAACCAAGTTGATGTATACCAATATAGTCTTGCATAATCCCCTAAAATAATATCTTAGAAAAAAATATTTTTCTCTTTACAAAAATACTTGATGATGTTAAAGGTTTTAAAATTTTACGGATCATACTTTTCAAACCGCAATGAACATATGAATAAGAATGTTTTAAGTTAAATGTAGATTAAAAACCAATTCTATTTTTTTATTACATAACCAAATATTTATTTTTTTATCATTAAACCAATCAATTATTACTTTATTAATTTAAAATAGCTTACAACCACTAAATAACTAATATTGATAAAAGATCAATTGTAAATACATACTTGAATAACACATGTGTGTTTAATAAATTACTTTTAAAGTAAAACTGTGGTTAAGTTTAACTACCGAACTCGTAAATTTGATATGTAGCGTGTCACATTCAGAAGATGGATAGTAAAAAGTTGACACGAAAAATAAAATTCTATAAAACGAACCCTAAAAATTTAGACACTTTGTAAGTTCATACCAAAAATAAGATGTTAACTTTATAAAGACATGCCCTAAAATATATTAGTTATAAGCATGGTATATTTTTACATAAGAAAAGAAGCAGTAAAGATGTAAAAACTTTTGTGGTTTTGTAATAATGGTAATACCTTAAGTTGAATTTTACCGCGTCCACACTGAAAAAAAATAAGCTGTTGAAACAACAAAAAAAATATTAATTCAACTCTTTATGCACTTTAAATACAAGCAATGGTTTTTGCACGTTTACTTAACTATCTAAAAATGTCAAATTGTATTGTTTAATTGAACAACAAATATTAGTCAAATGAACAAAATGAGAATATTTGTTCTAATCTGGTTAATTAAACATTCTTGAAATGTCCAGGTAACCTTTTTAGCATAATTAAAATATTTTGCGCTAATGTTGGGTTAATTGGGTTGGGTTAACATTCTGTAAATGTAAAAGTAACATTCTTTAAAGGTTGGTATTTAAAACAAAATTATGGAATTAATATAAAGAGAAAGAATTGAACCTTCCCTCGCCAGAGTTTTTGTTTTGAGTGCGTTTCACCTACTTCAATTTTCAACAGGCGACATAATTCATTTTAAAAGAATTTGTTAATAAAATAATTTGTACTAACTTTCCTGAAAATTTATTTTATCTTCTTTAAAATAACAACCATTTGTTAAGTAAATAAATACTTTCAATTAATTTTTAAATCTCAAAAATACATTTTAAAAGCCTAGATTTATTGTGTTCGTTAAACAAAATTGCCATTTATTAATAATGCGCAAGTGTATTAAATAATTCAGATTTCATTAGCTGTAGCTGCAAATGTTTTCCGTTTCAGCAGGAAATGAAAAATAATTTCAGCAACGGGACAATACATTTAGTCTCGCAGTCTTTTAATGGCCGACTCAAACATGATTTGATTAAAACTTGTTGCAAACTCTGCAGTACAAATATTCAACCGTGTTTTTCGTCCAACGAATCAACAATTCCAAATGAATTGATCCAACTTTTTATGCAAATAATGAATGATAGATGAAACGCTAGCAATGCCATTTTTATCCTTTTTCCGGTGGGATGTTTTATGATTATTATTCATACTTGTTACATCTGCATAAAAACATACTGCAATTAAAAAGTAATTTTTGAATGCAGGTGTATTTGTTTTAACTTGTGAAAGGTCGGTAAGTTTGAATATCATGGTGTAGTTTAAATTATTTTTAGTACTAAAACTACTATGGCCTACATTTAAAAGTTTGATTAATTGACAAACTTACCCAGTTTTAAACAATTCATCTGAATTGGTTATTGTCTTTTTCTTTCCAAATAGTGCTTTATGTTTTGGTTTTTTTAAGATATCTCTAGCTGGCTCTTGGGAGATCCTGTTATCAGTTATGCTGATCCTGAACCGGCGCCTTTCTTTCCAGGATTAAACCTTGGTATAGGGCTAATTCAAAAAAATTAACTAGGTTGAGGTTCTGCAATTTCAGTTTGTTATTTTGGAGATCAAAATCATTTGAAGGATTATCAGGTTGTTGTTAGGCTCCATCATCATGTAAAGAAAGTCGTGATTTCTGAACTTTTGAAGGTAACATGTAAAAATCCAGCTTTTTCAAATCCCTTAGCAAAAAAGTTGCCCAATTTGGTAGACAGTTACTACCCCTTTATGGACATGATTTAGTGACGAGGTTTTTTTTCCTGGGTGTAGTAAAAGTGTTAAAAACATTGCGTAAATAAATCCCCACCCCAGATGGGTGGCATAAATAAATGAAGCCTAGAGGTGTTTCATTAATAAGCTTCTTTTCATATTTTTCCGGAGAAAAATCAGGAAAGCAGAAATAAAATGGCCTGCTACATTTATTTACGTAGCCACTGTGATAAGTGCACCCTTTGCTGCTGCTTGCAAAATTCCTATCAGTTTTGTACCTTTCCCTTCCAACAACCTTTTTATGTTTGTGTTGAACAATGGTAATTCCAGTCTCATCACAATTGTGTACGCGGAATGGTGAATATTTTAACTTTTATAAAATAGGTTATAAATATCAAAAAACATTAAAACCGCTTCCTAAGTAAAACCCTTAGTTCTTACGTATTAGAGTCCTTGAGGAGTACGTACGTAAAGAAAGCTATTTATGTCTTCCTCCAAATTGTTTAAGCCATTTTATTTTCGGATTGTTGGTTTTTCTCAGAAAGAGGATTTTTAAATCGTTTTTCTTAGCCAATTGGTAAGCCATGCAATGCAAATTTATTCAAGATAGTCCAAAAAACTTTTGTTTCATTTCTAAGCAGTCTAGTCAAAATGAACTTCAAAATGGACTTCCAGTATCTTCTTCCTCTTTCTTGTCATAGCGTTCCAAAATTCGCATAGCTTGTGAAAAATCTGCGTTCCCACAAATTAGGCTACTTTTATCTAAATGTAAATTGATAAAGGTGCATAATTTTGTTTCTTTTTGTTCATTTAACACTGTTTTTATAAAGTTAGTTTTTATTTATGAAATATAGATATATTATTTCAAAAATATTTCCAAATGTTTTTAAATAGTTTTCTATTGCTATTGCTGTTGTTATAAATACAAAATCAACGGTTATCGCATTTTAAATTTTAACTCCCGCTGAAATAAATTTGCCGCTCAATTAAGACTCCGACCGCATCCTACTGCGGATCCTGCAAACTATTTAAGGAATCCAAAAATTCCTCGCGCTAATTATTCAGCCAGTCTGCAAGAAATTTAAATTTTAGTTAAGATCCCGGCGCTATTTACGTAAGAGGCGAGTGAACTGTTAACACCGCCCAAAGGGATTTGAGAAGGACGTAAAAATTTATTCGGTCCCTCGGAGAGTCACAGTTAAGTGTATCTTTAGCAGCTATACAGTACGACTTAAATATAAATAAATGGTGTTGATAATTAAATACAGCATTTAAATACTTAATTTTACTTGTACACTGTTTAAAATATCTGAGGTGTAAAAAATAATCTTAAAAGGGTGTCAAATCCAACACCAAGTGTTAATATAAACACCATGAATTATGGTTGAAAATGTTATATACAGCAAACACCAAAACGGTGTTTATCTAAAAATATTTGAGAAGTGCACCTACATCGAAAAAAAAGGAATAGTTAATTTAACTATATCAACTGTGGGAAGGTTAATATAAACAAAGATTAGTTTGACGGTACTAAACCAGATAGTTATTTTATTTTTTTTTAAATTGGTTAAATTAACCCAGAAAACTTTAGTGAAACCAACCCGCTGTATGGTTCAGTTTACTAAATATGTTGTTTGTAAAATAAGAGTAACTTCAACCTAAAGCACTCTGTTAAAACGATTAAAACAATTTGCCGTGCATTCCTGGTTGCATAGTATGTACCGATCGCGGCAAAGTCGGTGTGGATCACTTGATGTTCCTTAATCTCGCCTCTGTTGACTTACATGAAGAGTATATAAGCTTAAGTAGTCCTTTGCTTTGGTGTGACACTACAAGTTGTTCGATACTAAACAGACCTTAAATAGGTGGAAAAACATTATCTCTAGCGAATTGAAGGTTCAATTTTCTGGAATAATACCATGGTATTACCAGTGCACTGGTAATATACTAGTAATGCGTCAAGGAACTTCCTGTTTCGTTTTTTTCCCTTTTTTTCTGTGTAGTATGGTTTAATTTGACCAAAAACAAAATATTTAACACTGAAAAGGAGTTCAATTTACACCAGGTAAAATTTATTTTAATACTGTGTGAAAGTTAAATATACACTATTTTAGTATTTGAATTTACACTGGACTGAACCATATTTAACACAATTTTGTTTTGTATCGATATAGACCATGTATGGTCATGAAATTTTGAACAGTGTACTGTCGGCGACTTTTTTAAGAAACTATCGATAAACAGGCGAAAATTGCTAGCATACCCTAAAAAAAATTAATAAACTTGGAGTACCACAAGGTAACAAAATAGGACCAGTTGGTTTTGGTACTTTATTATTAATAGAAAAAAATAGTACAGAGAACATAAAATTTCTTAAAGTTTCTATCCAAATCTTGTTTTTTAGGTTTAATTTGATAATTATTGTGTTATTAAATATGTGTAAAAAGTAGTTAAAATAAGATAAGTTATATTTGATTGAAAAACATACAGGGTGACCCAACAAAAACAAAACAGAATTTTTCGGGTATTAAGCAGTAGTTTTTAAAAACACGTCAACTTTAGTTTTAAGGGGAACATCTTTTGCAATATATAAAAAAGGATATTTTTTTCTCTTGTCTCTTGTGAAAATATGTTGGTTTGTCATGTTTTAAGAGCCCTGTCAAAAGATCAGCTCCATTAAAAAATTTTTAGGGGTCGCTCAAGGTTTTTAAAAATTTCCAAAATCGTAAAAAATTGGATTTTTTTTTATTTTAATTTTTTTTCTCGTTTCGATAGTGTTTTTTAATTTAAAAATAATAATGATTCTGAAAATTTCAAATGGATATTTTGATTTCTAAAGGTCGCTCAAGATTTTTTTAACTTTCAAAGTAGAGTATTTTGAATGTTTTCGAGCGACCTCTGAATATAAATATCAACGAACTTTTAGCGACCTTTAGAAATCAAAATATTGATTTGAAATTTACAGAATTTTTATTATTTTAAACCAAAAAAAGAATATCGAGACGAGAAAAAAAATTAAAATAAAACAAAAATTTGATGATTTTGAA